>JASPKZ010007932.1:0-600000 GCA_030220185.1 Diploptera punctata | reverse complement strand
AAAACTAACTAATTGATGCAGTGTTAATAGTAATCTTCACACTATTCTATTGTATCTACCCTCAATGATATATGGATATAACAGGACTGCAGACTACTAAGTAACTAACTGGAACTATCGAATCCTTAGGCTCATGGGTGCATGGACATAAGCTCTACATACATCCCTATCCTGAGCTAATGTTTTCCAATAGTCCCCTGTGTAATCTACTTCCCTCAAATCATGGTTAATGTTATTTTTTACCTCATTCTTGGTCTACCAACTAGGCGTTTTCCCTCTGGTTTTCCTAAAAGAAGCTTCCATGCAACTATTTCATTCCCCATTCGTGCCACATGTCCGGTCCATCGCAATCTGAGATTAAACTTTCATTATTAGCCTATATATCGCTTCCTATAAAGACCATGTAGCTCACTATTATTTAGTCTTCTCCATTCAATTGTCTATTTATCTATCTTTGATCTAAAACGTTTCACATTCATATAATATAACTGCGAGAGTAACAGTTTTATATATTTTCAGTTTCATGCTTTTGGAAAGGAGTTAGAAAGACAATATCCCCTATAATGCTAAGTAGCACATAGGTCTATTTCCAAAACTGAGCCTATGTTTAATTTCTTTGTGTATCTCATTCATGTTTGTAATTATTGTTCCTAGGTATTTGAACAAAGCACCTGAAAAGTCCTCCAAGAAATTCAGTCTGTTGGAGATTGCCAGAATGTCCAAAGATGATGGTAAAGATAACGGTAAGAATTTCAAATTGGATGAAAAGAGTGCTACATCTGGGGGTATTCCATTAAGAGAAGGAGAAAATACAATCGGCCAGAAATTCGGTCTGTTGGAGACTGCCGGAATGTCTAAAGATGATGGTAAAGATAACGGCGAGACTTCGAAATTGGATGGAAAAAATGCTGCATCTGGGGGCATTCCATTAATAGAAGGAGAAAATATGATCGACCAGAATTTCGGTCTGTTGGAGGCTGCCAGAATGTCCAAAGATGATTGTGAAGAGAATGGCAAGGCTTTGAAATTGGATGACAAAAATGCTGCAACTGGAGGTATTGCATTAATAGAAGGAGAAAGTATCATCGGCCAGAAATTCGGTCTGTTGGAGACTACCAGAATGTTCAAAGATGATGGTGAAGATAACGGCGAGACTTTGAAATTGGATGACAAAAATGCTGCAACTGGAGGTAATCCATTAACAGAAGGAGAAAATATGATCGCCCAGAAATTCGGTTTGTTGGAGACTGTCAGAATGTCCAAAGATGATGGTAAAGATAACGGCAAGACTTTGAAATTCGATGCAAAAAATACTGCATCTGGAGGTAATCCATTAATAGAAGGAGAAAGTATGATCGGCCAGAAATTCGGTCTGTTGGAGGCTGCCGGAATGTCCAAAGATGATGGAAAAGATAACGGCAAGACTTTGAAATTGGATGCAAAAAATACTGCATCTGGAGGTAGTGCAATAATAGAAGGAGAAAATATGATCGGCCAGAAATTCGGTCTGTTGGAGGCTGCCGGAATGTCCAAAGATGATGGTAAAGATAACGGCGAGACTTTGAAATTGGATGACAAAAATGCTGCAACTGGAGGTAATCCATTAATAGAAGGAGAAAGTATGATCGGCCAGAAATTCGGTCTGTTGGAGACTGTCAGAATGTCCAAAGTTGATGGTAAATATAACGGCGAGACTTTGAAATTGGAGGAAAATACTGCATCTGGAGATATTCCATTAATAGAAGGAGAAAATATGATCGGCCAGAAATTCGGTCTATTGGAGGCTGTCGGAATGTCCAAAGATGATGGTAAAGATAACGGCAAGACTTTCAAAGTGGATGAAAAAAATACTGCGTCTGGAGGTATTCCATTAATAGAAGGAGAAATTATGATCGGCCAGATATTCAGTCTGTTGGAGATTGCCGGAATGTCCAAAGATGATGGAAAAGATAATGGCAAGACTTCCAAATTGGATGAAAAAAATACTGCATCTGGAGGTAGTGCATTAATAAAAGGAGAAAATATGATCGGCCAGAAATTCGGTTTGTTGGAGACTGCCGGAATGTCCAAAGATGATGGTAAAGATTACGGCAAGACTTTCAAAGTGGATGAAAAAAATACTGCGTCTGGAGGTGTTCCATTAAGAGAAGAAGAAAATATCGGCCAGAGTCCCAATGTATCAGAAAGTGATACTTTGGAAAAAATTGTTGCAAAATTACATGAGATGAGACACACTATAGCTGATAATAAAGATGAAATGAATGTAGATTTGTACCCGTTGCTTAAAATCATCTTTTCCGCGGTTATATTGTTGCAGTGTGTCTCTAGACGGGACTCATCAGATAACATGAGCCCTAATGCCTCGGTGAATTTAAAGCATAGGTTCTACATGAACTTGATGCAAATTCTTCGAGAAGTAAGTACGGCAATTCGTCTCCTCATTGAAGTCCTGAACGCCACAAATTCTAAGATAATGGGAGAAGCGATTAAAATGAATGAACTTTTGAAGTCATTTGCTTCGAATAAAAACAAAGACAATGGCGCTGAAGAATGCACCGGGGGGATTGAACCAGAATCAATGTGTGATTCAATTGAACCCCTGCCTGTTAAAAATCAAGAGATTGAAATATTGAAAGAGTTAATTATCATGACATCTGTCCTTGATATTATATTGGGAAAATTAGCAAACAAGACGCTTTCCTATGCTATTGAAATATACAGTGAACGATGTCTTGGTCTTCAATGGCATTTTGTCTTCCCCGGGATTCCAAAAACTCCAATTAATTTGAATACATCAGTTGAAGAAACACCAAGCAGTGAAAATGATTTGTCAGACACTTCTGCCAAATTTGATGAATCTGAATCTCGTAGAAAGAATGTGAATTCAAACAAGAAAACTAGCAAAGAAAATTCAACCTCTTATGAAAAGGGCAACACGGTTGAACTTCCTCGTTACTGTCAAATACTATCCCGAATGAAATTGGTAATTTTGATGATACGAAAATCCTTTGATTTAATGCCATTGTCCTATCAAGAAGGTCGAAATATGAAGGAATTCCGCTTAGTGCGTTCATTGTTCCACAAGTTTGACAAGAGATATACTAAATTCGAGGAACTCATTAAGAATAAGGAATCACCATCTGAGGACTAAGATGCCAGAAGTAAAGTGGTAACTACCTAATATTAACATACATTAGGGTAAATGATTTATATAACTTTTAGATAAAAATTATCTACATATAATTTATGTATGGAATTATTACTAGGAACGTAAATTCAGTCTTAATGTTTTATTCATCTTGATCCTTTTCTAAAATACTGCATAAAGCATACCGATTGAAAGTTAATTGATTATTCTTCAGTAGGCCTGTAATAATTGAACTGCAGTTACATAAATTTGAATTTAAAATGTTCATCATTTTTATAATATTCTTGATTGAATTTCTGATTTGTACCTATTAATTCCAAGGCATTTGTATGGTATAAGCTCTGAATTAATATTAATATTTAATTTAAATTGATAGGAAAGAGTATTAATTGTACTGTATTTGCCTATCAGATTCTTCCTATTGTAAGACAGGAAGAACAGAACTTTCTTATATAAAAAAATGCATTTTTTGTTAGTTCACAATTACTCCATATCGAGAACTATAGCATTTTTATTTAATTTTCTGTAATACTTGCTGTAGGCCTTACTTTAATTTACTGTATTTGACTATCAGATTTTTCCTGTTGTAAGACAGGAAGAACAGAACTTTCTTATATAAAAAAATGCATATTTTGTTAGTTCACAATTACTCCATATCGAGAACTATAGCATTTTTATTTAATTTTCTGTAATACTTGCTGTAGGCCTTACTTTAATTTACTGTATTTGCCTATCAGATTTTTCCTGTTGTAAGACAGGAAGAACAGAACTTTCTTATATAAAAAAATGCATATTTTGTTAGTTCACAATTACTCCATATCGAGAACTATAGCATTTTTATTTAATTTTCTGTAATACTTGCTGTAGGCCTTACTTTAATTTACTGTATTTGCCTATCAGATTTTTCCTGTTATAAGACAGGAAGAACAGAACTTTCTTATATAAAAAAATGCATATTTTGTTAGTTCACAATTACTCCATATCGAGAACTATAGCATTTTTATTTAACTTTCTGTAATACTTGCTGTAGGCCTATACACTTTAATTTACTGTATTTGCCTATCAGATTTTTCCTATTGTAAGACAGGAAGAACAGAACTTTCTTATATAAAAAATGCATATTTTGTTAGTTCACAATTACTCCATATCGAGAACTATAGCATTTTTATTTAATTTTCTGTAATACTTGTTGTAGGCCTTACTTTAATTTACTGTATTTGCCTATCAGATTTTTCCTGTTGTAAGACAGGAAGAACAGAACTTTCTTATATAAAAAAATGCATATTTTGTTAGTTCACAATTACTCCATATCGAGAACTATAGCATTTTTATTTAATTTTCTGTAATATTTGTTGTAGGCCTTACTTTAATTTACTGTATTTACCTATCAGATTTTTCCTATTGTAAGACAGGCAGAACAGACCTTTCTTATATAAAAAATGCATATTTTGTTAGTTCACAATTACTCCATATCGAGAACTATAGCATTTTTATTTAATTTTCTGTAATACTTGTTGTAGGCCTTACTTTAATTTACTGTATTTGCCTATCAGATTTTTCCTATTGTAAGACAGGCAGAACAGACCTTTCTTACATAAAAATGCATATTTTGTTAGTTCACAATTACTCCATATCGAGAACTATAGCATTTTTATTTAATTTTCTGTAATACTTGTTGTAGGCCTTACTTTAATTTACTGTATTTGCCTATCAGATTTTTCCTATTGTAAGACAGGCAGAACAGACCTTTCTTACATAAAAAATGCATATTTTGTTAGTTCACAATTACTCCATATCGAGAACTATAAGCATTTTTATTTAATTTTCTGTAATACTTGTTGTAGGCCTTACTTTAATTTACTGTATTTGCCTATCAGATTTTTCCTATTGTAAGACAGGCAGAACAGACCTTTCTTACATAAAAAATGCATATTTTGTTAGTTCACAATTACTCCATATCGAGAACTATAGCATTTTTATTTAATTTTCTGTAATACTTGTTGTAGGCCTTACTTTAATTTACTGTATTTGCCTATCAGATTTTTCCTATTGTAAGACAGGCAGAACAGACCTTTCTTATATAAAAAAATGCATATTTTGTTAGTTCACAATTACTCCATATCGAGAACTATAGCATTTCTATTTAATTTTCTGTAATACTTGTTGTAGGCCTTACTTTAATTTACTGTATTTGCCTATCAGATTTTTCCTATTGTAAGACAGGCAGAACAGACCTTTCTTATATAAAAAAATGCATATTTTGTTAGTTCACAATTACTCCATATCGAGAACTATAGCATTTTTATTTAATTGTCTGTAATATTTGCTGTAGGCCTATACACTCTTTTTAATTGAAGATTATTTTGAGTCTTTTTGCAAATTCAATCTGATATATTTTAATTTATTTTCATTACAATTATCAGTATAATTTTCATTAAAATCATTATTTTAAGGATAGACCTTAAGTCATTAATACATTTTTTTATTTTGAATATTAATATTGTAATCATGTTGACATTGACATTGCAAGGTTGTGGTAAGATTCAATAATTATAATGTTTGATTACTTATTAGTATGACAAAAAGTGTGTTAAGATACTATCAAATATAGCTATATCTTCTATGCTACAATATTCAAAATTATATATATTCTAAATTTTCGTACTGCACAATCGACAAATGTTGATATTACGTCATTGTGTAATGATATTGACAACAATCTATATACTTCAGGCATATCTACATAATACTTCATATTAGAATAATCAGAATATCAGGTCAAATTAATTTACTTATTATTATATAAATTTGTTAAAACAAATTTTTCTTCATTTCATGGAGTGGATTGAAGTCAGTCATTTGAATATTGTATTATTAATTGATCATTCTTGAGAGGGAACATAAAGCAAATCCAATGTAAAGTAAGTTAGTATAATTTGCAATTCGTAACATTGTCATATTTAGTTCTTCGGTATTAAAACTAAACTGTTTTTCCTTATTATTTCTAAAATAATAAACAAAGTTGTTTTGAGTCAATATATTAGAAACAATTATTGAATCCAGTAAATATTTATATTTTCTGACAAAAAAGTGATCCATTTTTGAGAATTTTCAATGTATTTAAATCTTTAATAATTTGATCAATTGTATAATAGTTTCAAATGTTGATATACTTATGTGTTAAAGAATTTTATACGATATTCTACTCAGATATTGATGTTTGTGATCTTTTGTCATATAAAACATGCAAATTTAAAATACTGAGAAACATTGTTCTCATTATATTTAATATTTGAGGAAAGAACCAATAAAACATAAGTAGGCCCTACTTAAAAAAGTGTTCCACGTGAATTTATGCTGATCATTAATTATTAAAAACGTAGATAGGTATAGGCTTATATTAAACTATAAAAGCAAATATGTTGGTGTTGAAAAAAAAAAGGTCATATTACATACATTTTGTTTCTTTCTATTACTTACTTTGGTTTATTTTGTTTACTGTTTTGATTTAATATTTAATGATATACAAAAAAAAGTTAATTGTATTGATATTGCAGCTTTGTATTTTTTTTGTATTTGAATGATAAAATAAATAAACTCTTTGGCTGAATAATTTATATTTTATTTGTTTTAATAAAAAATACCTCCTATTATAATCCAGTGTTTTACCTTACAGCAAGAAAAATATCGGTGCAAGGCAGATATTTCAACTTAAGTAAGTAGTATGAAGGCTAATAATTTCTTATTTTCTGATATTTTTTTAAATTTCATAAAAACAAGTAATTTAATAATTTTGTCACGTATTCTACAGCAATTTTCTTCACCTCTGTCAATCTGAGCAATCCTCTCTGTTCAGTGCATCCTTTATCTATTATTTCCAGATTTATCTTGGATTACCTTCCCCTCGCCTTTCCCAAGGTACCCATTGGTGACATAATTGAGGTAATATGGCATCTCCGAATTCCATCATATACCCAAAACATGTGAGATTCTTGCTTACAATCTTCGTTAATACAGTTTCTAATCTCTGGATAAGTATGTCATATTATGGTCCAGTCTGGAAATTCTAGCACTCCATCTGAGGTAAGTAATCCAATTAAATTGCTAAGTCTACTTTTTTAAAAATGCTATCACATTTCTTCATTAAAACTACTGTATTACTATTAATATTAATAAATTTAGACTAGTGAAGAACGTAAGGTCTTCTCATCATCTTTATCAAGATTAAATTACACAGATAGACTAAAATAAAGAGTGAAAGGGCAGTAGTCCAAAATTTTTTCTGCACTGGTATAGATAATAATAAAAAAAGGTAGAAATTTGTTACTTTCACGTAGAAAATACAGAGTTCTCATAATATTTTATGAGTTTGAAAAAAACTATTTCAAGACTAACATATTGATTTAGGCTTTCACTGCCGCAATTAGTATGATGATCTTGAAGATGATTTCCGGGCTGTTGGCCGTGGTCTTGAGGCTTGAAGTTCCCCGACGTTTCGCCAGAGACGCGTCCGGCATCCTCAAGGATTGTCTTGAGACAGTCTCATGACAATCCTTGAGGATGCCGGAGGCAGTCTCTGGCGCAACGTTGGGGAACTTCAAGCCTCAAGACAACGGCCAGCAGCCCGGAAATCTTCTTCAAGATCATCATATTTCAAGACTATTTTCAAAACATCATTGAATTTCTCTTAAATTGTTTAATTACAGATTTATTACATATACGAAATTTTAATAATGTACTCTACGTACATACTTAAACCACAGTATAGACCAAGTCTCTTTTTTTTATGTATTGGTAGATGAAAGGAAACCTCACAATTTATAATTTTCTTAATTTTACATATAAACGAATTTATATATATTCTAAACACATGTTTAGTGCTTTCGAAGTACATTTTAATTACAGTACTAATAAGGCTTACATATTAAACACTTTTTCACATATAATATACAGTCTTATATTTAAAGCGTAAGGCTTGTAGAATGTAGGTACCATCACATAATTTATTTAATACAAATTCTTTAGCTTTCACAGTCATTGCATATATTATTTTCCTTAAGAATATTGTTTACTGCTAACAGGAAATCTGATCTAATGGAACTCCCGCACAGTGGGCCAAAAACGAAATCTAGCTGGGAAAAACTATTTTCACTCATTCTCACCAATTTATCTTTTTTTTTCACTCTAATATAATTGTTATATGACTGTTCTTAACTTGTCTATAAAGGAGGGTACAATTCTAATGTTTATGAAGACAATATAAACATCGGAAGTTGCCGATGTTAAGAACCCATCTGGTCTACATACTAGTTGTGTTGTTAGCGTTGTGTGTTCAAGCTCAGTGAGGGTTTCTTCTTATTCTATATGGAGACTTCACCTCAAGGTTTGTAATTTTTATTGATATATTTAACGTTTTTCTACATAACCAGATATTATGTTAAATGCATGTGGGATCATACCTTCTAAACACTAAAAATGTATACAATCATCTTACTTTAAATTGAGCTACAAAGGAAACAGTTCTGAACAGTAGTACAAATTTTAGTTACAATATAGAGTAATTTATGGACTTCACTTTCCGCACAATAACATGTGTGCAAATTATTGCATTTTATTTTTAATTAGTTTTCTTATTACAGGAGGCCAGCAACTGAAGTCTACCATTGCGCGGAGAGAATAATTGTTTGATTTAATATGGAAAAATGTGTTTGATAAAGGCAATAAGTTATCATTTAGTAAACAAATTAGGATTAGAGGGATGTTAGGAGAATATTTTAAATTATATTAAAATCAATATATTTTAAAGCCATTTTCTCAAACGTACGAAGTTGTGCGCGAGAAAAAAAAATCTAGTGAAATATTCTGATTGGCTAGAAGTGGATGTTAAGATTAATTTAAAACAATGACAGTCGTTGAAAAATCCTGTTGCATCTGCTTATGGAATTGGAAGACCCAAAATAAGTTTCGAAGAGACTGGAATAAAAAAATGTTCACTTAAGCAGGAATTATCTCGCGATGAACTTGTTCTTGCAACAAAAATATCACTTCGGTCATATGGTAAACGGGATACTGCTGATGTTTTAAAGACATTACTCAAAAAACTACAAAAATAGCTTCAAAATAATAAGAAACATTACCAATCACCCCGCTCATCTCCCCTATCTTCTATGTCGGACGAAGCATTGTCTTTATTGACAATAAAATATCAATACTTCGATATATTAACATGAGACTAGGTGCCAAAAAGACAGGTTGTGATATTTTATCCACCTTATAATGCTATTAGGGAGGCAAATTTGTTATGCTACCTTTCCCTAGACAGGCATTTCAGAAAATATAAGACTATGTTTTTTTTTTAGTTTTTATTCCAGCCTCTTCGAAAGATATTTTGGGTCTTACAATTCCATAAGCTGATGGAACGGGATTTTCCGACTGTCATTGTTCTAAATTCTTAATAACGGGAAAGTTAACATTTACTTTTAGCCAATCAGAATATTTCAGTAGAATTTATTTTTCTCTCGCACAACTTCCTAATGTTTTAGAAAATCCCATTTCAAAAACTGTTTTTGAAAATATATTTTAAAACATTCTCCGAACATCCCAAACCCTAATGTATTAACAAACGATCACTTATTGTCTCTATCGATCACTTTTCTTCATATATTGAATCAAAAAATTCTCAGCTGCCGGCCGCCTCCTGTAATAAAAAGCTAGTTACAAAAAAAACGCAATAATTTGCACACATATTATTATACGGGAATTAAAGTCCATAAATCATTCTATATTGTAACTAAAATTTGTACTACTGTTCAGAACTGTTTTTTTTTCGTAGCTCAATTTAAAGTAAGATGATTGTGTAATTTTTTTAGAGTTTCGAAGGTATGATTCCACATGTATTTAACACAATATCTGGTTGTATAGAAACATGTTTATATATATATATATATATATATATATATATATATATATATATATATATCAATGAAAAGTACAAACTTTGAGGTAAAGTACCCATATAGGGTAAGAAGAATTACTAACTGAAATTTAATACAAAACGTATTTATTTCTACAGCTCGGAATACAACTGGGATGCGGACCAAGGTGAGCTGTTAACTATCGGCAACTTTTGGGTCTTACAATTCCATAAGCTGATGGAACAGGATTTTCCGACTGTCATTGTTCTAAATTCTTAATAACGGGAAAGTTAACATTTACTTTTAGCCAATCAGAATATTTCAGTAGAATTTATTTTTCTCTCGCACAACTTCCTAATGTTTTAGAAAATCCCATTTCAAAAACTGTTTTTGAAAATATATTTTAAAACATTCTCCGAACATCCCAAACCCTAATGTATTAACAAACGATCACTTATTGTCTCTATCGATCACTTTTCTTCATATATTGAATCAAAAAATTCTCAGCTGCCGGCCGCCTCCTGTAATAAAAAGCTAGTTACAAAAAAAACGCAATAATTTGCACACATATTATTATACGGGAATTAAAGTCCATAAATCATTCTATATTGTAACTAAAATTTGTACTACTGTTCAGAACTGTCTTTTTTCGTAGCTCAATTTAAAGTAAGATGATTGTGTAAATTTTTTAGAGTTTCGAAGGTATGATTCCACATGTATTTAACACAATATCTGGTTGTATAGAAACATGTTATATATATATATATATATATATATCAATGAAAAGTACAAACTTTGAGGTAAAGTACCCATATAGGGTAAGAAGAATTACTAACTGAAATTTAATACAAAACATATTTATTTCTACAGCTCGGAATACAACTGGGATGCGGACCAAGGTGAGCTGTTAACTATCGGCAACTTCTGATGTTTATATTGTCTACATAAATTTTATAATTCTGCCCTCCTTTGCAGATAAGTGAAGAATTGTCATCTAGCAATCATATTAGAGTGAAGAAAAATGAATTGGTGAGAGTTAGTAAAATATTTTTTTCCAGCTAGATTTCGTAACTGACCCACTGTCTCCCGGTCGCATTCGCTTGCATTCTACTCCCACGCATGTGTTTGACATTCCTCTCCTACCCCCCTGAATAAACCAAATACCTTCGTAGAAGCAACGAGACTGGAAAACCGGCTCTAAATCTAAACCCTGAGGAGGCCTTAAGACGTCTTCCTGGTCTGAAAAAATTGTAAACGGCATATCACATTCTAAATTTTAAAATTTCCACAAATATCAGTATAGATTCATGAGCAAACAAACCATGTTTAGATCAATTCTTTGACTTTCTTAGTATCGAAAATAGATAACAGATGGAACATGTGTCCAGGGAAGAAAACGTTACTCGGTTTTTAAACATTTTCCTTGATTCTGTAAAAACCACTTCCCAACCTCGCATATGTAATATACTATTAATCCAAACCTTAGTGATGCCGCATTTTGATTATTGCGACGTTCTACTACCTGACAAAAGTGACAGATTTTCGGATAAACTGCAACGTGTTTGTAATATGTGTATCAGATTCATATTTAATGTCCGAAAATATGTTCACATTTCTCCATTTTTCCATGAATTGTCATGGCTTCATCTTAAAGAGAGAAGAAAATTACGCTGCTTAGTTTTCTTATTTAAGGTTCTACATATCTCGACCCCCAATTATTTATCCTTTCATTTTTAGTATCTATCCTCCAATCAAAATGTAAACACACGATCACAACATAGTCTCTTGCTTAATATACCGTAACATATACTACCGGTATCTTCACTTTCTTCAAATGGAATTCCCTACCACAAGAAATCAGGGGTTTGCCGGACGTTGGCATATTTTAAGAGAAATTAAAATTTATATTTATTCAAATCTTGGCTTTATGATTACCCAGTGTAAGGTACATTATTAATTGGTGTTTCTCGTATAATTTATTATATTTAAATTATTATTATTATTATTATTATTATTATTATTATTATTATTATCAAGTAAAATATTGTTTGTAGGTCTACATGAAATTTACATTGCAACATTTAATATATTTTTAACTCTTCATAATTAGTATAGTGTATATATAATCTATAATGTAAACATGTATTTGTAATTTGTGCTGGTTGAGTGGAAGAGAAGGCCTTATGGCCTTAAATCTGCCAGAATAAATAAAGCATAATTATTATTGTTATTATTATTATTATTATTATTATTATTATTATTATTATTATTATTACATTTTAACGAAAAAATGGCATATGTGCATGAACAATAAATAACCAATAAATAATTACAAACTTTCTCTTTCATTATATACTGCAATAACAAATATCAGATGTTTTTTTCTTTTATTATTCTCAGGTAAAATTGATAGAATTTTATTATTTATTATTATTTTATAACTTATTATTTCTAAAAAAAGTTTTTATATATTTTGTACTAACATTTATTATTATCTATAAGTACAAATAATTTAAGTAAAATACACAATATTTAATAAAATGGCGATTAATCTATGACATATAAAAAATAAACTTCTTGTCAACAAAGTTCTAATTGTAATGTAAACAAACCAGGTGTATGACTGTGTTTTCACTGATCGAATAATGGTTTTACGTCTAAGTTTGTAAATAAAATGTATTACGCTCTCTAACAATCGAAATAAATTAAAAATATTTAAAAAATATTACCTAGCACATGTGTATATAAATGGGAGAATCTTAAAATATATTAATACAATTTTAATAGATTAAATCAATAAAGAATTAATTTTTTAATTCTTACGCATGCGTAATGCAGAATACACGAGAATTTTAATTGATCCAAATGGCTGTTTCTACTACGCAATTTTTAATGCAAGAAATAAATTAGAGAGAAATGAATTATTTTAAATGTTTTCAAACATTTCAGTGACTATTTAACTCATGCCCCAAATGGGAGTCAATGACCAATCACATTTCAATGATTTTTTATTTACAACCAATCACAGCCGTGTTTCGCCTAGAATTTACCAACTAAAGTTTATCATAATAAAGAAAGCACCTCCTTTTTAACATTCTGAATAGGTCATAGCATTATTTTGCAGTGACTGACTCTCTAAGAAATACGGCTACCAGATTGTGTATATAGTGCATGAATGTCAACACGTACCGCATGCGGGAGTTAATATAAAAATATTTGTAGCAATTGATTATACCACCAAAAAAGAAACCACTATTTACACTTTCTTAAATGTATTTTTTCCCAGAAAAATATAATTGTCATATTTACACCATAGGACATCAGAAATGAATTAATATACAGTTTGATGTATTTCATTTTTTCTCCACTAGAGTGCATTCTTACAATATTGCGTTCCTTTGGCAATAAATAATATGATCTGGTTGCAGTGACGAACAAAAGAAGCAAATGAAGCGTACCAATCGTTTCTCATTTGTTTTCAAACATCGCCGTTTACATTAAATATATAAATATTTTAAAATGACTGTATTTAAATAATGATTTGTGAGTAAACAGTTTAATTTTATTCGTTAAATAGTCCTAACAAATGCCACTCTTGATTTCCAAATTCTCTAGATAAATTGGAAATCACTCGTGGCGTTACTTATGAAAAATATCTCACATTAACCATTGAGGATGCGAAAATAACAGCAGAATTTATTGGCAAATCAGCATGGCGCATAAATTCTGCTCGCAATGAAATTGCAAATAAAGGATATCTATGGACGTTATGGAAAAAACCGTAATTTTCTGTCATAAATAAATGATAAAACGGAGGAAGTTCCTAATCATTTTTAACATCTTACCTTGTATTCAGTCTTATTTCCTGTAAAATACGATTTTGCCTAAAAATAATAATCCATCAATGACAGTTCTGTTTACAATTTAGTCATATGACAGGTAAAAGTAGTACCACGGTTCCTCCAATAGACGGTGTAGGAGAAGTAATACTTTATGCAATTTTTTTTTTCAGACTACTGGAACTTAGCTCGGAATTAATATAGCTGACTATTTAACTCATGCCACAAATGCTAGTCAATGACCAATCACGTTTCAATGAATGTTGTTTTACAACCAATGACAGTTGTGTTTCACCTCGCTCTTTATCGATTTATCTTTATCAGCTCCTGCTTTTGTGATAAAGAGAGCTCCTCCTTTTTAATGTTCTGAACAGGTCAAAGCATTATTTTTCTCCAACAAATACATTGAATATAGCAAATAATGAAAAGATTCCTTGATTTTACTGAGTTGTTTACTAAAAAAAATAAATGAATAACCCGCAATGTTGATTATGATATATAGTTTGATGTGTTTAATTATTTCTCCACTTGGGTGCACTCTTACAATATTGCGATCTTATTTGGCAATAAATAATGTGATCAAGCAGCAGTGAATGAACATAACCTCACATTTCTGATTTGTTTTCAAACATCGCCGTTCACATTAAATATATAAATATTTTAAAATAACTATAGTTAAACAATGATTTGTGAGTAAACAGCTTAATTTTATTCGTTAAATAGTCCTAACAAATGCCACTCTTGATTTCCAAATTCTCTAGATAAATTGGAAATCACTCGTGGCATTACTTATGATAAATAAATGATAAAATGGAGGAAGTTCCATATTATTTTTACCATCTTATATGGGACCCGTACACAGGCAAGAGACAACGCGGAAGACCAAGACGACGATGGGCTAACCTCTTCAAAGAACGAGCAGGGGCGCAATGGTCCAGAGTCGCCAGATGCAGGAAACGCTGGAGAACGATGGAGAGCCAACTGTGCATTAACTATTACCCGTTTAAGGTGTAAGCGCACTTGTTGACGGAGGGCACTGCAGTCGTGTTTATGCAGGAATAGAACACGTGACACTGCTATCTATGAGTGCAGAGGGGAATGGGACGTGGGACGCTGACAGTGTACACTGCCTTATATGACGTCACGTTTAGGAACAAACAGAGCTTCGTAATTCTTCCGCCTGCAGAAATATTTTGAATGACTAATAATCACAGAACAGACAGTGTATACAAACCAAGTGCTACATCCAAGTCAACTTCTCACCACGGAGTAGCTCACCGGGTGACACTCACAATAGAGCTTAACCCCTGTACAGGGAGGCTTTGCCCTAAAGGGACATATCAGGCTTTATTATTATTTATTATATTATATTATTACCTTGTATTCAGTCTTATTTCCTGTAAAATACGATTTTGCTTAAGAACAATAATCCATCGATGACAGTTCTGTTTACAATTCAGTCATATGACAGGTAAAAGTAGTACCATCGTTCCTCCAATAGATGGTGTAGGAGAAGCAATACTTAATGCAATTATTTTTACAGTACAATTGGAACTTAAGCTCGGAATTAGTATAGCTGATAAATTGAGAAAGTGTATATTTTTTAAGTAGGCTTAAATTGACCGAATGAAACATAATACCAGCGCTCAAAGTGTTGATATATGTTTTAGTATATTTCAATTTACGGTTTAGAATTAAACAAGTTTTTTTTTAAACTATCACTATAGTACAATTATAACTACTTACGGAAATTTTTGGACCAAAGAGAGATGAACAAACAGGTGAATGGAGAAGACTACATAACAACGAACTACATGGTCTTTATAGGAAGCCAGATATAATAAGAACAGTTAAGTCTCGTAGACTGCGATGGGCAGGACATGTTGCACGTATGGGGAATGAAAGACTTGCATGGAAGCTTCTTGTAGGAAAGCCAGAGGGAAAACGCCCAGTTGGTAGACCAAGAATGAGGTGGGAGAATAACATTAACTACGATTTGAGGGAAGTAGATGATACAGGGAATGATTGGAAAGCATTGGCTCAGGATAGGGACATATGGAGAGCTTATGTCCGCGCGGCCATGAACCTACGGGTTCGATAGTGCCAGTGAGTAAGTAAGTAAGTAAGTAAGTACAATTATAACTATATTACAGTTTCAGAATCAGCCGCGGTGGACTAGTGGTTATGCTCCTTGCCTCTGGTCCCGAGGGTCGCGGGTTCAAACCCGGCCGGGGTCGATGGATTTTTTAGGACGGAAAAATTCAAGGAGCAAGTCCTCCGGGAGATACTTTAAAGCCGTGGGTCCCGAGTCTGAAGATTTTCAGGCTCGTAAAAAAATCCCTAAGCCCGAATGAAAAGGCCTCTAAGCAAAATTTACCGAATTTTCCCGTCCTAGTACTACCTTGGTATCCTAGATGTCAGTGTGAGGCGGAAAGCTGACCACGGACCACTAAAAAATGACATCTATACGAAAACAAGTGTAACTAAATTAGTATGGTTCAAATTCTTCCCTGTAGAGGGAGGGCGCCTAAATCTCTGTAAAGGGAAAAACATGGGAATACAACACAATAGAGTTTCAGAGTTAACTTTTTTCCTTCGTTATTTTAATTTTTGTTTTTAAAATTTTGTCTTTATCCAGAAAATTACAAAGGATATTGTATTGAAGTTTCAAACATTTCCCTTCTTTGATAATATCTTCATTATCATCCTTATATCCGCATGTTTTGTAACTTCCCGCCAAAAATTCATCTTCATCCTGCGAATAGAACGTAATCACATTTTTATATTTAATTGTGTTACGTTCTGGTCCAATATGTTTCACAAACACATAAATGTAACCATTATCTCCTCTAAATTGCACATAAAACATATCCTCTTCTATAAAAATCATATTATTATTGAGTCCCGATGGACCCACTATCACCAATTTATTAATGTCTTCATTTACTTGCCATATTTCGTTAGCGTGAAATTCATGCACATGATCTTTCATGTGAAATAATGGCCCTTTCCAAGAGCATCTTCTGCGTCCTGGGAGAAAAATTGGACAATTATAAGGGCTGTAGAGACACTCAGATTGATGATGTTGTAATTCAAGAAGTGGGAATACTTGCAGACATCCTGATTTCCTGTAGATGCAAGGGAATTCCAACTGTTTGCAGACATTTTCCAAAGCCCAGTTTCTTGCTCTGAGAAATGGTTGTTTACAGTCTGAACATCTAGATTGTTCAGGCCTGCAGCACTTACATATATTATGTCCGTTTTCACAGAAATATATCGGTGGTAGCATATATTCGTCGCAGTAAGGACATAGAAGAGCCTTCAGCAGTCCTTCGTTTGGATCCTTTGTTAATGTTGTCATTCTGGATGTTTTCTGTGCAAAAAATAAAAAGACATTAAATTTTAAAAAAAATTCATAATATTTTATATATAGAGGATAAGCATTCAGTAGGAAGGCCAAGAGTGGGGTAAAAGAACAACATTAAGGGAAGAGAGTGGTCTGAAAAAAAATAATGTTTTTATTTATACTAGTGGTCGCCCAGCGGTCGAAATTCGACACAATTAATTAAATGTTTAAGTTTGTCACAAATACGTCATTATGCATTAATTTTCGATTTATTCTAAAAATAGAACGATAGAAAATATGTGGCATAACTTGGCTAAGCCATATTAAAAAAAATAATAACGCGCCATTTGACATTTATATACTATTTAAGGGAGGAAAGAAGATTACGAGTATTTGGGAATAAAGTTCTTAGGAAAATGTTTGGACCAAACAGAGATGAACAGACAGGTGAATGGAAAAGACTGCATAACAGCGAATTACATGGTCTTTATAGGAAGCCAGATATAATGAGAAGAGTTAAGTCTCGTGGACTGCGATGAGCAGGACATGTGGAACGAATGGGGAATGAAAGAGGTGCATGGGAGCTTGTTGTATGAAAACCAGAGGGAAAACGCTCAGTTGGTAAACCAAGAATGAGGTGGGAGAATAACATTAAATATGATTTGAGGGATGTAGATTATACAGAGGTTGATTGGAAAACATTGGCTCAGGATAGGGATATATGGAGAGCTTATGTCCGCGCGGCCATGAACATACGGGTTCGATAGTGCCAGTGAGTTAGTTAGTTATACTATTAAATTTGCATAGTAGGATATAAATACAGAGTGAAAATTATTTAAACCGACAAACTCTGGGAGATTGTAGGGGACACCAAAATAAATATTTTTCCCTAATGTCATTTTTTCCTATGTGGATTATTTAAAACGGTAGAGGGAGATTTCTCTGGCGGCAAATTAATTAAACCAACAAACACTTTTGCAATTTTTATTACCAAGAGACAACACATTAACACAACGCAATTACAGTAGAGGTTCAAAAATGCCTCCATTGACATGTAAACAAAGGTTACACCGGCGGATCATGTTCTGTCTAACACGGACAAAAACTCCAGGAGTATAATTAATTGCTCCTGCTGCTGCTGCTATCCGGGCAACCAGATCCTTTTCTGATGCAACAGGAGTTGTGTAAACAAGGTTGCGCATCTCTCCCACACAAAAAAAAATCCAAAGGTGCCATATCTGGGGATCGAGCAGGCCATGGTACAGGACCACCTCTGCCAATCAACTTTTCTGAAAACCGTTGGTTCAAGAATCGACGCACACGACGACTGAAATGTGCCGGCGCCCTGTCATGTTGGAACCACATGCGTTATCTTGTAGGGTTCGATTCCTGGTCGGGACAGGCTCGTGGTTGAGATTTCTTTCGGGGTTAGGCCTCACTTGTAAGATAAATGTCAAGAGCTTAGGGTCCGATTGTTATCACCATCACCATCATTCTCTAGTGTAGAAAGCAACGGGAAGCTACCACACCTATAATAGTATTGTTGCAGTGAAAGCCCTGCCCTCGAGCAGAACACTATAAAATAGAATAGGGAATGTGAACTGAGATTAGGCCGTCTTCAGACAGGTTTTACCCTACTGATGATGCAGGTCGTTGGGACAGTAATCCTGCTCAGTACCAGAGAAACCGCAGGTTCGGACATTTGGCTCACGAACTCGGTCGAGGGGCCGGTGGTGCGATGCTACCATCCGCGGGATTATGCCTGAACACCTCTAAGGTCCTATCCCGTTTGAACGAGTTCCGTGAGTCGAAAGGCTCCAAACAAAGTGATTTGCTTACTAGGACGGGTGTTTGTTCGCCCTCGTTTACGACGGGCTAATCGTCATTCTGCCCCTAACGGTCGACTGTGGGTCGTGCGGTTCGAAGTCAGGACCCTGAATCGTCTGTGAACTCATATTATATTAGTCCTAATATCACTGAATGCCCCATTTCCTACGGATTAGATAGACTGGCGAATCATAAGATCTGTACATTGTAACAAATTTTATAGATCTACACAAAAAAAAAAGAGTGACAAAACAAACAAAACACTGGTGAAGTGAATCCACTACAGGTCTTTAGAGTCCTTTGGAGTAGTGGGAGGTTAAAGCTCCCATATTGTTTTTAGACAATTTGCACTATATGTCAGCCGAGTTGTCAGACATACATAAAGACCGTCTTTACCCCCAGAACAAGTATCTGGTTCTCATTTCTGTTAGAGGCTGCTTCGACCCCAGAACATCGACCTTGCGGCTTGTAGCTTATTGTCTTAATCAGTTGCGTTACGGCGTGCCTCAACAAAAGTACTACCTTTGTATAATATGTCGTGGCAAGTGAACATTTCTGAAATTCAATTATTAACTATGTAGGCCTACATCAAATTTCAGTTCAATTTAATTTGTGTGTGTGTGTGTGTATATATATATATATATATATATCATACCATATTAAGCTTGCATTGCTCAATGTTAAACATTTAATTATAACATCGATAAAGCGTCACTGCTATAAAGTAAAAATGTTCTCTTTAATTTGCTTACTTGTTATAGTCAGCTACTAGATGGCAGTGAAGACCGAGTTCTCGCGGCATCTAGTAATAATGGAGAATATAAAACATATATAAGAAAAATAGATGTTTGAATTGGATTCGCCTGGTGGTGTAATGGATATCACACTGAGGTACAGACTCAGAGATCCGGGTTCGAATCCCGTCCAGGAATTTATTTTTCTTATCATACCATATTAAGATTGCATTGCTCAATGTTAAACATTTAATTATAACATCGATAAAGCGTCACTGCTATAAAGTAAAAATGTTCTCTTTAATTTGCTTACTTGTTATAGTCAGCTACTAGATGGCAGTGAAGACCGAGTTCTCGCGAGAATATAATACATATGTAAGAAAAATAGATGTTTGAATTGGATTCGCCTGGTGGTGTAATGGATATCACATTGAGGTACAGACTCAGAGATCCGGGTTCGAATCCCGTCCAGGCATTTATTTTTCTTATCATACCATATATATATATATATATATATATATATTCCGGGAGGAGAAAATATTACAAATATTTGATAATAAAATTCTTAGGAAGATTTTTGGACCAAGAGAGATGAACAGACAGGTGAATGGAGAAGACTACTTAACAGTTAGCTATGTGTTATTTATAGGAAACAAGATATAATAAGAACAGTTAAGGCTTGTAGACAGTGTTGGGTAGGACATGTGGCAGAAATGGGAATGAAAGAGTGGCATGGAAACTTCTTGTAGAAAACCAGAGGGAAAACGCCCAGTTGAAAATCAGGAATGAGGTGGGAGAATAACATTAACACTGATTTGAGGGAAATAGATTATACAGGGGATGATTATAAAACATTAACTCAAGATGGGGATGTATGGAGAGCTTATGTCCGCGCAGATATGAAACTACGAGTTCGATACTGCCTGTGAGTTAGTTATCTAGAATATTTCATGAGGAAACTGTATTAATAGGGTGATTTTAAGGTATAATTTATAAGTTAATTCAGATTGATGATTTAAGGTAGTGTGGGCCAACTGGCGCCCGCGGGCCACGTGTTGCACTCAACGTCTACTTCGCTGTGAATTGACTTATTCACGGGTATTTATTATTAGTGGTTTAAAAAAGTGAGTACATCTCATTGTTTAAATTTAAATTAAACCGTGTCTAATCTTGGTAATTTCATTACATTTTTCATATATATTTAGATATTAGCACCTCTTTCCATTATGCCCCGACATACAACATTGACGGATCGGAGTGAGAGACAATGAAGAAGGGATATATATTCCCGTACATATAATAATAGGCCAAATGCATATTTAAATAGTATACATAGTATAAAAATGTCAAATGATGCGTTTTTGTTTTTTTAAATATGGCTTAGCCAAGTTATACCACATATTTTCTATCATTTGTATTTTTAAAATAATCGAAAATTAATGCAAAATTATGTATTTGTGACAAACTTAAACATTTTATGAATTATGGTCGAATTTCGACCGCTGGGCGACCACTAGTAATAATAAATAAAAATAATAAAATTAATAAGGCGGCTCCGTGGCGCAAGCGGTTAGACGCTCGCCTTTCACCCCTCGGGTCCCGAGATCGAATCTCGGTCACTCCATGTGGGTATCATGGTGGACGAAACGGAGCTTGGGCATGTTTTCCTCGGGGTTTTCTTCCGTTTTCCCTTGCCAAAATTGCTTTCCATCATTTCTTCATACTCATTTAATATATTTTGTTTCATTTCGTTCATCTGCCCCACGATGGTCCGTCAGACGTGATCGACCGGCACCCTCGTCATTCACAGACCTCTATATAGGGACTTCATCTCATCTCATTCCCTCGACCCGACCCTGAGTTGGACACGAGTTGAGGATATTTTATATTTATAATAATAATAATAATAACAATATAATAATAATTGGACGCAATAATAATAATAATAAGACGAGTAATAATAATTATTATTGTGATATGCATAATATATAATCCAAATGTTATTAAAAACTAGCCCATGTCTGCAGAAGTGTTTGTTTAAGACATATAAAAATGCTAGCTGGCCCGGCGAACGTCGTATCGCCTTTGAATATTTTTACTTAATTTTTCCGATGTTTTAATAGTTATCTGCTATTCGGGGCGGAAACAAATCCAACAAATCAAAGATCATAAAAATCGGCCCAGCCGTTCTTGAGTTATAAATAGTGTAACTAATCCGACTTTGTTTTATATAGGTATATATATATATATATATATATATATATGTGGTGTGTGTGTGTGTGTGTTCTCGCGACATCTAGTAATAAAGGAGAGTATAATACATATATAAGAAAAATAAGTGTTTGAATTGGATTCGCCTGGTAGTGTAATGGATATCACGCTGAGGTACAGACTCAGAGATCCGGGTTCGAATCCCGTCCAGGCATTTATTTTTCTTATCATACCATATATATATATATATATATATATATATATATAGAGAGAGAGAGAGAGAGAGAGAGAGAGAGAGAGAGAATAGAGAGAGAAGAGAGAGAATAGAGAGAGAATAAAGAGAGAAGAGAGAGAGAGATAGAGTGAGAGAGATAGGATTGCAGGGAGAGAAATTATTTACCGAGGCAGAAAAGGGATTAGTGTTTAGTTCGCATATCTTACGGACGCACAGATCCGTTGGTCAGACTATACATATTATTAAATTATGTTGTAGTAAACTAAGTGAGAAATCTAAATCAGAAAGTTTCTGTTTTATACAATTTTTTAGTTCTGGTACGTTAACTACACCCGGTATAAATATGGGTGGTGGTTTATGTGGAAGTGGTTTTGTTGATTGAGATGAATTTATGTTGTCTGCATTCTCAGTATCATCCATAAGTGTATCATAAGGATTATATACATTTATTGATGGAATATTTTGAGGAGGCTTGCTGATTTCATTATACTTTCGTTTTCTACGAACTTGTTGGCAGTTTGGATTCTCATCATCATCAAGAAGTCTCTGTATAGTAATATCATCTTGTGATATATTATAGTCATCTTGTTTTTCATTTAATTGAGGCATGGAGATTGTTTCTGTAATATTAGGAATATTACTATAACTAACAGACTTACTTACAGTTCTGTTATTCCGTTCCTTAGGACCTTCATATGTTTTTAAATTGACATTCTTCTTAAATGCAAGATTTATGTCACATAGGCCTGTACCAATTTGCGGAAATTCACTTGATATCTTATCATTCATGGTCTCTAGAACTGATTCGCCATACTGTTCAATGTCCCTTCTCGGTCCAGTTAAATTTAAATTAAGTTGCTGTCTTTCAGCCAGATTACTTAAAACTAGTACTTAAATTAATATTATTATCAATATATTGAAAATAAAATAAACACGAACACACTTAAATTATGAAATAATCAATATTTGTAATTCAATTGAAATTCGCGGTCGCAACAAAAAGCGCAGTCACCTTACACGGCCATCTGTTAGAATCGTATGGAACTCACAGATAATTATAACTCTTTGTTAAATAATAAACAAATGGTTTGCAATAAAAATGAATGCGACTATAAATTTAGTTATAAAAAACCGTAGGTCTCAAGTTGGATCAAACTGCACACAGTGTGCAACATTTTATTAAAATCGGTTCAGTAGTTTAGGATTCCATCGCGGACAAACAACGTGACACATAATTTGTATATATTAAGATATGAATATGTTTTAAAACTAAATGTAACACAACACAAACATTATAATAATGCTAATATCAAAAAGCTAGTGTGTGTCTGCAAAAGTGTCGGTTTAAGATATAAAAAAATAAATATATTTTAAAAATAAATAGCCTTAATTAACACCAAAATAATATTAATATAGTCTAATATAAATAAAACTAGCCCATGTCTACGAAAGTTTTGGTTTAAGATATATAAAGATACAATAATATATTTTTAATCGAAATATAACCCAAATTAATACAAAATATATAAGAATGTTAACATATAAAAGCTAGCCCATGTCTGCAAAAAAAGTTAAAGATATATAAAAAATACATAAATATATTTTTAATCTAACTATAACCCAAATTAACACAATTATATTAATGTCGATATACGAAAAAAACTAGCCCATGTCTGCAAAAATGTTGATTTTAGATATGTAAAAATACATAAATATATTTTTAATCTAAACATAACCCAAATTTAAATATATATATATATATATATATATATATATATATATATATATATATATATATAAGAATGTCAATATAAAAAAAGGTAGCCCATGTCTGCAAAAATGCTAATTTAAGACATAAGAAAATAAATAAATATATTTTAAATCTAAATATAACCCAAAATAACACAAAAATTATAATACTGTCAAGTAATTACAATCAGAGATATAATTTCTTGATTATGAATTACTTTTGACTCCTCCCCCATCACTGCCTACTCTCTGCTGAGGAAGAAGAAGGAAAAGAAACAGTAATTTACTTACCTTTGTAGTCTCCTGGAAATATTTATTGTAACTCAGAAAAGTTAAGTGAGTATTCTTGACAAGTTATCATGAGTGATAAATTCTTGTTTGATTTTAGCATTCACTGATTAGATAAAGAAAACAGCATTACTCACGGTACAAAATTCCACTCAGTTCAATTAAGGTAATTCTATTTTACATCGATACTCTTTTGAATATCGTATCATTTGTAGTGATACCCGAGGAGAACCCTCGTTGAGGCAGTCTCGCCAAAGGGTGTAATGTCCATCTAACATTATGTAGGCCAATAAAGAATATTATGATACAGTAATAAACAAACTTTGTTCTTTTATTTAATTAAATAAATATAAAACAAAGTTTTATATGATTTTCATATTTATTCTATTTATTATTTATTTTTTTTATTTATTATTATATTTATTATTATTTAAATTTTTTTCAACTCATTTTAACTCTTTCAAGTCAAATATATTCGAAATTTGATTTTTCCGAATACCAGCTCATTACAAATAATTTTACTATTACGTTATTTTCGAGAATATATATTTTACTTCAAAAAGTAGTAATTAAAAAACATCTTCTACTGCCCAATATTTTGTGTGTTAACATTGAATTTAAATTTCCTCTCCAGTCTTCCCTATTCCTCGATTTTCCTTCATATAGTCTTCATTCTCTATTGTTTTTATACCCTGAATCCAAGTAGCATTTGGTCTCCTTCGCTTCAATCTCCTGGAAGGCAACCATTCTAACAGTTCCTTTGGTAGTCGTTCTTCACTCATTCTTTTCACATGACCATAAATTACACTTTTTGTTGTAGAGTAATCAAGTGCATTGGAATATTTTTGGATCAAAGAGAGATGAACAGACAGGCGACTGGAGAAGACTTCGTAACACTGAGCTACATGACCTTTATAGGAAACGAGATATAATAAGAACCGTTAAGTTTTGTAGACTGCATGGGCAGGACATGTGGCACGAATGGGATATGAAAGAAAGGCAGAAAGGAAAAAACTTATTGTAGGAAAAACGTGGGATAACGCCCAGTTGAGAGACCAAGAATGAGGTGGGATAAAAACATTAACCAAGATTTGAGGGAAGTATTTTATACAGTGGATGATTGGAAAACATTAGCTCAGGTTAGGAATGTATGGAGAACTTACGTACCATATATTATATATTCTATATAATCTTATTTTTTCACATTTTTATGATTTATTGTAACTTGTAGACTATTTATTGTATACCGGTACATTCTTTTAAATCGTTATTTTGTACATTCGCCTCTGGTTATGTGGATGATATAATAATAATAATAATAATAATGATTTATTTTAGCTGGCAGAGTTAAGGCCATAAGGCCTTCTCTTCCACTCAACCAGCGAATAGTAAAATTATACAAAAAATTACGTACATATTACAATTTTAAGATTTTAAAATACAGACTAAACAAAATACAATGATGATGGATCTAATACTAGCTAATGCTAACAAAAACATAGAATATATAAAATTAAAATGATATAAAATAAAGTAAGTAGCTTCCTACATGATTATTAATAGAATGCTCTATATAGTTGTTATGTAGTTAATGTTTTCATTGTGTCGAACTTAAGATATCAGTTAATTTGGATTTAAATAATGATAGCGATTGACAGTCCCTGACATGACTGGGAAGTGAGTTCCATGCTCTAGCCATAGATATTGTGTAAGATTCAGAGTACAGACAGGTCCTGTGTTGTGGTATCAAAAGTAAAGAAGAGTCTTGTGATCTTGTTCCTAAATTGTGATGAGCCGATAAATGTTGAAAACGTGTTGTTAAATAAGTTGGAAAATATGTGTGCAGAATTTGGAATAGTAAGGTATGTGAATGTAAAGTTCTTCTGTCATTTAGGCGTAGCCATGATAAGGCCTGAAATGAAGGAGACACGTGGTCATAACGACGGAGATTGAATATAAATCGAATGCACGCATTATGAGCACGCTGTAGTCTGTCAGATCAGTTGTAAGATTAGTCAGTAATATGTCGCAGTAGTCGAAGTGTGGCATTATAAGAGTCTGTACAAGTATTTGTTTTAATTTTGTAGGAAGGAAGTTTTTAAAACTATTTAGGGAGTGAAGAATTGAGAACACTTTCTTGCAGGTATTATTCACCTGGATTTTCCAGTCTAGGTGTTGGTCCATATAGATACCCAGATTTTTTACTACTGAGCTGTAGGGGATATTTTTGTCATTTAGGAGAATGGTAGGGATATTTTCGTAATTTATAATGCTTTGGACTCGCCGATGTCCTATAATTATGCACTGTGTCTTGTCAGTATTTAGATTAAGTCCATGTTTCTTCGACCATTGGGAAATTGAGTCTAGGTCACTATTTAATTTGTCTAGTGTGTCATGTACATCGTCAGGATGGGAGTGAATGTAAATTTGCAAATCGTCAGCGTATAGGTGATATCGACAATAGGTAAGTCTAGTGGATATATCGTTAACATAGATAGAGAACAGAAGTGGTCCTAACACTGAACCTTGTTGGACGCCACCCTTCAGTGACAGCCAGGATGAGGAAAGTTCTGCATTGGATACACATTGCTGGCGACCATGAAGATAGGATCCAAGCCAGTTAACAGCATTGTCCGAAAGATTCAGAGCGCGTAATTTTGCTATTAATATGTCAGTGTCAACAGTGTCGAAAGCTTTGCTGAAGTCCAAGAGTGTAAATATTGTCATGTGGCCAGTGTCCATTGCTTCACGCGCATCTTCGGTAACTTTAAGAAGTGCGGTTGCCGTACTATGGCCTGTCCTAAAACCTGATTGGTATGGGTCGAGTATGTTATGAGTGTTAAGGTAATCAGTTAATTGTTCATGAACAATGCGCTCCAAGACCTTAGATAGGACTGGGAGGATGCTGATTGGTCTAAAGTCGTTCGGTGTTACAGGTAATTTAATTTTAGGGATTGGTCTGACTATAGCTTTTTTCCAGAGTTCGGGGTAACTTGAGGTCATAATTGAGGCATTGAATATATGGGTTACAGTTGGGAGTATGACATGGAGTATTTTCTTTAAAAAGTCGATACTTATATTGTCTATACCTTGTGTTTTAGTTCTAATGCGGTCCAGGGATAGTTTAACGTCGATTGGCATTATATAGGAAAAGAAGAATTTTTCTCGGGAAGGAGTAGGTGTGGATAGGAGCTCATCTATAGTTTGTTGTTTGGTCGTAGTGTTTATGTTAAGTGTGGCATATGATGTGAAATGTTGGTTTAGATCGTCCAGTGGTATGTTAATGCTCTCTCCTTTGGTTGTCGGCTGCCGTAGGCCCATTGATCTAATACGTTTCCACATATCACTTGCATTTGTGTTTGGATCAATGAGACTATGAGCATACCGCAACTTAGCGTTCCTAATGTTTTGATTCGTTTTGTTTCTTAATGTCTTATATTGTCTTAAGTTAGCGTCACTTTTGTCCCGTCTATATTTTCGAAAAGCAGCATCCCTCTCAGCCATCAGTAGTCGAATTTCGTGGGACATTCCAGGGAGCTGGGGATTTAGTAATTCGTCTAGTCTTCAAGGGGGCATGTTTGTCGTAAAGTTCTAATATCATATTGTTAAATTTAAGCAATTTTTCGTCAATTGGCCTAGCATAACTACCATTATTATTATTATTATTATTATTATTATTATTATTATTATTATTATTATTAATATACATTTTTATTCTTATTATTATAAAATTTTATTATTATTCTTATAATTAATTATTAGAAGATTTGTAAAACGTAAAATTATTACCTTCATCATAAGTAATGCCACGAGTGATTTCCAAAATATCGATATCACGAAATGAGGAGTGAATTTATCTAGAGGATTTGGAAGTCAAGAGTGGTATTTGTTAGGACCATTTAACCAATAAAATTAAGCTGTTTACTCACAAATCATTATTTAAATATAGTTATTTTAAAATATTTACATATTAAATGAAAATGGCTATGTTTGAAAACAAATAAGATACGTTTGTTGTTTCATTTGTTTATCACCGCAACCAGATCATATTATTTATTGTCAAAGAATCACAATATTGTATGAATGCACCCTAGCGGAGAAAAAATGAAACATCAAACTGTTTATAACCAACATTATGAGTTACTGCAAAAGAATGCTCTTACCTATTCAGAATGTTAAAAAGGAGGAGCCTGATTTTATTGTGATAAAATTAAATTGATAAAATCCAGGTGAAAAACGATTGTGATTGGTTATAAATCAAAATTCATTGAAACGCGATTGGTCATTGATTCCCATTTGGGGTATGAGTTAAATAGTAATTGTAAAGTATACATTTTTAATATCTGTAAAATGCATTCTGGGGAGTCAATTTTGCATTTAAATACTTCTTCTTGAATGAAAAGTGTGATAATTGTGTCTGAAAGAGTTCAATAAGTTGATACTATAAGGTCTTGTTTAAAAAATATGTTAATCGTACAATTACTAAAACAAATTAACATGCATTTTAGATTAGGTCTGCCAAAAGCTTGATAATTGAAATTCGGTTTTGGTATTACGTTTTACACTGTATTCTTGGGAAATTTTCAGATAAAGGAGTTCATCCGTGACATAGTGGAATTTGGAGACGTTTATTTGTTAAAAACCAAACAAAGGAACACAGATTTCTTCATGGGCCAAAAAAAAAATAATTATTATTTAAAAGTTTTTATGACGAAAAGTTCTCAACTCTTTTTAACATTATTTATATAAAAAGTAAATTTAAAAGAAAATGGTGGTTTATATTTCTTAAATGTAATGTGCTTTTAAATTTTTTATAGAATAACAGTTTTGAGTTAAGATTATTTTTAATTACAAATTTCAAAACATTACATTAACAATGCCGTGTATGACGTTACAAAATATTTGAGCATTTTGTTTTAAATTACTCTATGGCACACAAAAATATGGAACTTTGTAGCGAAGTAATTTTAAAATCATTAGTTATTTCGTTAGAATTTTTTTAAGTTTTTCCACACGTATATTTCACATATGCTTATTCAGTGCTTACCACACTTACTAGAAAATCAGTTATGTAATTATTTTCAAATATTTTTTATACATTGGTTTAATTTACAAATTTGTATAATAAATACTGCGAATTCATCAGTTGAAAATACTAACACACTACTTTAAGATTGTTTATTGAATATGATTTTTTTCTAAATTTTATTTTGTTATTTTTTAAAAATCGTTCCCATTTTTCTTTGCTTTGCTTAAAAAAACAATTATAAAATATAATAAAACCATTATTTAAAATTGAAAAAAAAAGATAAATTTTGTATCGTATTATAAATTGTTTTTATTGAATAGTACTGCTTTCTAAATTGTTGCTATAGCTTGTTCAGATATATTGACAATATTATTATCGTTTTACTTTCAATGTATTAACATGATTATAAAAAGGGATTTAAAATCTTATTAATATTCGCTTTATTTTTAAAATTATCATTCTTAGAATACCGTAAGTACTTTAAAACTATAAAGAAATGTTATGTTTTTGGGTCTCTGTATCTAATGTTATAAATTAAGTTTTTTTAACGAATAGTATTATTTGCAAAATATAATTTAAACTTATTCATATTACTTGAGAATCTTGATATTTCCATATGTTAACTAGAGAAGAAAATGAGCTAGATGTATTCAACAACAGCTATACCTGGGGCTGAGACATTCCGTATTTCAATGTTTATAACAGAGCACACAGTAGATCAGGGACTTTTAACTCTATCTTTTTGCTGTACAGTCTGCCGAAAACAATGCTAGTTATTATTATTATTCATTATTGAAATCGTCTTCCGAGCTGAATGACCTTGGTCCAAAGTAATATATGCCCTGGATCATGCCCATTCAGGTTGAAAGACGATTTCAAGAATCAAGTCACCGGCCATTGAAGCCTATAAAGTTATAGGATATTGCATTATTTGTAGAAATTAGTTGCAAAACAGATTAATACTTTTTTTTAAATTGTGTATTAGTTTAATTTTCAAAATTGTATCATAAATAGACTGACTAATATTTTATCAGTGAAAATTCTAAAATTCTTTATTAAATATGGTTTACTTTTTAAAATTGTATTTTGTTATTTTAATTTTTTTCTTCACTTTGTTTCGAAAGCAATTCTAAAATATAATAAAACCATTATTTAAAACTGAAAAAAATCATTCCCTCTACATCGTGTTATAAATTATTTACTTTTTGTATTGAATGGTACTGTTTATAAAATCTTGCTGAGGCTTTCCAAATATATTGACAATATTGTTTCAAAGAATTCTGCTGACTGTGTTGCAGAGTTGAACATGTGTTATTTGTTATAAACATTGACTGGGAGAGCTATGGAGATGTAAATAAAAGGCAGAAATAATTAGCTGTTCAAGTTAAAGTGGTCTATGAAATAAAGGGCTATAATATTGGGAACAAATCCAGGAAAAAAAAAGAGTTTTACTGGATAGAATTTTGAGGAGGAGGCTATGTTCGGGAACGACTCGCACATAACTGGAAAATCCTGATGAGGATGATAAATCTATAACTCACTGTGGAACATAAGCATATCTCTCCCATACCAAGTCAGTATTGCTCTCTAGTTTAATTCCCCCGATCCCCATAAAAAGTTTAACTGCATTAAAAAAATATTTTTGAGGTGCTTTCACTCCATGAAGTCGATAAAATTGGTTTTCGGAGTTGCATTGGGTAACAAAATTGATATGGAAATTAATGCTTCAACACAATGTCTCAATAATTATAAAAATGCTTCACTGCTGTATCCCTATTAACTATAGAAAATATTTCATTGGGAATATAAACTACAACAAAGTAAAAATCATGAAAAAAGCATGCAGTAGACAAATTTCGATATTTATTTTAATAACTTTTTTAAAATTATTTTTCACTGAGAGTAATTAACATTATAATTACAAAGAAATGAACGTTATCTCAGTCAAAACATATATTTATTGTGTCCACGTTTCAGTCTCTTTATGTGAGATCATTTTCAAGACATGGTTGTTTATAAATTTATTCATTTGTCTCCCATCGATAAAAACCATTTTGTCTATTTTGCATCTTTTTAAAAGATGATTTATTCATTTGTCACCCATCGATAAAAACCATTTTGTCTATTTTGCATCTTTTAAATCTTTATGATCTTTATGATCTCACATAAAGAGATTTAAAAATATGCAAAATAGACAAAATGGTTTTTATCGATGGGTGACAAATGAATAAATTTATAAACAACCATACAAAATGGTTTTTATCGATGGGTGACAAATGAATAAAATTATAAACAACCATGTCTTGTCACCAATCGATAAAAACCATTTTGTCTATTTTACATCTTTTTAAAATATGCAAAACAGACAAAATGGTTTTTATCGATGGGTGACAAATGAATAAATTTATAAACAACCATACAAAATGGCTTTTATCGATGGGTGACAAATGAATAAATTTATAAACAACCATGTCTTGTCACCCATCGATAAAAACCATTTTGTCTATTTTACATCTTTTTAAAATATGCAAAACAGACAAAATGGTTTTTATCGATGGGTGACAAATGAATAAATTTATAAACAACCATGTCTTGTCACCCATCGATAAAAACCATTTTGTCTATTTTACATATTTTTAAAATATGCAAAACAGACAAAATGGTTTTTATCAACGGGTGACAAATGAATAAATTTATAAACAACCATATCATGAAAATGATCTCACATAGGGAGATTGAAACGTCGACACAATAAATTTATGTTTTGACTGAGATAACGTTTATTTCTTTGTAATTATAATATTTATTTTAATGTTTTTAAATTAAAAAAAATGAAATCTTAACATTTTAAGAAGATTTATGTCGAAATACGGGCCACTTATAATATCTGAAAAGGCACATTCTTTCATGGTGTTTCAGCTCTTTTAATCGACGATCGACTTTTCTTCCTGTGAAATAGTTCCTGCTAGGGAAGCGGATGATATCTGCAAGGTTTTGCATTGATATGTTTTTTATGTCTGCTAGAGGTGTTTGACATACTGAACACAACTTGAGATCATTGCAAGAATCGCAGTAACAATGGCCGTCATAACACACTGCACTCAAGTTAATTAGGCATTTGTTGCAGGAAGAACATCTAATAGCTTCTAGAAAATAACTGTGGTCATTCATCACTTTTACACCTGCCCCTTCCTGAAATACACAACAACCCATTACAAAAAAAAAATTGCTTACTTTTTTCAAAGTAATTCCTACTCATTACTTCCCTGTCCCTTTTAGAATCTCTCAACTATTTTCTCTTCCCCTCCCTGATATTAAATTATTTTCCTTGTCCCTTCCTGATAATCGCAATAAATTGACATGTCACCGTTTTCACATTGTGTAATATCAATAACAATTGTTTATTTCATTCCATTTATTCCAATTTAATTTGTGCTAGAACAGATCATAGGATTAAAAAATATCAAAGGAAAAATTTGTTCCACTTCACGTCTCCTATGTACTGTGTGAAACCAGACACGCATCATTATAAAGTAATGGACCAATTAATTTCTGTACAAAAATATTTTTTTCTGAGAAAACTGTACATTTGCGGCCCAAAATATATTAAACATATTGCGTATATTTACCATAAGGAATTCATACTTAAAATCTGCGCACTTATATTATTTCCATCCCGTATATAGGCTACATATATAGGGCCTATGTGTGTGTGTGTGTGTGTGAGAGAGAGAGAGAGAGAGAGAGAGAGAGAGAGAGAGAGACAGAGAGAGAGTATATGTGTAATGTAATGGTTAATTTTGGATTGTCTACTATGTAAGATCGTTATAGATTTATACTACTTGTTCAAATCATAACTCTCAAAGTATGCGGAATTATGAAATGAGGATAGTATTAAAAGAAAGGGAAACTCGAAGAATTTTTGTTTTCATTGTTGCAGTTAATTCATCTATCGCATGTTGGACAATAATGACATAAAACAAAATGGCGATCACAAACGGTTTTTTGGTATGCGGAGACGAAGTCAACAATTACAGTGCAAAGAAATTACCGGAGAGAATATGGAGGAAATGCACCTGATGGGAAGACCATAAAGGCATGATTTGAGAAGTTCGTGATGACTGGAAGCATTAAAAAAAATCAGGAGGTGCTCGTACACGTGTTCAGAAGAAAATATTCAAGAAATGGTGAACATATAGAGGTGTTTTAATGTGTAGCAATGAAAATTCTTTGAGTTTCTATTTCGTTTAATACCGGCCTCATTTCATAATTCCGCATACTTTGTTAGATATGATTAATTAAAATGTGGGGTGTTTGAATGGAACACTCTGTATTCCTTCGGAATTCCTTATAATCAGAATCCGGATTTATATTTAATTACTTTTTTTTTCCCTCGGTATATATCAGTCTAAAAACATAAAATGTTGACGAATTAAACAATTAGACCACTGTATTTCATGTTAACGTTACATATTTTTACATATTTCGGTTACTACTACATATTTTAAACATACATAAATATTTTTACATATGTCAAATGCTTAATTGAATGCGTACGTTCATCTGCTTGACGTTCTGTGATCACGTGCGATCATTTTCGCAATAAAAAAATTCTGCTCATGGACAAAAACTCTTGAAAATATCGAAAAATGTCTTGTAACGTACTATATTTCGTGACGTGACATATTTTATGGCTGTACCTAATCTGATTGATCAAACTCTATTTATGCATGCAATTTGTGTAAAATATTTCTTTTTCGCCTTTTTGTAGTTATATAATAGTTATTTAGGCACTAGTTACAAAAGCTGAGGTTTAGTAACGAGGTGCTCAAGTTAGAACACGACTGAAGGGAGTGTTCTAAGAGCAGCTAGCTATTAAACCTAATTTTGTAACGCGTTATCTACATTATTTTATCTACGTTCAGAGTATTTAGCACATGTTATATATTTAGAATATTTATGAAAGTAGTGTTCGCCCATTGGTCGAAATTAGACCATAAATAACACGTCACTGCACTTATTGCCTCACTTCATTATATATATATATATATATATATATATATACATCAAATGGATTAACTGGCACTGAAATGATTAACTGATTAGTATTGTTTTGCTTTGGCATTCATTTGATTGATTACATTTCCTCCTTTGTTTTGTTCTTGGTATTTCTTCTTCTTCTTCCCTTTTTTTTTGTTGTTTACATAACAATTATAATATAGTAATATAAAAATAAAGGTCTTCATGAAGGTTGTTTGTTGTCTATCACCGACTCTGTTTAAAATATGTGTACATGAAATATTAAAGAATTGGAGGAGCAAATATTCAAGCATGGGAATTCCTATTTCAAACAACAAAACTTTATACATCTTACATTTTGCAGAAGATCAATTGTTAATTGCACAAGATTATGAAGATTTAGAATATATGACTAGAAAATTAATAGAAGAATATGAAAAATGGGAATTAAATTTGAACATGAAAAAAAAAACAAAATATTTATCAATTGGTGAACCAGAACAAAATTTAATTTTGGAGGACTGGAGAAACAATAAAATCTTGTAGTGAGATTACATATATAGGAATTAAAATAAATAAAAATGGGAGTTATGAAGAGGAAATAAGAAATAGAAATAATAAAGGAAAATTTTCAATTGCTTGCCTCAATGGAATATTGTGGGATAAAAATATAAGTAATAAAAATAAAATGAATATATATCATACAATTGTTAAAAGCATCATTACTTATGGAGCAGAACTTTGGTCATTAACAACAAAAACAAATAAGTATATTTTGGCAACGGAAATGGATTTTATACGATGGGCAGCAAGAATTTCAAGAAGAGAAAAAATTAGGAACTCAGTTATAAGGGAGAAAATTAAGATTGAAGACACTATTTTAGATTATGTTAAAACTCAGCAATTAAGATGGTACGGACATGTCCAGCGAATGGAAGAGGATCGGCTACCAAAATCTGTTTTGGGGAATGGAAACCTGAGGGAAGACGTGGCAGAGGAAGATCTAAAACCTCCTGGAGTCAGGGAATATATTTATACATGAAGGAGAAACATCTGCAACCAGGAGATTGAATGGACCGACAAAATTGGCTATTAGAAATCGGACGATGTCAAAGACATTAACCAACCGATGATCTATCTAAAAAGTATATGTAACATCTCTATTGCGTATTGTACAAATATTGTAGATTGTTGAAGTAAAAAAACTGTTTTTATTTTTATTTATTGGTAACACTAAAGCTTGTAAATAGCTACTAAAAACGGTTGACAAACAGAGGAGAAAAAGGTACTTTACTGTTTTGAATTTACCTATTTAGGCCTATATGTAGTTTTATTTATTGCGAAAACAATATATTTAGAGAAAGAGTAATGTGGCCTTTGGAGAAAAAAAAACAGAATAAATCAACAACCGTTGTTGTTAAAATTGCAGAATTCATGTGCTAGTTTCATATGCAAATTTAAGGTAAAAAATGAGCGGAGAAATTGATTTTCACGGTTCATCAAGAAAAATTTTAAACGCAGTCCAAGATGCAAATATTGATACACTTCCAGAGAAGTCAAGGGAAGTTTATCGTTACCGTACGCGATAGTGCGTTTAGTCGTGCTTACAGCAATGGCGACCATGGTTGAAAGTTCAACTCCTACATTTCGGGACTACCAACCTAAATAACTATACTGTAATATTACATTTACACTCACGTGCGGGAAGTAAAACCACTGCCCTCTATGAATACTGCGTACAAGGTATATACAAAAAATATCCAAAAGGTAGTGTTAATATACATTATACGAAACAAATCACTACATTTGAAATGAACTGAACTTTATTTGAAACAATATAAAACAATAAATACGTACTTGCGGCTATTTTATCAATAATAATGGTCTCACGGCCTCCTGTACTTTCAACTAAGTTTAATAAACATTGCCCACACTGTTAACGTTACTCAATTGTTTATAATGAACGCACATATTTCAAACAAATATTATTTTACTACTATTTATTATTTTGAAAACACCATCGCGCAAAAAAATAATGTACAACGCACATTTGTGAAGTTTTTTACAGAATCTCGGAAATTAAAAACCTCGCTATCGCTCGGTTTTTAAACATTTTCCTGGATTCTGTAAATACCAGTTCCCAACCTTGCATCGTAATATACTATTATGTAGTTATACGAAATCATGATATAATTTTAAATTTCTTTCTTTCTCGTTTTCTTTCTTTTACACTTTTCTTCCTTTTTTTATTTTTTACCTTTGTTAACCTTTTTATCTTATTCGCACATACAAACACAAGACAGGGCACTCACCCAGACCCAAGGTGGAGATTTAAAATCCCCTACCCCGCTAGGAATCGAACCCGGGTCGCCGGAGTGCAAGGTAGGGACTCTATCGACTACGCCACGGCGACGTACATCGTTAAAGTGCATTTTAAATTTTGTTGAGCCTGTGTTTTATGTTTTGTTAGAATATAAAGTATAGGTTTTGTTGCCTAGTAAGTAGGAACTAAAGTGTCACTGATTGTTATAATAGTAGATAAAGGCATTTTAAAAACTTGTAATGGCTCGGGGAAATTACGATATTCATGTTCCAGCCGTTAGAATAAATTGATCGATTGATTAAATAAACATTTTTTACGTCTTATTGTAATTTTGTATTACGTATTTATTATAGCCTATATTTTGTGATTTGTTGTTACATATTTATGCACATGTTTCATAGGATTAAACTACATAATATACCTGGTTATAACAGTAGTTACAATCGTTATTGTCTTGTTCGGAAACTTGTTGATTTTAGTATGTTCGAAGTTTCTCAAAGTCATGACAATTGTTACGCAGGTTTGTCATATTTTCTTCTTTCTCTAAATACATTATACCTTATTTGATTAATAGGATGAAATTTAATTCTACGAAAACTGAAATATTTAATAAAGGTAAAATAATATATTAATGGCAATATTAATGAAGATATTAATGACAAAATAAATAAATTTAATCTAATGTGTGACACTATTAAAAGAACCCTTAAAAATACAAGAAAAGAAACAAAAATAAAATTTTATAAAGTAATGGCTGTTCCTGTATTGATGTTCAGAATGTTGGACGATCACTAAAAGACAAGAACAAATATTGAAAACAGCTGAGATGAGATTTTTAAGATATATAGCAGGATAATTAGCTGTATTTAATAAGGGAATTTGGAGGAGATTAAAGGGTAAAATTCCTGCAGGGCAGTTATAATTTAATAATATTTAATGTATTTCAGGATTATTTATGATTTATTTTTTTAACTCTACGCTGGATAAGAAAAGAAATGAAGATATAAGAAAGGAACTAAATATTTTCAAACTTACAGACCGAATAATTAAATATAGGAACGACTGGAAATAACATATTTATAGAATGCCAAAATAAAGATTTCCAAAACTATTGCTAAATTATAATCCGCACGGAGGGAGAAATGTTGGATGCCCACACAGAAGATGGTCTGAACAATTTTAACAATTCTAGCTTTCATGAAACCGGAACGAGCCAACAGGCTTAAACCCTGGATGATGATGATGTAAAATAAATTAGATTTAAATAGATACGAAATATTGATATAATTCCATTCCATCCATATTTTTCAATAAAATATGCTTTCGAATAAATTTAGATCATAGAAGAAACAGACACCCGGAATGAACTGAACATACAACCAATTACAGCAATGATTGAAAAATATAGAATTAATTGGAGAAACCATTCTCAGCGCATGTCACCAACTAGAATAGCAAAAGCCGTTCTGAATTATAATCCTATAGGACCTATGAAGGGATGGCGTGATCAATTTTAAACCGGAACAGGCCAAAAGACCTGAACCTTGATGTCGATCATATACTTTCGGATTTATTATTTCAAAATTTTCACTAATGAAATGAAAATACCTTAAAATTCCAACTGTATCATATAGTTTATATTTAAGCGGATTAATTGAGCGTTTATGATCTTTCTTCTGTCTAATATTTGCTTGATTCGTTTAACGTAATAGGTAAAAAGTAAAGTGATCCCACAACAGGCCTCAGGAGGCCCTTGGGGTAGTAGGAGGTTAAGGTTCCCACTTTTTCTAGACAATCGGCACTTTATGTCAGCCGGATTGTCAGCCCTGCGTGACGGCCGTATTTACCCCCAAACAAGCGTCTGGTACTCATTTCCGTTAGAGGCTGAGTCGACCCCAGGGCCATAGTGCCGCCAGACTGTTTGGGTCAGTTTAAAAATCCTGACCCCAACGGGACTTGAACCCTCGACCCTCCGGCTTTTAGCTTAGTGCCTTAACCACTACGCTACGGCGTGGTTTATAAAATGATTTACTTAATAATTATTAATTCTGTGTTACGATCTTATGTTTTTTTTTTCTGTATGTAATCATTTTTTTATTGGTTGAGCGAAAAGAAATCTTTATGACCATAAAAATGAAGGGTCTAACTGCAAAACTCACATTCTCCACTTTTTAAAATTTTAAGTAAACAACAACAAAAAATCTCAATCCAATGGAAACAAACATTAATGCGAACTTATTCTGTGATTTTCATGAATTTATCATAAGTAATGCCACGAGTGATTTCCAAATTATCGATAAATTCACGACTCACGAAGTGAATTTATCTAGAGAATTTGGAAATCAAGAGTGGCATTGTTAGGACTATTCAACGAATAAAATTAAGCTGTTTACTCCACAAATCATTGTTTAACTATAGTTATTTTAAAATATTTATGTATTTAATGTAAACGGCGATGTTTGAAAACAAATCAGAAATGTGAGGTTATGTTCATTCACTGCAACTAGATCACATTATTTATTGCCAAATAAGATCGCAATATTGTAAGAGTGCATCCAAGTGAGAAATAATGAAACCCATCAAACTATATATCATAATCAAACATTACGGGTTATTCATTTATTTTTTTAGTAAACAACTCAGTAAAATTAAGGAATCTGTTCATTATTTGCTATATTCAATGTATTTGTTGGAGAAAAATAATGTTCTGTCCTGTTCAGAACATTAAAAAGGAGGAGCTTTCTTTATCACAAAAGCAGGAGCTGATAAAGAGAAATCGATAAAGAGCGAGGTGAAACACGACTGTCATTGGTTGTAAAACAAAATTCATTGAAACGTGATTGGTCATTGACTAGCATTTGTGGCATGAGTTAAATAGTCGATATAATTTGACTTGATTCACGTGGAGATTTAGAGCAGGGATACAACAAAAAATGCATTTTGCCCAAAAATGGAGAATGCGAGTTTTGCAGTTAGACCCTTCAAATGTAAAGTTAGCCCACTTCAGGTCTCAGGAGGTCCTTGGGGTTGTAGAAAGTTAATGCTCCCACTTTGCGCAGTGGCAATATCATAGCTTTTTTGTAAATAAAATGGGCACGAGATGTCAGCCGGGTTGTTAGCCCTGTGTGACAGCCGACTTTACCCCAGAACTAGCATTTCCATTAGAAACTGATTCGATACCTGGGTATAGTGCCGCCAGAAGTTTTAAGCCAGTTTAAAAACCCTGATCGCACCGGGACTCAAACCTCTGATCTTCTGGCTGGTAGAGAATTACCTTAAATTATGGCGTTAACGCCGTCAATTTTAATTAACATTTTTATTATTAGGCTTATTATAAAATTAATTAGGCCTATTATAATTATTGTGTCCACCCCTGTGGTCTCGGGATAGCGTTGCTGGATTCGATCCCCAGTCAGGACACGTTTCCTGGATGATATTTTTTTCGGTTTTTTTTCCTCACCTATAAGACAAATGCCAGGAAACTGCAAGGTACAAACGGTCCCCGAACATCTTATGGTCATCATAATCATGATCATTATCACATTCCCTATGTTTAGTGTTAATGGTGTGTTTCGTATTAATGTTGTGTTGTCTCGGAGGTGGCCCTGACATTGAGTTGATCCCTCTATGCCCTTGTGTGATTCATAGGTAGAATCTCTCCCCAGATAGATCGTGTCACTATAAGACCCGGGTGGTATGAGGTACGTAAAAATGCCTGTATGGCGAGAACTTAAAAGTGCATTAATGGAATGAATTGAAATAATTATTGTATTACACTGTAGAAAACAAAGGAATGTAGATAATTAGAATGTTTACTTATGATAGGCTATATATTAATCTAATTTTTTTCGTGAAATTGATATAAAATAGAAAGTAACGAGAAGCAAAATAAAGAAATACTTTACTATTTTTCTGATTTTTTTTTTACTTAAATACTTTCACTAATATATGCTACTGGCCTAAAAATGTTTAGAATATTTAATTATGAATAATAAAGACGTGTACTTACCTGAGAAGTGTTTTCCGTTCGAATGACAACTATTTATATTTGTCGAAGTCCGCCAAGTACTAATTGCTAATGAAAGAAAGCTTTACTCAGAGCTTTCCATTCGTTCTAGACGAAGAGTATAGCTATTATGTTTTTGGTTAGACGTCATAACTGCTTTATGCATCAGTTGGACTATGATATTCAACACAGTCAAATTATCAGTTGATTTGGTTTTACTTGATGAAAAAATCCATATTTATTTAATTAAATACAAATATAACTTAAATACTCATATGATTTTTCATATTTATTACAATATAAATTAGTAACAACTGTTTCGGTACTTTGTACCTTCTTCAGACATGATTACAAATGAATCATTTGTAATCATGTCTGTACTTTCTACCTTCTTCAGACATGATTACAAATGAATATTTTGTAATCATGTCTGTACTTTTTACCTTCTTCAGACATGTTTAAAATTAATATTTTGTAATCATGTCTGTACTTTCTACCTTCTTCAGACATGATTAAAATTAATATTTTGTAATCATGTCTGTACTTTCTACCTTCTTCAGACATGATTAAAAATTAATATTTTGTAATCATGTCTGTACTTTGTATCTTCTTCAGACATGTTTACAAATTAATCATTTGTAATCATGTCTGTACTTTGTACCTTCTTCAGACATGTTTACAAATGAATATTTTGTAATCATGTCTGTACTTTCTACCTTCTTCAGACATGATTAAAAATTAATATTTTGTAATCATGTCTGTACTTTCTACCTTCTTCAGACATGATTACAAATGAATATTTTGTAATCATGTCTGTACTTTTTACCTTCTTCAGACATGTTTAAAATTAATATTTTGTAATCATGTCTGTACTTTCTACCTTCTTCAGACATGATTAAAAATTAATATTTTGTAATCATGTCTGTACTTTGTATCTTCTTCAGACATGTTTACAAATTAATCATTTGTAATCATGTCTGTACTTTGTACCTTCTTCAGACATGTTTACAAATGAATATTTTGTAATCATGTCTGTACTTTCTACCTTCTTCAGACATGATTACAAATGAATATTTTTGTAATCATGTCTGTACTCTTCTACCTTCTTCAGACATGATTACAAATGAATATTTTGTAATCATGTCTGTACTTTCTATCTACCTTCTTCAGACATGATTACAAATGAATATTTTGTAATCATGTCTGTACTTTGTATGTTCTTCAGACATGATTACAAATGAATCATTTGTAATCATGTCTGAAGAAGGTACAAAGTATCGAAACAGCTGTTACTAATTTATATGTAATAAATATGAAAATCATATGAAACTTTAAGTTGTATTATTATTTAATTAAATACAGTTAAATACGTTTAATTAATTCCATTCTAAATATAAGAATACTTTTTTATTGTTTTATTTTATTTCTTACTTATTAAGACTCTACAACGCTTTAGTTTTTCCTCAGTCAAACAAAGTTAAAAATAGTTAATAAAGTATCCATTATTTTATCTTCTTTCTCCGTTGTTCTCTATCAAACGCAGCTGTGTATTGTTGGCTTTTCAGTTCCGTACTTCTTGCTCCATTCCTCCAGTTTCCGTTTGGTCTTCCTTCCCTTTTTCTCTCATTTGGTGTCCATAGCATTACTTTCTTTGGCAGTCTTCCGTCTTCCATTCACAAATAGATAAGACAAGACACGCCATTTTCTCATACATTGATACTTAAGGTGCAAACAGTATAGATGATTATATGGGCGCATGCTGTAGCGTATTTCGTTAAGCCAATATGCTACAAGTGGAAGGACGAGGATTTACCTAACTTTTAAATTGGCGACACACTAATTGCTCATGCCAGTTATTTCAATGTGTGGGACCGAAGTGAAAACAAAAAATAATGTAAAACTGTATATTGTGTAATTAAACACAAATTTAAATAATTTTTACTATTTTTTACCAAAAATATTAAATACATGTGACCAAAGTATTCTAATACATGCATTGCCAATTTAAAGGTTAAAGAAAACAAGGTATAATAGTATAATCTGTCCGTGAAATGTGTAGATAAATTTGCCAGACATCTTTCTCGCTTAATTCTCAAGAGCGAAATGAGTAATATCACGTGATCTATTCTCCCTCCTGCACTCCCTTCCGCGGCCTCATTGGCCGTGCATTTCTGACCGCCTCCTGCGTAGATTATTTGGAACAGCTTCTCTATACATTCTATGGACAGACTTTAAGTTATAGTTAATCAGGTTTTTTGTATCGGGAGTTTGGAAACGGTAATAAGCTTATACAAAACAAAATTGCACTTTTCAACTTTCCTTATCTTAAACTAATTCTATTAAGTGTAACATTTGATTTGGATCCTTATTTTAAGGGAGGAAAGGAGATTACGAGTATTTGAGAATGAAATTCTTAGGTAAATTTTTTGACCAAAGAGAGATGAACAGAAAGGTGAATGGAGAAGACTACTTAACAGTGAGCTACATGGTCTTCATAAGGAGCCCGATATAATAAAAACAGTTAAGTCTCCTAGACTGCGATAGGCAGGACATGTGGTACGAACGGGGAATGAAGGAAGTGCATGGAAGTTTCTTGTAGAAAACTAGAGGGAAAGAGTTGGTAGACCAAGAATGAGGTGGGAGAATAGCATTAACCATGATTTGAGGGAAGTAGATTAAACAGGGATGATTGGAAAGCATTGGCTCAGGATAGAGATGTGTGGAGAGCTATTGCCAGTGAGTTAGTTTTTAGTAAGTTATGTGTTTTCTCACTTTTTTGTTTCAATATTTTGCAGTTTTTTGCACATATCTTTGGAATTGAATAGCCACCCAAAAAAATACTGTAACCGTCTCGTTTCTTTAAGTTGAGTGATTTAGATTCCAGATGGTTAATGTTACATATGAACCTTTTCCATATAAAAATGAACTTTGGATATTACAACTTTGTTCTGGATGGCTATTCAATGTTTAGGTCATTCACAATAAATGTTTTTTTTTAGTTTTTTGTGCATAAAAAATCAGTCTTAATCATTACTTTTCCATGATGAATCGTGAACTTCTTGGATGTAGTTCGTGATTGTTATTTTGTGAACAGACTCTGAACACTTCACGAACTGGTGCAAACTGGTTATTTTTATTTCGACGCCTCTGATTTCTTTCATATTTCTTTCACGATTTTTTCTCTTTTGACGTGCAAGAGCATTGAAAGCTTTCAAGCTTTCGTTGAACATGTTCGATAAGACTGGAACGACTTCAGACAAAAACATCATCACTTTAGGCATCAACCACTTGACCACAGCGGAACAAACTGTTGATATCTTCGTAGAGACTGTCGTAACCATACAACTCATGGTTTTAGATTATCATTCATTGTTGTATCATTAGGTTTCTCCTCAGCCATGCTGAAAATAAGCATACATATTATTTTATAGGCTATATTAAATACGGTACCTATTGCATGAAGATGGACAGGAAATTTAGGCCTACATTTTGTAAACAAGAGTGGGAGGAACAGTAGTAGTGATAGTGGTTATATACTAAATCAGAAGATTTTAAGATATTTAAATCTTCTTCTTCTTGTAAGCCCATGTTTCTCTTAAGAGAGATTTAGACGCTCTCCCCCTACAGGGAAGAATTTGAACCATACTAATTTAGTTACACTTGTTTTCGTACAGATGCCATTTGAGTGGTCCGTGGTCAACGTTCCGCCTCATACTGACATCTAGGAAACCAAGGTAGTACTAGGAGGAAAATTCAGTAAATTTTGCTTAAGGATCTTTTACTAGCCTGAAAATCTTCAGATTCGGGACCCACGGCTTAAAGTCCCTCCCGGAGAACTTGCTCCTTGGATTTTTTCATATTTAAATCTTAAATTAAAAATAAATAATTGCATGCAAGCGTCTCAGATGTATTATTGGTGAGAAACTACCAGATTCACAGTTTGGATTCAGAAGTGGGAGATCAACGACACAAGCTGTGCGTTGTCTTCAATCTGATATAGAAACAGCCATAGCAAACCGTGGAGGAAAGCTATATGCTATACAGTATAAGCTCCTTATTCGCGTTTTCTTTATTCGCGGGTTAAAAAATTGCCACACATTACTGTATTCACGGCTAAAAATTTCATTAGCGGATCCAGTCGGTACATTAGAAGAATTAGTATCCTTTATTAACCATCGGCGGCACATTGCCAAGGCGACTTTTACAATGAGTGATTCAAACCAAATGAACAAATCAACATCAAAGTAAAACAAGCCTTATTGTCACTAAACCTAAAGTTCGTTATTAAAGACACAGCCGCCGTAATTCACGTGCCGCTATGTATGTTGATAAATGCCGCCCTCGACACAATCGGTGTTTTATTGTTTCAACTTGTTATTCGTTGCAATAATTTTGATTGAATAGCACGTGTCTCTTCTGCTTTGTTGCCAATTTATAATATAGGTAAAAGGAACGAAAATTAGTTTCGAAACGGAAAAAAGTAGTGTTGCCGCTTAAAGTAAAAATATAAATGTTTGACCGTTTACGTGTTGGCAAGTCGTTTGCATCTACATATCACGCTGTTTTAATGTTAATGAATCAACTGAACGACTCATTAAGAAATCTGAAGACAAAACAAGGTATTCTATCACTGAATTCACAGCTAAACATCAATCTGAATTGAAATATCTTACACAAGCAGCAAAACAGGAAAATATTACTAAGTTCTTTAAGCCCTTGCCTAAGCCTGACTAATAATTAATAGAAATTCTTCAAATTCTCTCAATAATTGATTTTATTTTGATAATTTTTATTTTATTTCGGAACCTTGGAACGCATCCTTTATATACACATACAAGTTACCATTCCAAATTCCCGGTTTCTGCATTCGCGGCATATTTGTGGAACATATCCCTCCGTGGATAAGGAGCTTTTACTGTATTTATTGACTACTCCAACGCGTTCGACACAATAAATAGAACCATTCTAATGAAGAAATTGGAAAACCTATAGATCGAAGACATTATCTACTGCCGCCTATTAGAGACCTTCTCACCAACAACTGGGTGGAAATAAATGATGGCAAAAATAAATAATTTATTTCTTAAAATATTAATGTAAGTTCTTTTTCTTTTAACTTTGTAAAGAATCTAACTATGTATTATATACTAGTTAATACCCGGCGGTGCGTTGCTACGCCTAAATAAATGGAAATTAATGTGTTTTTTTATGTTTAGATGAATAAGTAACGGAAAAATAATTATAAATTTATATTGTAAATATTTTTAAATATACCGTGCTGATTACCGGCATTGCCCAGGAATCTACTTATCCCGATCTTCTTGGAATAAATGAGCTGAAAGACGAAATGTAATGTATTTTTATGTTCAAGTAAAAGGAAAAAATTATATCGCAATTTTTTTAGATACCCCGTGTTGATTACCTGACGTTGACCGGGTATCTACTTATCCTGATCTTCTTGGCATAAATGTGCTGAAGGACAAAAGTTACGTGTTTTTATGTTTAGTTGAATAAGTGAAAGGAAACATTTATATAGTAATTATTTTTAGATACCCCGTGCTGATTACCCGGGCATCTACTTACCCTGTTTAGTTGAATAAGTTAAAGGGGAAAAAAAAGTTGTAAATATGTATTTTAATTATTATTAGAGATTCAAAGATGCCCAAATATTAAGAACTATGAATAGCCATATTTTCAAAATACAGTTTTTACGTAATTTTCCAATTTTTTTAGTCATTTTTCAACATTTTCATAGATTGTTCAAATTCTGATTTGATTTAGTTAACTGAGTTCCAATTCCTAATTATTTGCGTTTTAACTCCTCTAAAAAAGAGATAAATTTCTTCGGTTTAATTCATTTACAAACTTTATATTTTAGATGATCGAAAGAGTCGTGATTTAATAGTATAAATGTCATATTTTTGTTATGGATATAGGCCTATGACATTTTATTTAGGCCTATATACAGCATTTGTAATTGGTGTTCTATGGCGATGAAGGAATAAACCCATACATCTAGCAGCATTTTATTCTTAGGATTTAATTTTGGAAATAGTTTAATTTGAATTATATTATGGTAATAATTAATTATTTATGTCATCATCATCATCATCTTCATTCATGGATTAGGTCTGTTAACCCGTTCCGACTTCAGCCCATCTCTTTCTAGGTCTGCCCACATCTCGGGTGCCTTTAGGTTTGTATTTTGTTATTTGTTTTGGATATCTATCTTCATTCATTCTGTCTATGTGTTGCTTCCATTTTTGTCTATATGTATCTATTTTATCAGTTATTTATGTCATCTTTATAATATACAGGGTGTAACTGAATTCTCATTACAGACTTTGAGCACATGTAGTGGGGAACAAGACGGTTACGTTTAGCATAGAGACAAACGTGTCGTTTTCCCACTTCACGCGTGCACGCAAAATACCACAAGATACATTCAACTCTTCCCCATTTTCAGCGCAAAGATCCTGCACGTTCTCCCGACTCGACCCCGTTAGACTACTACCTTAGGGGTTACATGAAATACCTGATTTACGAGACCCTGTGGCATCCGAGGAAGATATATAGGCGCGAGTTATGGTTGCGGTGGAAGTTGCTGGACCAAGGATTGGTGATAGTGAGTACCAGAACACAGTACAGAGGTACCGTATCTATGTTGACGTCAGTGGTCGTCACATCGAGTCCTTCTCGTGGACCCAGACGACAAACAGCAAGCGTCAGAGAGAGCAATGCGTACTGTGGTATTTTGCGTGTAGCAGGAAAACGGTACGTTTCCGGACATGAGTTCCTAAATGTAACCATCTTCGTCCCCACTACGCGTCCTCGAAGTCTGTAGTGGGAATTTAGTTACACCCTGTATATTAAATAATAATGGTAAAGGTAAAGTGATCCCACTACAGGCCATTGTGGTAGTAGGAGGTTAAGGCTCCCACTTTTTCTACACAATCGGCACTTGATGTCAGCCGGGTGACGGCCGCCTTTACCTCTAGAACAAGCGTCTGGTACTCATTTACATTAGAGGCCGAGTTAACCCAGGACTATGGTGCTACCAGAAGGTTTGAATCAGTTTAAAAATCCTGACCCCCACCGGGACTCGAACCCCCGACCTTCTGGTTTGTAGCGTATTGCCTATCCCCATTAAATAATAATTATTAATCCATACATATATTTTTAGGATGGAAAAATCCAAGGAGCAAGTCCTCCGAGAGGGACTTTAGGCCGTGGGTCCCGAGTCTGAAGATTTTCAGGCTCGTAAAAGATCCTTAAGCCTGAATGAAAGGCCTCTAAGCAAAATTACCGAATTTTCCCGTCCTAGTACTACCTTGGTTTCCTAGATGTCAGTATGAGGCGGAACGCTGAACACGGACCACCCAAAGGACATCTATACGAAAACAAGTGTAACTAAATTAGTATGGTTCAAATTCTTTCCTATAGGGGGAGAGCGCCTAAATCTCTGTTAAGGGAAACATAGGCTTACAACAAGAAGAAGAATATATATATATATATGTCCACCGCTGTGGTCTCGAGGTAGTGTTCTGCCTTGTCACGCAGCGGGCCCGGTTTCGGTTCCCTGTCGGGACAGGCTCCTGGGTGAGGTTTTTTTTTCGGGGTTTTTCCTCATCTGTAAAACAAATTTCAGGAAGCTTATGGCCCAACGTCCCCGAAAATCATCTAGCCATCATCATCCTTATCATTATCATCCTTCACCGGTGTGAAAAGCAACGGGAAGCTACCACACCTATAATTCCCTAGTAAAACTGCAAAGCATAGCATGAAAAATGCTATGATTGCAGTGAAAGACCTGCCCTCGGGCAGAATTACTATGGATGGATGGATGGATGGATATATATATATATATATATATATATATATATATATATATATATATATATATATGCCTACATGCCATAGAAGACGATTAAAATGTGCCGATGGGAACTATCCAGTGTGTCCGGGTGTATAGCTAGGACACCCTGCTCTTGAAAATATAGTTCCCCAGGTTGATTTATTTATTTATTTTATGTATTTATTTTTTGTGTTCATGCAATTGAATGAGTCATTTCGAAAAGGGATCATCTACAGCTGACCAAATTTTACAGGGCAGAGAGAAAAAAAAAACTGATTCAACTTGTTGAGGATAAAGCATTGAATCTAAAATTGCTACTGAATAAAGTCAGAAAGTGGTAAAGGAATAGTGTAGTTAATCCGTTCTCACACGAAAACGATAAAATAACGAAATAAATGTTTCGGAAAAATAGTAGATGATCCCTTTTCGAAATGACTCATTCAATTATACTTACACCCACGAACTACCGTTGCCTGACATTGAATATTTTGTAATTAAAATTCCATCCCCATCATATATATTTTTTTTATTGTTTCTTGTTTTACCTTTTTGTTAAACACTGTTTTTTCATCTTGTTTTGCCTTTTACGTTAACTTTCTGTTATTCTCACATATATACACAAGGACAAGACACACACCCAGACCGAAAGTGGAGATTAAAAATCCCCTACCCCGCCGAGAATCGAACCCGGGTCGCCGGAGTGGAAGGTGGGGACTCTACCGACTACGCCCCGCGGCAATCTAGTACCTGAGCTAACGTGGCGACACTTAATAATGTAAATTAGACAATGAAGACGCAAACTATTTGTAACAGAATCTACATTTTTAACCCTTAATTCTCACTCTCTCACTCAAACACTATTTAGTTTACCTGCAGATAAATAGATTGTAAAATTAGAAGTTCTTGAATTCAAGCACTGTATTTTGTAATTCACAGTTCACAGCTGCAATGCAATGTTTTGTTGCATTTTCCTGGTTGACAAGCAATGTCAACACAGCGCATGCTCTGTTCAATCCAACTGACGTATCGATTTTAAGCAAGGTCAACTGTTGTTCAACATTAACCACAAGAAAATGTCCGTCACGCTAGGAACGGTGACAGAAAAATTCCTCAGCATTTCCGATGTATAATCTAATTTTTCTGGTTTTCCTAACGTTTGTCTATCGCTGTGGTCTCGAGGTAGCGTGCTGTCTTGTCACGCAGCGGGCCCGAGTTCGATTCCCGCTCGGGACAAGTTTCCTGGGTGAGGTGAATTACAAAATACAGTGCTTTGAGGCCCAAACGATCCCCCAACATCATCTGGCCATCATCATTATCATCCTTATCATCCACGGTGTGAAAAGCAACGGGAAGCTACCACATCTATAATTCTCCAGTAAAACTGCAAATCATAACATGAAAATGCTATGATTGCAGTGAATGACCTGCCCTAGGGCAGAACACTTTAAATAAAATACCTTACATTTCTCCCATTTGTTAACTAAATAGTATATATCTAGTAACGTTGTAAGAAAACAAATATTGTAGCCGCTATGACGATTTTTAAATGTTCGTTAAGGATGAATCAGCAATCTTGTATTGTATTGTAAGCCCATGTTTTCCCTTAACAGAGATTTAGGCGCTCTCCCCCTACAGGGAAGAATTTGAACCATAGTAATTTAGTTAGACTTGTTTTCGAATAGATGTCATTTTGAGTGGTCCGTGGTCAGCGTTCCGCCTCATACTGACATCTAGGAAACCAAGGTAGTACTAGGACGGAAAAATCCGGTAAATTTTGCTTAGAGGACTTTCCATTCAGGCTTAAGGATTTTTTACGAGCCTGAAGATCTTCAGACTCGGGACCCACGGCTTAAAGTCCCTCCCGGAGGATTTTCTCCTTGGATTTTTCCGTCCTAAAAAATCCATCGATCCCGGCCGAGTTTGAACCCGCGACCCTCGGGACCAGAGGCAAGGAGCATAACCACTAGTCTACCGCGGCCGACTTAATGGTCCGATTTTCCTGTTTAAAAAGAATTCAATCATCTAATTTTTATTGAATTGCTTTATGTATGCCGAGTGTGGTTGCGAAAAAATAGAGCGTTAACACACACACACACACACACACACACACTAACTCACCAGCACTATCGAATCCAAAGGTACATGTCTGTGCCGACATAGTCTCTCTACACATCCCCATCCTGGGCTACTGTTTTCCTGAGTCTTTGCATGGATTCCCTGAAGTAGCCCTCTCCAGGAGAACCGAATGTGGGACTATTTTATCTCCGGAAAATGTAGCCCCAATGGTACCCATGCCCGCGTTCCTTGGCGGTTGTATTTTTACGGTGAAAGATGTCACTCTTTCGACCAAGGTAGTTTTTTAGATTGGCTTGTCACCTTCAATCAACCCGGCATGGGTAACCATTTCGGCAGCAATTCTACCGCCGGCATAACTCTCGGGGTTATTTAAGCACGCAAGCCACTCCACCACGACAAGATAAATATATCATAGAGAGCACACACAAACACACACACACACATATATTCTCGTTTATCAGGAATTTCTCTAAAATACAATATATTTCCTACAACCTATTGTAAATTTTACTCTTCCGTGTATCTATCCTCCAACCATAACTTAAACACAAGATCACAACATAGTATCTTGCTTAATATACCGCAACATAGGACATCACTTCACTCCATGTCATATACCATCTTCACTTCTCGCAACTGAAATTCCCTACCACAAGAAATAAGGGGCTGCCGGACATTGGCAACTTTTAAAAGATATCTAAATTTATATTTGCTCTAACCTCGACTTCATCAGTGTTTCTCGTATAATTTATCACATCCATATTATTATTATTATTATTATTATTATTATTATTATTATTATTATTATTATTATTATTATTATTATTATTATGATTATTATTATTATTATCATTATTATATTGTTATTATCATTACTATATTATTATTATTAATATTATTATCGTAAGTATTATTATTGTTATTATCGTATAAAATGTTGATTGTACATGAAATTTACATTGCTACATTTATTGTATCTTTAACTGTTTATAATTAGTATAGTGTATATCTATATTTATCAAATATTTATTTGTATTTGTGCTGGTTGAGTGGAAGAGAAGGCCTTATGGCCTTAACTCTGCCAGAATAAATAAAACATTATTATTATTATTATTATTATTATTATTATTATTATTATTATTATTATTATTATTATTATTATTATTATTATCCCTATTCTCTGCATCACTCTCTGTTAATCCTCTCGTATCATACTCCAATGCACTCCTTGAACCCATTGTTCTTTTGGTCTCCCCTTTCTTCGGTTGCTCTCTGCTTCAAAATTTAATATAATTTTAGGTATACTGTCATTCTTTTTTAAAATTTTCTCAAGCACTTTATTCTCAAATAATGTTTCTTCTCTCTTACAGTGAGGGACATGTTTGACAGGTATGCAGTACACTTGTAAGAATCTCAGTTTTATAACATTTTCGATTTTTTTTGTGAAGCTATAACTTAAAAAGGGAGAGGTTAGATTAAGTTAAATGAAGATATACCGACATTATTATTATTATTATTATTTTTTTTTTTTCCAAATGCCCCAGGTTTGTCTTTCGACATTCCTAGTTTCTCTCCTGGCATGGCGTATTTGTAACCCACTTCTGAGGTTGGGGCGCCTGAAAGGCGGGGTTACGTTGCCCCGATGATATGATGAGTGATGATGATGCGCCAGGAGAGTCCCTAATCCTAAACTTAACCTAAGATGAATATGAATGATGATGATTGCGATGGCCATATGATTTCGGGGACCGTTTGGGCCTTAAAGTTTTCCCGACATTTGTCTTACAGGTGAGGAAAAACCCCGATAAAAACCTCACCCAGAAAAACTGTCCCGACCGGGGATCGAACCCGGGCCCGCTGCATGACAAGGCAGCACGCAACCCCGAGACCAGAGCCCGGTGGACACGACATTAATATAATTAATTCCATTCTATTCTATAGTAATTCTGCCCGAGGGCAGGTCTTTCACTGCAATTATAGCGTTTTCATGCTATGTTTTGCAGCTGTACAAAGGAATTACAAGTGTGCTAGCTTCCCGTTGCTTTCCACACCAGTGAGGGATGATCATAATGATGACCGGATGATTTTCGGGGACCGTTTGGCCCTAAGCATCCTGACATTTGTCTTACAGGTGAGGAAAAACCCCGAAAAAATCTCACCCAGGAGCCTGTCCCGACCGGGAATCGAACCCGGGCCCGCTGCGTGACAAGGCAGCACGCTACTCGAGACCACAGCGGTTATAACTATACATTAATGCAATAATTAGTACGAAAATAATGTGCATTCAATAAACAGTTTATGTAAAGACCTCAAAAAGTGTAGAAAAATAATTATAGAAAATAAATTTAAAACCAGAGGAGAATAATTTAAATAAAATGCATCAAATTTTACAAAACTCATTGTATACGTCAACATTTTCAGAAATGAAGCACAACATGTTTATTATTTCGAACCGTAGGTTCATGGCCATACGAACATAAACTCTCCATAGTTCCCTATCCTGAGCTAATGTTTTCTAATAATTAAAAGTAAAATTTACCTCTCTCAAATCATTATTAATATTATTCTCTCACATCATTCTTGGCCTATGTAATGACTGCTTTTCCTCTGGGTTACCTACAAAAGTTTTTATGCCCCTTTTTCATTACCAATTCATGTCACATGCTCATTGCAATCTTCTAGACATTTCTATTTTTATTATGTCTAGTTTACCATGAAGATCATGTAATTCACTGTTATCAGTCTTCTCCATTTGCCTATCTGTTCATCTTTCTTTGGTCCAAAAAAATGTCCTAAGAACTTCATTCTTAAATACTCCGCTCTTAAAGCAGGGTACCATGTTCAGCATTCATATACTAAAATCGGAAGAATAATAGTTATATATATATATATATATATATATATATATATATATATATATATATATATATATATAATCATTTTTCTTTTCATATTTGCCTTCATTTCCAAATGTCAAAAATATAGTTTTATATATATATATATATACAAGCGTTACTGCTATAAAGTAAATATTCTCTTTAGAAAAAAATGCTTAACTGTTATGTTAGCCACTAGATGTCAGTCGGAACAAATTTCAATTACCTCTTTTGTGAATTGAGAATAGTACACGTATAAGAAAAATGTAGGCCTATGTGTTGGAATTCTTGGGTAGCTCAGGTCGTTAGAGCGCTAAACGTACAGAGTTTAGAGACTCGGGTTCAGATCCCGACTCAAGCATTCATTTTTCTTTTCATATCATATATATATATATATATATATATATATGTGTGTGTGTGTGTGTGTGTGTGTGTGTGTGTGTGTATTTTTTAGTTTATCTTTTTATGAGAAAAGTTCAGATAAGAAGTTTTTCTAAGTGCACAAGATGCGTTTCAAGAGCAAATTCTTATTTCGGTAGTATTATAATACATATTTTCTACTTTGTTTCAGGAAGCAGGAGTTCACACATAGATAGCGTTACCTGGTAAGTTAAGAAAACTTATATCTTATGATTACAGTTAGACTAGACCCGGCTAACCAAAAGGGGACGCAAGGAAAGGTGAAAAAGAGTTAAAATTAATGCATACCCTGCTTATAGGCTGTATGGATCATGATTTTATTCTAGAACAGTTTCAAACCTATGGGTTCCAACCCACTGATGGGTCCGAGGGAGGATTCAAAGGGTTGAGAAGCCCCCAATTTAAGATATAATCTTTGCAATTACATACAGCAAGGTTGAATTGCAATAAATATTATTTGCCCAAGCTAAGTCTGCACGGCTAAAGATGAAGTGTTTTAAATGCTAGTGTCGCGTAACTATTCTTCTGTGGAAGGGAGAATCTCTAATCACACATGGAATATCATTAGGCCTACAAATCAAATTAGTAATTTAGTCGATGAACTGCTAAAGATGTCGGATCATTTAAAATCGCAATGTTTGTCATCTCTCTATTTCCAGCCTCACGACACAACACAGAGGACGGTAATTGATAACAAATAATGAGGAAGGCAAAATAGTAACATGGTTGTCGGATTATTCATTTGGTCGACGACTGCTGAAGGTTTTGGATCATTTAAAAAGAACAGTATTTGTCAGCACTCTCCTCCCAGTCAAATAGCACAACATAGGTGACAGAAAGTGGGCACATAGTAAGGGAAGGAAGAGAATCGACAGCACATTCCCAGCATATTTTCCGCGTGCAGATTTAACTTGGATGAGTAATATATTTCTGTTTGGTACTTTATTTTAATTCTCCTCTTACAAAATTTGTAATATATCTCTTAATAATCGCTTTGGTTCAATAATGAGTACAGCACAGAATACTTTTTTTAATGCCCCAGGTTGTCCTTTTTGGACATTTCTGATGTTCTCTCCTGGCATTGGCCTAATTGTAACCCACATCTGAGGTAAGGGCACCTGGAAGGCGGGGTTACGTTGCTCCGATGACATGATGGCAGGTGGTGATGATGATGATAGTGGTGCGCCAGGAGAGTCCTTAATCCTAAGCTTAAACTAAGAAGAATATGAATGATGATGGTTGCGATGGCCATATGATGATCGAGGACCGTTTGGGCCTTAAAGTTTCCTGACATTTGCCTTACAGGTGAGAAAAAAACCCGATAAAAACCTCAACAGGAAAACTGTCCCGACTGAGGGTCGAACCCGGGCCCGCTACGTGACAAGGCAACACGCTACCTCAGAAGTGGCATGAATGTGTGCCAAAAATGTCTAAAAGAGAACCCATGGCATTGGGAGGGGGGAAGTAGTTTAAATTTTGTCTGCGATTAGAGAGTTTTAATTTAACTTAGAATATTGTTGTTTCCTTTTCTCATGCCATAGATACACTCGACTGACTTTGAACCCCAGCTTACATCCAACCACCACAATTTGCCTTGTCGCAGAGACTACAGCGTGTTCATAATGCTTGCGTTCGATTCATTTTCAATATCCGCCGTTATGACCATATTTCCGAACACTTTAATAACCTCTCTTGGCTCCGTCTTACTGACAGACGTAAATTGCACTCTCTTTCACTACTTTTCAAGCTTCTGAATTCCTACATCCCTACTTACCTGGCGTCCAGATTTGAGAAGTTATCCTCCTACCACAATATTGACACTAGGTCACAAGATAGCAGTCTGCTAACAATTCCTCTTCATAGCACTTCCTCCTATTCTACTTCCTTCACAGTAGCCTCTGCCCGCTCCTGGAATCTCCTTCCTCAAGATATCAGGGGTTGCCGCACACTTGGCACCTTTAAGTCACGCTTATACAGTTACCTGTTGTCTAATAATTAATTTTTCTCTATTTATTTAATTTTATACTATGTCATTAATCTTTTCCTCGTTTTTTATATATATTGTACATATTATATATTTAATTCGTTAAATTTAGAGTAAATCAAAATACATTATAAATATTAATTGTTTTGTATTCATAACTTGTAATCGTTTATATGTATATTGTAATTTAGATTTAAGACTTTTCTTTTGTATTTTTTTAAACCTGGTTGAGTGGTAGACAAGGCCTTAAGGCCTTAACTCTGCCAGGTAAAATAAAGCTATTATTATTATTAACACAATGAGGAAATTTTAGCATGTGCTGTATTAGAGTAATTTTGTTTTTTGAATAACATTATAAAGTGTACATTTTGTGTGCACCGTTATGGTCTCGAGGTAGCGTGCTGCCTTGTCACGCAACGGGCCCGGGTTCGATCCCCGATCGGGATAAGATTTCTGGGTGGGTTTTTTTTCGAGGTTTTTCCGAACACCATCTGGCCATCATTACCATCAATATCATATTCGCCTAATTAGATTAAGTTCAATTTAAGGCATCATTACCATCATCAACTGTAATATCGTCAGGGCAGCGTAACCCCGCCTTCCAGGCACCCCATCCTCAGAAGTATGTTACAATTACGCCATGCCAAGAGAGAACACCAGAAATGTCGATACGACAACCTGAGACATTGAGGGGGAAAAAAGTTTATATTTTGTCTGCGATTAGAGAGTATTAATTTAACTTAAGAGTTTGCATGACATTAAATTTCTTCAAGGTTGAGGACTTGTTTAGAATCTAGAATAACACAATAAGACAAATTGAAGTAACTCATTATGTATATATAATACTTATTTTTATTTTAAGAAATGCATATTGAATACAATGCTTATAGGTTACATACTATAAATCATGTCTATATTCTAGAAGAATACAATAACACAATTAGAATTAACTCATTGAGTTGGCTACATATGAAACTCAAGGGTACACACATATTTTTATAAGGGTTACAAAATACTTTTTTTTGTGTTTCATCAATGATTACAAAAATGTGTTTCAAACAGCAAAGAAGACAAACTTTATATATCACATTACTATAATGAAAAATTGCAATGCTGACAAGACTACATAATATTGTTGATATCATGAAATATTTTGAGATTTTATTGTCATTGTTAAAACTTCATCACAAACTTGAAAAACTAACATCTCAGTATGTTCTTTGTTGGTACAGACAGTAGAAATATTTTAATTTCAATTTTTATTAGATAATTTCCGTAGCTGAGTGGTTAAGGCAGGAAGCCTTGGCACAAAGCTATGGGACTTGCGCTGGTTCAAGTCTCCATGGGGGAAGAAATTTTCTCGTGGTATTTCGGCCAGTATGGGACCGGTGCCCACCCAGCATCGTGATGCATTTGGGTAGCTACAATAAGTAGCGGTTCCAGGTTGAGGAACCAGCTATAACGGCTGGCCGACTCGACATGCTGACCACATGTCACCCCTACACTGGCTGATTATCATCTATCTCTGTGATTGACACATGTGGATGTGAGGCCAGCAGCCGGCTGGTAGGCTAAGGGCCTTGTAGGCCTGTCGCGCCAGGAGTTTTTTTTAGATAATTTCTAATAGAAAACAAATAGTATAGAGTGTTGAATCCAAAAACTATGTTTTATTTTATTTTTTTAATTTGACAAGATAGTAAAACCAAGCCTTCTACAATCATAATACAAAAAAAATGTTTTCAGTGTGGGTGCAAGAGCATCCTTTTGCAATCCATCTGGGTAAATTATTTTCATGTTAAGTGATATAATAATGAACACAATCGTCACAGATTATGAATCATGTCTTTATTCTTTACAACACAATTTGAATTAACTCATTTGTACACCTACATATGAAACTTTTTTTAAGAAATACCATACAAATTAAACATATTGTATAAAATAACATATATATTTTATTGTTATTTAAGTCTATGATAATTTTAGTGAATAATACAAAAAGAAAGCATACTGGTAGGTTAAATGAATACTATAATCAACCAGCATTTGCATGCAACATTCTTTTGTTTTCTTGGTTAGCTCTGTTTAAGGAATATCTCTATCTATCTTCGGGTTTTTACAGCTGCTGCCGTCTTCCCGTGCCAAACCTCCAAAGTCTACGGTCTTGGGCATCTTCGATGCTTTGCCCTCTAGCTTGCATTACTGTCATCATGTTTGCTTTCCATGTCAACCTTGGTCTCCCTCTTTTCTTCTTTCTGTTCGGATGCCATTCATATATTTGCTTCGGCCATCGCTCATCTTCCATTCTTAAAACATGTCCTAACCACTTTAATTCCTTCTCCTCAATTCTTTCAGTTATGCTTTCTTCTGCTTCCATTGTGTTTCTAATTTCCTTATGACATGTTCTAATTTAGACTTTCTGGCACTTCTGCGTAAATAATCCATTTCTAGAGCTATTAGTCTATTCTTGTAGTACTTATTGATTGTCCATACCTCAGTTCCATACGTTGCAACAGATTCCACCAATGTTTTACCAATTTATTTTTTTGTGTCTTTCCTAATATGCTTATCCCACCATATGGAATTTAACGATGATATTATTTTGCTACTTAATTCAATTCTATGTTTTATGTTCTCTTTTCCTATACCTTCAATGTTATTCATAATTATTCCCAAATATTTAGTTTGTTTCACTTGCTTTATTTGGATTCCTTCTTCCAATATTAAATTTTCTGTTTAAGGAATATAAAACTAAAATAATGTTGAGTTAGAAATGTTCTACTTAAAGTACACAATTGAGAATACATGTAGCATAAATGCAGAGACTTGTTTCCCCTTCAGATAACGTAAATAAAACAATAAGAAGATGATATATACTGTAGGTTCAGAAATTGAGCATGCACATCTGTCTGCTATAAGAGTTATAAATAGGGTATACATATTAGTGACTTTTTTAACTTCACATAATTCATTGTATAATCACAAAATATCTAGGTATTTATCTACAAACATATAAACAATAGTAACATGTTACTGGATAATTTCAAGTAACGTGAAAGTTACAATATGAAAACACACAATACAAATTATGGGTTTTATAAACTATTTAATATAAACACAATAGTCATATATTATATATCTATTATTATATATAGAGAAAATACTTACATAAAGAAATATTCCGATTTGTTATCATTTACAGTCAGTAGATGATTGTCTATCTCAGTGATTAACACATGTGGATGTGAGGCCAGCAGCCGGATGGTCAGTCAAGGCCTGTCGTGCTTGGAGTTTTTTATATACTTTTCTTAAAACAATTTCCTTTAAGTCATTTTGAAACGACTGATGAACTGTAGAAGGTGCAATTTTGAAGTCAGATTTTTAACAGTAATTCCTATTGATGGAAAAGAATAACTTTAGATACTTTGGAAAAAATCTTGATAAAGACCTGGTATTATTAATTATGAATACATTTCCTCTTTTCATGCTGTGGAAATTAATTTTTTATTCACATGTCTATTCTTTTATTCTAAGATCTGTTTTAGATACATAAACTATGGAGGTAGATTTGCAATACTGCTACTATTTCAAATATCAGACTATTACATACGTATTTATGTATTACAATTATAATGAAACTATTATTGTATTAGTGGTTACAGCAGATTGAAAGACTACTACACCGAGAGCAGCAATATATAGAATGCAACATGATACATACAGTCAGTAGTAAATTAAAATCAGAAGATTTCTCCATGCCCTTAGCCACTGCGGTTAACATTACTTAAAAATATCTTATCTGACTAGTAACGGTATACAAATATTTATTTCATCTCCGATCTCTAAGCTAACATTCCAAGCACATCTCAAATGGTGGTTATTAGCTTGGACAATATAATTTTCACCTAGCTGTAAACTTATCCCGAGAAGATTTTTTAATTAATAAACACCAAAAAGTTTCAAATTTATCCTTAAAAATATTTGGATTCTTTGCATCTTGTCTTGTTTACAAATTTAATATCTTTGTAAAAAAATATCTCACCTCTTTACCAATACCACCCTTTCTTACTCACACTGTGGAATGGATTTGTGTGCACTAGAAGTAAAAATTGCAACATAGTGTAAATAACAGTAAGTCTTGTTTCTTGAATCTTTTAAAAATAGTGTGTTTAGAGTTTTACAAATATAACTGTAAAAACTTAATGAATCATTGTCTATTTAATACAGCACTATTAATAAAATCAGTATACCGCGCAACCTCATACTATTGTTTTCTGATATATATATAAACATATTTACGCAGACAGCTCCTTCAGTGTCAGCAATAAACCTACTGCTGTGTTTGAGCGGTGAAATTTTTGTATAGTGTCTTCCTTCCGAGGTGGACATGCAAACCTCACAATTACATTTTGTTTTTGTGTGAACTACAAAATTAAAAGAAAATTTAAGATCCCATAGCCCACACATAAAGTGAAATAATGAATTTTCCAAGTTCTTCGGGGAGAAGGATTGAATCGTGAGATTCAAGTCATAATTACCAGAGGGGAAAAAAATATATATATACAAGACTTACATCCTCAAACACAGGTGTCGATTTCTGGCTGAGAAGATGAAGATGTTAACTAAAACATGTTACAGGTGAGAAGATAATATATGAGATGAGGTGTATATTACTAATACAATGTCTAAATATATAACCTCATGCTGTTACTTCCTATCAAATTTAAATATTTTACGTTGGAACTAATAGTGTTACCCAAGTATTACATATGTTACTTTTATATCAGAGGACAAAATTATGTTCCACATACAATAAGATGATAACCCATGTTCCAATATTAACCTTTAGTGCATATAAAATACTTTTCCTGCTGATATATTCGTTCTACGAAACACAGTAAACTATAAATAGAGAGTATGTACTGTATTTTCAGCAATTACCCATGCAAAACACTCCTAATGTCCACTGTAAGAGTTATTAAATAGAGTATACATTTTAGTGATTGTTTAAAATTTCACGCAATTACATGTACAATCACTAAATGTCTATATATTTCTTTACAAAGTCACAATTTATAATTGAAAACTCTATCTTAACAGAGACCGGAACTTTGGCAGAATGCCTTTTTAAATGTGTTAAATCTATCTACAATTTGAAAGCGAATCTGTACAATTTATACCTTTGTGATTAAAATGCCAAAATTGTATGTTGCCTTTTTCTGCCTTTTTAATATAATTGCCTAATGTACGAAATAAATGATTTTTTTCCCTTTATTTGAATTTATCCATTATTAATTAATGTATTATTAAAAATTGCCTATAGGTCTATTTTAATTTATTTCTATAACCGCTACGATGAAAGTGACTTGACCGAATGCATATTATTGTTTTTCAGTCAGTTCATATTCTCCTTGCAACAATGGATGCTGCCGAACAAAAAAATGTATAAATAACAGTAAGCATTTTAATTATCTCTTGCGTTTTTTGAAAATGCAACAATGAGTGCGGGTCTAACTTTCATTTTCTTTCAGTTTTCATTGCGATGTTGTTGTAGCTAGCAACAAGATGCCGAAACACAAAGTCACATTAATACTTTTGGATCCGACATATTTTGTACTGATGGTAAAGTACTTACATGCAAAATATGTGAGCAGTCAGTGAACTACGAAAAGAAATATTTCATATCGCAACATGTCAGTACAACCAAACACAAAAATCACTTTCCAAGGCTACTGGGAAGAAGATTTCTTTGCTTCCAACAGTAATTCCAACATCGAGTCAAAATTCTTAATTTGCATTCAACTTATGTAAAGCTTATCTTGGTGCTGGAATCCCTTTGTGGAAGTTACAGAATCCTAGATTTAGACAGTTTTTGGAGAAGTGTACGAACAAATGTGTGCCTAGAGTCAAGTTTGCAAAAATGTTACCTAAGCGAATGTTACAATGAAACAATGAAAATCATTAAAGATAAAATTAACAATAAGATCTGGATTTCTATCAGCGAGTCAGCTGACCTACGAGTCGTTTCATTGCCAATATTATTAAGATCCTTCAGAAAATAATCAATGAAATCATTCCTGCTCACAACAGAGTGCCTGGAGAAAGTTAACAATTCAACTATCGCGCAGTTATTCACCAATTCATTAAATTTGCTGTGGCCTGAAGAAATTCAATATGATAACATGTTACTTTTGATCAGTGACGCTGCACCATATATGAAAAAGTCTGGAATAACTTTAAAAGTGTTATTTCCAAACATGCTTCACGTGATCTGCATAGCACACGGCTTTCACAGGGTGTCAGAAAAGATATGATGCTTGTTTCTGGAAGTCGATAAATTGATTTCCAGTATTAAGAAGATCTTTGTGAAAGCCCTATAAAATTTCAGACATTTAAATACATTGCACCAGATATATCTCTGCCCCCCCCCAACCTATGTTAATGAAACCAAACTCGGCCGCAATGAAAGTTAAATCATTTTTCACTTCGGAAGAACTTAGAAGTTTCTTGGCTGCTACAATTGAAGATGCTTCATCTTCCAGAGCGTTCACCACCTCAATTATACTTAGGAAATTTGAAGCGTAGTAAAGTGCTGCCGAGATCCATGTTCCCCAACTCATTAACATAGGTTGGGGGGGCAGAGATATATCTGGTGCAATGTATTTAAATGTCTGAAATTTTGGCGCAGATATGTTGACGATATAATAGCCATTATAAACCATAAACAAATAGAAGATGCCTTAAAACTCCTGAACCTTCAGAGCAAAACTGTAAAATTCACAATGGAAACTGAAACTGACAGACAAATCTCATTTTTGGATCTAACCCTAACTAGAAACGAAAAAAACAAAATAGAATTTGGAATATACAGAAAGAACACACATAAAGATAACTACATTAAGGCATCAGGATTCAACCATTTCGCTCACAAAGAAGCTGTATTCAATAGCCTAACACACAGATTGGTGAATGTACCCCTGAACCGTGAAAAAGTTTAAAAGGCAAAAACTAATTAATGAAAGCACACTTAAAAAACAAACAGAAGAGAACATAAGATTAAAAAAATTCACTTACCATCCTGTAAAACACCACAAGTTCCAGAAAATTTTCAATAAGTTTAACATTCGATTGGCCCCAAAGAATGAATACAGCCTAAACAAGATAATTAAAACCAACAAAAATGAAAAAAATTGGAGAAGAATATAAATCAGGAATATATCAGATCAAATGTCAAGATTGCGACAAAATCTATATAGGAAAAACAAAAAGAAATTTAAAAACTAGATTGAAGGAACACCTTAGAAATGTAAAAAAGGGTGAAGTGGACAAGTCAGCAGTAGCAGCCCATGCTTGGTCTGAAAAACATTTAATTGATACAGAAGCTAGCCTAATCAAACAAACAGATAAACTAAAGGAACTCACAGTCTGGGAAAAAATCCATATCCAAAAAAAACAAAAAAGACAAACTCATGAATTTTGAAACTCCCGCAAATTTTGACCTGATCCAGAGGTTCATCGGTCCACCGATAGAAGAAGGAAACCGCCAAGAAACAACATAATGCCGGTCGACCAGAGGCTACTGACGATGGAGATAAGCTCCGAAACTGCAGTATAGAAGAAAAAGGATATGAGGTGAGGTAATAAAAACATTAATTTAATTATTTGATTAATAATTCCTAAACTTTTATTATAACTAGTAACTTTTTCAGAGACATCCTTTTCATCCCAGATAGAGAGATAATATCCAAGATATTTAAATTGATTAGATCTCTCTAAAATTTTATTCTGGAGACAGATTTTACTTTGTATGGGGTCCTTCCCATGAAATGCCATAATTTTAGTTTTGTTAATTGATATTTCCATATTAAATTTGGCAGTTATTTTTTGTAAATTATAAATTGATCGTTGCAAATCATTTTCTACCATTGGTTCCCTATCTCAAAGTATTTATTTTACAGTCCTCGGATCTCTTATTTTTTAACCCTAAAAGTTATAGAAAATCCTGTATTTAAAATTAGTATTATTTAATTTTATATTGATATGACAATCCCCCCTCCTTATTGACAAATTTATTTACAAAATCTTTATGAAATGCAATGTAAGTTTCGTTTGGTGATTTTCCTTCAATAAAGTCCAAATAATGTGGACACTTGATACATACAGTAGCACTTTCATCATTATATGCACTTCTTAAAGTCACTGTGTACTTGTAGTTGTTATTGTCTTCTCTGGATCCAACATACAAGCAACCCATGCACAGATTATTGTCAACTATTATATTGTGTCTCAAAAATATATTATCCAGTGTGAACACAACTTGACGCCAGCATCCTTTCTTCATACCTGTTCTATAACGTGTAACGTTTGCATTATTTTTTTCTTGTGTTGCAACTCTATTAATAAAATCTTTCTTATGATTGTTCTTAATATGTTGTTTTATATCAATAAATGAACCTTTCCAATGACATTCACCTGTAATGTAAAAAGGACATTTATGTGGACCATATTGACATAATGTCTCATGTTTCTCTTTGGGTTCAATATGGAAATTACGTTTACAACCAGAATTATGAAACTTGCACGGTAACATAAAATTAGTGGATGCAGTTTCAGCATATTTATTCCTGATATCAACCAAATCTCCACGACAAGTTGGACAATGCTGTAGACTTGGTTTGCAAGTGTTACAGATGTTATGGCCGTTCTTGCATATTGTAATGGGTGGCACCATGTATTCAAAACAAACTGGACATTCCAACTCCTTCATTAGATCTTGTTTTAGGTCCTCCATAGTAGTCTGATTTATCTTATCTGTGAAAAATAAATAAATAAATAAATGAAATTGTTAATAAAATTAATATGTCTGGGCATTTATTTATCACATTCTTCTTGCTTCCTAACAAAAACTATGGATTTGACACTAATCTCGGTCATTTTGGACATTTTATTTTTAACTCATTCACTTTCCATAGTGCTAGCTAACAAATGTGAGCTTCAGTGTTACTGGAGCTGTTGTCAATCAACTTAAAATACCAAAATCTTTGAATTCGACAGTAATCTCATTCAGTTTGGAATTTCAAAATGAAGAAGAGTTTTCTGTTGTAATATAGGCCAGTATGGAACCAATAGCAACTGAAAATTACGTGTAAATTGCGTATGTACAGTAACTAGCGACCCCAGGTGTACAAGTTTAGAATACCATTTGCAATGTCTGGAGGACCCGACATGCTGATCATTTGTCACCCTATACCGTATGGATAATCTTTCACTACTGTAAATGGCACGGCTAGCAGCTGACTGGTAGGTGTTACGAATACATAGATTATTTTACATAGATATTTAATTATTTCATAGATTATTTTAATTATTCCATATAAAAACAGCTGGTGAAATATAAAGCATTTAGACATATTATATTTCGGGATAGAATTTTGATTTATGGCAGGAACAAAGTTTTTCAAGGCTAACTGTAAATCTCTGCATTTAGACTATAGGAATGTTAGTACAGTTAGTTATAGCTCTAGGTGCAGAATCTTAGTATATAACCCTTGCAAAATAGGGGACTTGTGTCTGTTGAAGCAGTGAGCTGATGGATAAGTCTGCATACTATTTTTCTTAATAAAATTTTGCCTAGGACAATTAGAAATGGAGTCAAGTATCTTAAATAGTTTAATACTATATTTCAAACTGTAAGAGTTATTAGACAATTATTAGAATATAAATTAGGGTAGATTTATAAACCCCCATCTCCCTCTCTCGAAACTCAAGAAAGTTAGAATGTAGGTTTTCTTAATATAAGCTTATATTCGTTATTTAGGGTTAGAATTACTTAAGGTTATTGTAATCATTATACTCTAGAAATACTTACTTACTTACTTACTCACTGGCACTATCGAACCCGAAGCTTCATGGCCGCGCAGACATAAGCTCTCCATACATCCCTATCCTGAGCTAATGCTTTCCAATCATTCCCTGTATAATCTACTTCCCTCAAATCATAGTTAATGTTCTCCCATCTCATCCTTGGTCTACCAACTGGGCGTTTTCCCTCTGGCTTTCCTACAAGAAGCTTCCATGCACGTCTTTCATTCCCCATATGAGCAACATGTCCTGCCCATCGCTGTCTACGAGACTTAACTGTTCTTATTATATCTGGCTTCCTACAAAGACCATGTAGTTCATTGTTATGTAGTCTTCTCCATTCACCTGTCTGTTCATCTCTCTTTGGTCCAAAAATTCTCCTAAGAACTTTATTCTCAAATACTCGTAATCTCCTTTCCTCCCTTAAAGTAAGAGTCCATGTTTCGCACCCATATATAATAACTGGTAGAATAATAGTTTTATATATTTTCAGCTTAACGTTTTTTGAAAGTAGTTGGGACATCAAAAGTCTCTGCAATGCATAATAGCATGCATTTCCAGAATTGAGCCTATGTTTAATTTCTTTGTGCATCTCATTCCTATTTGTGATTATTGTTCCTAGGTATTTGAATTCAGCCACTTCCTCAAAATTTCCCTCATTTGTCATTAGCTGTCCATTTCCATTATATACTGAATTTCTACGTGTGACCATATATTTAGTTTTACTGATATTTACTTCCAGTCCTAATTTCTTAGTGTTACTCAATAGTGTGTGTGTGTGTGTGTGTGTGTGTGTTGGCCTTTAGTATCTCCTCGCTATCGGCCAGTAGTACTACATCATCAGCATAAACTAACTTAAATTAAGAATCCATTTATTTATGTTCGAAAACACGTATACCTTTATAACTAATACATCCACATACTAACGCTCGGCTTGAACCTCATGCTACCAATAATCCATGTTCCAAAGGTCCTATTAGCCTAAATAAAGCCAACAGTTTGTAACAGACTTCAATATGTTCATGATTCTTTCATACATCTTATTTGTGGTATTCTCATACTTGATCATGTTACACCATCCCTGGAACAATAATTGTTATGGCTTCGTCTACAAGATCATAGACCCATCCATTCCCTGTCTCTTCTCTATAACATATTACACATATCATTAGCTTATTATTAATCACACTGCTTCACTAGACTCTCTGATACGCATAAATTAGATACCCAATCCCATCAGCACATTGTCCTTTATATCCCTCCTCATCACACTACCCAATTACTCGAAATCTTTTACGGTTCTCTTGCTAGAACATGGAATTCTCTTCCACCCTATGTCAGAGACTGCCAAACTTACCATCTTTCAGTAACAAACTGAAAATAGTATCATTAACAGAAACTGAGTCAATATTAAATCTTGATAATGGTAGCATCACTACTGAAACATGCTGACTCTTTTAGCTTTATAAATTGCTGACTTGAGTTTTTATTGACTTTGTGTGATACAAGTTTATCACCAAGAAGATACAATTTATTAAATACATTAACAGAAACATCTCTCTAGTATTAATTTTTTAACAATTAATTTGTTTTTCCTTTATTTAATAAAAATAGTATTAAGATTAATCAATATTCTTACCTAATGTCTTATATATAAGCGATAGATTAATTCATTACAGTTTATTACTTTCTTTGTTTTTTTTTCATGTATAGTAGATTTGAGCTGTATTACTTTGTGTATTATATGGTGCGAACATGGGCTCTTACTTTAAGGGAGGAAAGAAGGTTACAAGTATTAGAGAATGGATTCTTAGGAAAATTTTTGGGCCAAATAGAGATGAACAGACAGGTGAATGGAGAAAACTGCATAATAGTGAGCTACATGATATGTATAGGAAGCCAGATGTAATAAGAACAATTAAGTCTCGTAGACTGTGATGGGCAGGACATGTTGCACGTATGGGGGAAGATAGAGATGCATGGAAGCTTCTTGTAGGAAAACCAGAGGAAAAACGCCTAGTTGGTAGACCAAGAATGAGGTGGGAGATTAACATTGACTATGATTTGAGGAAAGTAGATTATACAGGGGATGACATTAGCTCAGGATAGGGATGTATGGAGAGCTTATGTCCATGTGGCCATGAACCTATGGGTTAGTGAGTTAGTTATTCCTTTGTGTGTATATAATTTTATTACCATGGTATTAATTTTAATTGTCTTTAAATTTATTGTATTATTAGACATTATTTTTATTATTTTTCAGTTTGACCAGATAATTTATTGTTTAATATGTAATATTAATTTAATTTTTTTGTATCTAAATGTAACATATGCTTTTCCTGGTGAGTGGAAGAGTAGGCCTCATGGCCTTAACTCCTCCAAGCTAAATAAATAAATATCTTCCCCTAAATGTTTTAAAAAAAAAAGCAAAACACTGAATTGGAACAGAAGAATCTCAAATCCTCAGTGAGTGTAAATGTATGTTGTGGGGTGTATGGTGACTTTGGAAGTGGGTCAACTTTTTTCATAAAAGATAAAATGGACAAGTACAGATACAAGAAGATATTGGAAAATAATCTCCTGCAAAGCGGTGAAAAATATGATGTAGCTGGGGTTATTAATTACAAAACAACAACGACCTAAAGCATACTACCGATATAGTCAAGTGATGGATTGTCTGGAACACACTTCACACTATGCAGAATCTACCCCAATCTCTGGTTTTAAATCTTAAAGAATACTGTATATATAGGATTAATTGGAGAGACAAATCCAGATTGCCCAGTTTTCAAACCACCCAATGCCACGTAGGTAGACAAAAAATGAGACGGGAAACTAACATTAAACATGATTTGAGCAATTTTTTCAAATCGATGACCTGTTTCGAGTATATGTTTGGCAAAAAAAAATTGATAACTCTATGTCAATACTACACAAAGAGTATAATAACAACAGGATCAGCATCCTTGAAGACATAGAGATTCTAAAAGAAGCAAGGAATAAAGACCTACTCAACGAGAACATAACTGCAAACATACATTCATTATACAACCTATACAACACCATCAGCCATCTGTTCCAGTTAAAACGCAGAAGATGAAACATTGTTTTCGAAAGGCCTCCACATTAGAATAACTTGAAGAAGTTTAATAACTTATTTGAGGACGACTGACTTACCAGATAAAAAAATTATATAATTAACATCTTATTACATAACCTCAACGGTGTTTTAACATGAATTTCAAAAGTGTTGATGAGTTAAATAGTCAACTAACTTCTCTAAAAAAATGTTAAACTGAAAATACATAAAACTGTTATTCTTCCAGTTATATTATACAGATGCAAAACATGGACTCCTACTTTAAGGGAAGAGAAGACATTAAGAGTATTTGAGAATTACATTTTTATAAAAATGTTTGCATTAGAGAGAGAGATATAAACAGGCAGGTAAATAAAAATACTATATAACAATGAGTTACGAGATCTTTAAAGGAAAACAGGTGGAATAAGAACAGTCAAGTCTTGTAGACTACGTACAGGCCATTAATCACGAATGGTAAATGAAAAAGGGACATGGGAAATCCTTAGAAAACCAGAGGTAAAGTGGCCCAGTTGCTAGATTGAGAATGAGGTGGGAGAATAACTTAAGCATGATTTGAGTAATGTAAATTATCAACAGATGATTGGGAAACATTATCTCAGACCATGTATCTTCGCGGCCATGAATATGATACAATAACTTACCAACTCACTGGCTCTATTGACTCGTAGGTTCATGCTCGCGCAGAATATGCTCTCCATACATCCCTATCTTGACCTAATGTTTTCCTTATAATCTATTGTCCTCGAACTATGGTTGTTATGATACCAACTGGATTTATTAGGCTTAAAGGACCTTCGGGACTTGGAAAAACTGGTAGCGGTTTCCTAGCCGAGCGTTAGTATGAGGATGTACAGTTATACATGTTTAGAAATAAACAAATGGAGTCTTATTTTAAACTATTTTATTACTAAAGTATAAATAATTAGAAATCCTAAATATCTCTAGCCCTAAATCTATTCTAAGCCTATATTAAAACTACAGTACTTTCTTGGGGGGGGGGTTGAGAAGAGGGCGTTGTGGAATTTTTAAATCTAACCAAATCTACATGATTAAAAATGTTATATCCCTTTTTGAAAATATCGTATTAAAACAGTCTACATTGTTTAGACTTCTATCAGAATAGTTAAGGTAATTGATTCTTTTTCAAAAAGATCCCTGTCACATATTAAGAAAAATGGTCAATGACTTACCCTCCAGCAGTACACACACAGACAGACACGAGCCCATCACTACTCAAGTGTTATATATTCAAAAATGACCTCGAGTCACTCATAACTGTACAACCTAACATTCCAAATGAACTAAATGTAGAGATGTTTACAGTTAGCTTCAATCAAGACTTTTGATCTGAACTATACTCTATCTCAACAGACTGCAGACTTTGAATGTCTAAAGTCCATCTCAAACGACTTTGCTCGAATAATTAAAATAATCTATAAAACAATAAAAAATCTATATAAAGAACTATGTATTTATCACATATTCCCCCCTTCTCAATCCCAAGAAAGGGTCTTTTAAGGCCCTTTTTGGGGCCGCTGCAGTTGTGTACTTAGACTACGCACAAGCTTTTTAATTGATCTGGATTTTGTTTACATTGATACTACAGATTTGCTCTATCTCCTGTTCCTAAAGCTACTTAACTCTTTCTAACATATGATTTACAAACAGTAATTTTAACAGGAACAATTTTTTTTTTATTTAGTCCTAAAAATTAGTGTGTTCAAGTTAATCCATTTTCTCTTTACAATTAACCGTAGTTCCCTTCCTCTATATGGGACATAGACGTTTTCATACTTTATCAACCACATTTATCTGGTTTTCAAATTACATCTGGAAAATGGATTAGCCTGTCACTCCGAACCTGAAACAAGAAAACATATATAAAACACAATTTATCTACTCTTCTTCCTTTTCAACTGTTCCATAGTTCTGTTTTCTTCAATGCTGTTTCTTTTCCACACTGTCATTCTGAAAAAAGAAAAATCTAAAACTTTAATTAGAGCTTATCACTTTCTTCACAACACTCGGCTTTTCCACTAGCCGCGTTCACCGAGAAACTTGAGCACTTAGTTCTTGTTTGGCGCCGCGCATGTCCGCGCTCATGCTGATCTCTTACAGCATCCCTGGTTGAATCTGATGCTTGGTCCACGTTCGGTGATGGTATCTTCCTTCAGTCGGGAGAGAGTCATGCCGGATACTGGGTCTGTCCTTTGAAGTTCTCGAGACCAGCAATTTCTTTTAGGAGCCATGGATTATCCGGAGGATAGGTTTAATGGGATTTCTGTGTTTTTATCCAATTTTCTTACTGTATAATACTGGTTGGGAATTATTATATGATCCACGGACGATCAGAGGTTCGGTTTGATATGGTTAAGGTATTTGCTTGGTCTCTCATGTCGCACCGTATTGACTGGTGGACATTTCCCATGTTGAATGACTATCCCTGATGTAGTAAGTCGTACCCGCATAGACCCTGTCTTCCTCCTTTTTGTTTTTGGTATCAGCTAATCTATGTTTCGTGGTGTGGGGGATGTCCTAGGTGACTCAACATCCTTCGTCGTTTCTAGTTAGCCCAGTCGTGCTCGTAGTGTCAGATCGTGTGCGTAGTCGTTCTTCTTGTGCTGAGGGTTTTTTCTTGTTTACCGTTATTTTGTTTAGTTTTGTTGTTTTTTTTCTCTTTTTTTTTGATTTTTATTTGTTTAAAACTATGGGTTTGCACTACCTTTTTCTTAATAAATTCCATATGGACTTTTAGAAATGAATCAATAGTACCTTCTGGGGTCTCAAAACCAAATCCTAGTTTCTTACTAAGAATAGTATCCCTCTTAACTAAACCCCGAATCTTGAGCAACCATGTACATCTTTACTTTTATAATTTTCCTACGTTCAGTTCCTCTAAATTTACTTTTAGTTAGTCATATCTCAATGGTGCAACCAGCAAAATTGTATTTTGCATTAAACTTTAAACTGCCAACCTCGTTCCTATACAAATGTTATCCCTGTTTTATCTTTTGGCGTTGCTAGATTTTACACTGGAAACCGAAAAGAGTGCTCTTATGCCTATCAATTTGCATAGCCTTCATCAACAAATATCAGTTCCTAAATCATCTTTTATCTTCCCTAAAACTTCAATTTGACAGTACTTCAGGTGTATATATACACATAATTTCCATAATTAGATCGGTCGATATTTTGCTGTATTTAGCAGCCCTAAATTTTGCCTAATTCTAAGGTTTTTATCTAGTCCCTTTCTTTATAATAGAGTCCTAGGTTCGACTGGGTGCGCTCGTCTTCACATCAGTCGGAAAGACATATACTGCACTTATTTAACATGTAAATGCTACTTGACCAAAGCCGAATTAGTCCTTACAAACACCAATTAATACTCGTATCCTGAATTTCTGTCATCGTCTCCTTAGGGTCCTGAGTTTGAGAGCATTCTTTCCTTTCTCCACTTCTGAAATAACTGCCTCTATGTCTTAACTCTCCCTTTCCTAGTCTTAATTGGGCTTTAATTGAGATATGATTTTTAAGCTACTTGTGTCTGGACAGGGATTCAGGTTTTCATTATTCATTGGTTTAATTTTCCCGCCGGACTATCTGATCTTACTGCTAATATATCAATCCACTTAGTTTAACCTCTAAATCCTTACTGATTCAATTTCAGAAGTCACCGTGATGTTACTTAACCTGAGTCCTTGTCCTCATTCTCCCTTCTGCTGCCCTAACTTCTGATACGGCGTACTTTACACTCTTACCTCACCTAACTGTTTGTTTGATTGGCAAATTCTCATAGCTGATTTGTTGAACTTTTATACATTTATTTTACGTTTTGTATATTTTATTCCCTGATTGTTTCTTGATCTACATGTATTTAAACTGCTTTTTTTTTTTCTACTTCTTACTTCCGGGGTTTCCTTGATTTCCCATTACATACATATCATCATTTATTGGGGTTCGATTTTTTTTCTTCTTCTTACTCTGAAATATTTACCCACGTCCTACTCCAGGGTTCTCTCCTTACTTCTTCTTTCACTCGGAACTACTCCTATCTGTTCTGCTTGTATCCTAGGATTCTATTTATTTTAGACTGCTTATGCGCTTAAACTTAGCTACACCACCATATGTGTTTAACCTCTCGTTTTTATATGTCGCCCTCTTCCCTTTCCATCCTAGATCAATCTGTCCCTCTTTCGTTTTCATTCTGGCGGACTCGTCGAGCTAATCGCCTCAATGGGGGACGGCGCTAGTTCCTTACTCCCTTCGGGGCCCAAGAAAAACTCGAGCGAATCGCCTCAAGGGAGGGGATCCATCACCGCCCTGGCCATTCGGGGCCCAAGTCGTCCCTACCGTACTCCCGCTCATTCTGACCCCCTCTTGGCTCTGTCTGTCGATGGCACAATCATATGTATGTGAGTTTCCCAATTCTCCTTCTGTTCCCTCTAGTGCACTAGTGTTTCCGGTGTTATTTTGCTAGTATTAGTTATCTACCCGTTAGGACCACATTCTATCTGTACGTACGTCTTTACTTCGCGGTATTTCTTTCCGCTTTCTCACCACCGGCGGATTTCCTGGCATCATTATTGACTCTGGATGGTCCCTGACCATCGCTTCTTGGGGGGGGCCCAGACCATGACTGGGCTACGAGCCTCGAAGGCATGGGAGGTCCCCAATTCCCACAAAGGGGGCCCGGATCTCTCTAGGCGCTAGCCTCAAGGCGGGAAATGCGTCGATACCCTCCATGCCGACGGTGGCCCTAGTCATGCCCGCCCCCACCTCCTAATCGCGATTTCTGTCTCGCTAATCGTGTCGGGTGAGCCAGCGAAGCGGCCGGGCGCGTCCTTGAAGGCGGAAAATGGGTCCCGTCTTCCACAATGGTGGCCCTAGATTTCTCTGGGCTCGGCCTACAGAGGGAGAGACAAGCCGTTTCCATTCCCGTCAACAGTGGCCCTGGTCCTTCCTGACACACCGTCTCTAATTCTGTTGCCTCAGAATTTTCGATCTTAATATCTGGTGGCTTCACCGAATCACCGTTGTGTCATTGGGGGTGGATTTGATCCGATTTTCCCGTGACAGGGTTCGTATCTTGCTCACCTTTCTTATCACCCGGGTGTTTGTCTAAGTTTATTTCCTCGAGAATCCGTGTTCTCGTTTAATATTCATTCTCCGATGCCTAACTCTCTATCTGCTGTTGTTCCATGGTCCTAAACGTCAGTGCCAAGTCGGCAAGGTTTTATGGCCAGTGCCCCAGGATCACCGAGGAGGTCTGTGACTTCCAGATCCTTTTATCACGGGGGTGGTCCCACCTTCCGATTGCGCACTCCCTAACTCTTCCCTATTTCTCTGTCTCTCTCGTCTGTGCACTGTTTCCTCCTAAGGGTCGCTGTTCGCATCTCTATCCCAGTGGCTCTAGCATGTGGCCGGGCCTCCATCAAGATAGAATGCCTCCCTTGCTTCCTATCCTAATTCTGTTACTCTTCTAACTTATTGTGGGTTTCTGTGTTATTTCCCTAACATCGCTTAGTCAAGATTGACCTAGGTTACAGTCTATTCGCTTGTTTTTCTTGATATGGTTCCGAGTGATCTGTAGGCCCAAGTCTGGTGAGTCTTAGGGCGATCTAATGGTCATTACTATATAAATAAGTTTGAAATCCCATGTGTGTGTGTGTGTGTGTGTGTGTGTCTATTCTCAACTGGTCACTAGTTCCACTGTTATGCTATCAGGGTATACAGAGGGAGAAATCTCGGCCGCAGATTCTTTCTCTGTTTCCTCCCGTAGGCACCTCAGTCAAGTGTCATGATCAGCCGAGTATAATAATTGTTGTGTAATTTCCATTAGAAATATATTCAGTGTAGCCCTTGAAATCCCAAATTTATATGATAATACTTCCACTAGATCGATTAAGACACCCAACTATCGGTGAAGTATCCTAACCTCCATCTTCTAATTACTATGGGAATAAATTAATTTGTTTTCGATCGTTTCTGCATGTTCGTCACTCGATAATTCTGGGAAATCTTTCAATGCTTGTCCTATCTTCATTGCGTTTCAAAAAGTATGTTCGTCACTCGATAATTCTGGGAAATCTTTCAATGCTTGTCCTATTCTTCATTGCGTTTCAAAAAGTTTATAAATTTCCTAAGTTCCCATGCCCCTCTTCCGTTCTCTTTGTAATACTTTTTTTTTTTTAACCAAGTTGGATAATGCACATCCTCCCTTCTTAATCTGAACTGTTGCCACTCCTTATTTCTTGCAATGTTAAAATAATTTCTACCCTCCATGTTGGCATAACTGCTGGTTAATTGAACCTATCATTCGTCTTCCGCTATAGGCTAACATACTACGTGCCTCTATCTGGACTGCTTCCACGTTATCTTCTCGCGAACTAGCCTACTACTTATCCCGGAACCCATTCACTCTTAAATGAGTCCTAATTGCTGAAATTGAGATTGTGGTTTTCCGTTATTTTTCATTTTATTCATAAGCATAAGTCTTATTTCTGGTAGTTCGCTCTTATTTCATCATCATTATTATTATTATTGTGGTTTATTAATTCACCATGAATTATTATTATTATTATTATATTTATTATTATTATTGCTATTATTATTATTATTATTATTATTATTATTGTTAGTTATAAGTTTACTGTGTTTTATTATTATCATTATACATTATTAATACTGGTAATTTTATTTTATTTGTATTAGTATGATCATTAAGGTTTATTGTTGTTACTGATGTCTGTTATCTTTTTATTATTATTATTATTATTATCATTATTTACTATTCGGGCGGTTTATTATTATTATATTTTTTTATTAAGTTTTAGGATCTTCACTAATATTAATAGTTTTATCTTCCTGGTTTTATTCGTCGATGTTTGTTTGTCACTCCTTCCACGTTGTTACTTCCTTTACTTCTGGTATTAATTATTATTATTCAAATACGATATAAGGATTACTGCTAGTCCTATCTGGTATCTCAGTATTACGATCATTTAGACCTCTTTCCTCTTAATAATATCCGCCATCCTTTAATCTAATGATTTCTCCTATTATTAATTATTATTATAATATAACGTTTTATGCTTATCATTATGTTATTGCAATTAGTTTTATTTCTTACTAGTATTATTATTATTATTATTGTTTATTAATTTTCCTGTGAATTATTATTATTATGCAGTACGACTTAACTTTTATTGTTATTACTGATGTTTGGTATCATTGTTTATTTTCATTAGTATAGTTATTAAGGTTATTATTATTATTATTATGATTATGATTATTATTAAAATACTATATCAGGATTACTGCTAGTCCTATCTGGTATCTCAGTGTTATGATTTTTGCCCTTGTCCTTCAATATTTATCCGCAATCCTTCAATCTGATTGTTCCTCATATAATTAATCATCATCATCATGAACAAATTGGTCTTTCAATCTGAGTGTTCCTCATATAATTAATTATTACTTTAAGTATCGATGTAACATCTCATGCTAATCATTTGTTATTGTAATTTCTTTATATTTATTACTGGTATTATTATTATTTTTATTATTATTATTGTGTATTATTTTTTTCTGTGAATTATTATTATTAATTATTATTATTATTATTATTATTATTATTTGTACTATTAATTTTCCGTGAATTATTATTATTATTATTTTTATTATTATTTTTTATCATTATTATTTAGGTCGATTAGTTATCATGTTTTTCTTTTATAGCTCAGATTGCCCGTTGATTATTCACTGAGTCTCGGTCATCCTCTTTTACCTCATGACCTGTCTTCGTAATCTGATGCTCCTTTATACCTGCCAAACTGCTTTATTATTAATTATTTAGTTATTCATATTATTTAATTTAGTTTGTTAAGATTACTCGTAGTGGTTCCATATTTAATTGTGGTTCTCATAATCTTTGGGTTTAATTTATTGTAGTGATTAAGATTATCTACTCGCTTCCTAAGTTAGTTCCATTTACATTTCCCGTTAGTTCATTTAATTACCAATGTTTTACTTTTAAATTAGTTAATTTAAATTCACAGATTATTAGCTTATTTTAGTAAGGTTATTATTTATTATTTATTGATTATCATTGTTTATTGGTTATTTATTATTATTAAAGCATTCGTTAATTGAGTTCTAACTTCCCACATGTTCTCATTCCTCAAATATTTCCTTCATCCGGAATATATAATGAAAGTTTTTTTTTTCTTTTATTTATGATGATAGAGCGTTTACGGATTAAGTTAAACCACTAAGTCTGCTTCACTACTCAAATATTCAAAAACTGCACTTGAATGACAAGAAATTATTTTCAGGGTTCTAGGGTCCTACAGTGCGCCGGCATTATCACCACGTTTCAATTATCAACTTCGCTTGCTACAATAAAATGTCTAAAAGATCTACGACTAGATTGCTCACTTCACTATGAAATTAAATAATCCAATAATATTATAAAGTTTATCGGAACAGTTCACAATCTTACAAAAATGCTGCCACCTATCTAAATTATATTGTTTTAAGTATGTAGTCGCATTAAAAGATAATGCCTAAATAACTAGACACTCTTGATTTAATCCAAACTCTTCACTGCATAAAAATCTCTCTGGGGAAACTGCAAGTCACCATTCACCATATAGGTATTCAAATATTTACTCAAAAGTCCTAATTAATGTATAAAGTCGGTTGAAAATTCAAAAAAAAAATTATAAGGTAGATAAAACATAAGACTTATAATTCACAACAGAAACTCAAAAAAATATCCCTGGTTATGTAGTATCATATCACTTGGGGTTAGGATTAATAGACAATACCATGTATTTGTTCATTTATTTTTGTGGATATTATTATTATTATTTTTTTTTTTTCCTTTCTGAAGTGATTTTTAAAATAGACGTAATTATCACCATACTTATAGAAAAGATTATGCGATCGTTAAGGTATAGAATTTTTATGATTCCTAGTATTTTTTTTTGTTTTAACATCTTCGGCCCTATCAGTGTATGTTTATTTTGCCAACCATAATGTTCTATTATTATTTAATTAAATGCTTAGTCTAATGCGGGCAAGGTCGTTTACTTGGACAGAGAATTATAAGAATGGTCAGCATCAAGGTTCCCCCAGCAGTACTAGCTATCTTATGAATCAACATCATTTAAATCATAATTCATCACTAGATGCTAGCCTATCCTGTATCCAACCCATTATTTAATAAATTCACCGCTTATGGTTATTAACGTTCATCGACCGATTCGATAAGATAGATTAATTATATTCTTCTGTTTCTAATTCATAAGGACGTTATGCGACAAATATGTGTCCTAGTTCGAACCATCAGCTGACATACCTTGTAACAGTTGTGGAAAGTTTTCAGAATCTATTTTCAATACACCGTTACGAGATGTAATCTGATTTCCCATTACTGGTTTCCCATCCAAGTATAATTAGGTCTATTATAAGTTACACTTTAAATAAACTCCGTTGAAACCAAGATTTTATCTAAGTTAATTATTTATTTTGTAAAGGAAACTGAGTTCCATGAGCCACTTTTATTTTATTTTAAATAATTTTGTTATTTAATCTGTAAAAGAATCTAAGTTCCATACTTCCATATTTTCCTTCGATAAATTTGTTATACGAGTTGCGGAAAATTTCCAATTTACTCCCGACAAATGCTAAATATTCCCGACTTGTAAAAAAAAAAAAATGGAAAATAATTTATTAGTTCAAGTTCCAAGGACCTCGAATAAATTTTTAAACTCTGGCTATCTTGCGCTATACTGGAGAGATTAACCAAATACTGAATACACTTTTCCTGAGTTCGAATCCAGGACTTCTAGTGACGACATCCTAGCCAACACATTACACGTGTTGCCAGATCAATCTGTTTTAAAAAAAAATTTGATACTCTTTATGATTTTGGATATTTGATCTGATGATTCGGTAACATATATATATGGTAGAGCGAATTATTTTGAAGTGTGACTCCCTCATTCAAGTTGGAAAATTTCCAGAACCTTTATCACAATCCCGTTAGATAGCCTCGCATACGGGGACATATTTCAAACTAAATATTCCTCGGACATCTCTTAACATTCCTGCTAGGAATATACTTGTATTATAGCTAATTTTGAACACTCCGGCTTACCGTTCTCGGACAAGAAATCTAATAAAAAAACAACTGGTAGTCACCGTATGTGAAAACTTATTTTACTGTTTTTTCTGACCTTTCCATAACCTAGCCTTCACTCCAGCCGCCATCTTGTAAAGCTAGTCACCAGGGTTCGAACCCGAGACTCCTTTCTCTAAATATTTTCTCAACAATACCCTGTAGTTACCCCGTAAATTATTTCATATATGCTACATATATATATATATATATATATATATATATATACATATGACCTGTCATTTTTCACTAATTTAAACAACGTCGGTATGATTTCGACTTGACATTTAGTATTGCCAACATAGGAGTGACACAGTCCGTTTATTTATTTAATCTCCATATTTAATATATTTTCCAACGCATGCAGAAACGATCTGTTCGCAGGAAAGATCTAAAAATAATTCCTATATAACGTTACTAAATTTTCTCATTTAATTCAACATTTCGTTCATATGTTGGTATCGCTTGAGTTGCCCTGAGGTAATTAATAACCCGAGACATTTAAACCATTTGTATTTCAGTATTATATGGAAGTAATTTTCCACGAAGGTAATTAGTTCATGCTATTTTATTCGTAATTATTATTGCAGAGAAATTATTTTATTACTATTTTTATTGGTCACAATCACCATCGGCAAAAATATTCATGTTAGTATGATGGCGTGTCATCCCGTCCACAAGCCACGAGTTCGGTTCGCATACGTCGACATATCCCGTTAGGAGGGCCACGTTTCAGGCCACGTTTCAGGCTACGTTTCAGCAATGAGTTTTGTCAATCTATATTGGTTTTATATTTTTATCCTATTCAGTCCTAACAGACATATTTTCTAGACAAAACAAATAATACACTCTCTTAATATATATCATGCATAGATTTTTACAAGATAAAAAAAAATGGTTGCTCAATTATTATAGCTACATCGAAAAACATTTTTGTTCTTTTTTCCACAACTTCCCTCTCTCTTCCAAGGTCTGATTAATCTAAATCCCAATCCAGAATTAATATCTTTTTCTTGATTTAATTTCTATTAAATAATAAATATCCTATGTTCTACATAAATCTTACACTGCTGATTTTAACCTAAAAAATGTACGTATCACAAAATTTTAATATTTATTGTATTCCAAACGGTCCAGAAAGCTTGCAAGGGTCCGTTTCCCTATCATAAAAAAAATATGATCACCACCGCTGTTAACCAATGTTATGAACCCAACTGGATTTATTAGGCTTAAAGGACCTTCGGGACTTGGAAAAACTGGTAGCGGTTTCCTAGCCGAGCGTTAGTATGAGGATGTACAGTTATACATGTTTAGAAATAAACAAATGGAGTCTTATTTTAAACTATTTTATTACTAAAATATAAATAATTAGAAATCCTAAATATCTCTAGCCCTAAATCTATTCTAAGCCTATATTAAAACTACAGTACTTTCTTGGGGAGGGTTGAGAAGGGAGTTGTGGAATTTTAAATCTAACCAAATCTACATGATTAAAAAATGTTATATCCCTTATTGAAAATATCGTATTAAAACAGTCTACATGTTTAGACTTCTATCAGAATAGTTAAGGTAATTGATTCTTTTTCAAAAAGATCCCTGTCACATATTAAGAAAAATGGTCAATGACTTACCCTCCAGCAGTACACACACAGACAGACACGAGCCCATCACTTCTCAAGTGTTATATACTTCAAAAATGACCTGAAGTCACCCTAAAACTGTACTACTAACATTCCAAGGAACTAAATGTAGGGATGTTTACAGTTAGCTTCAATCAAGACTTTTGATCTGAACTATACTCTATCTCAACAGACTGCAGACTTTGAATGTCTAAAGTCCATCTCAAACGAGTTTGCTCGAATAATTAAAATAATCTATAAAACAATAAAAAATATATATAAAGAACTATGTATTTATCACAATGGTTAATATTATCATCCATCCATAGTAATTCTGCCCGAAAGCAGGTACTCCACTGCAATCATAGCATTTTCATGCTATGTGTGTAGCTTTACTAGGGAATTGTAGGTGTGTTAGCTTCCCGTTGCTTTCCACACCGGTGAAGGATCATGTTGATGATGATGATGGCCATATGATTTCGGGGACCGTTTAGGCCTTAAAGTTTTCCTGACATTTGTCTTACAGGTGAGGAAAAACCCCGATAAAACCTCACCCAGAAAAACTGCCGCGACCGGGGATCGAACCCGGGCCCGCTGCGTGACAAGTCAGCACGCTACCTCGAGACCACAGCGGTGAACATAATATGATGATGATGATAATAATAATAATAATAATAATAATAATAATAATAAGAAGAAGAAGAAGAAGAAATATCCTCACACGTGTCCAACTCTGGGTCGGGTAGAGGTATGAGATGAGATGAAGTCCCTATATTTATAGAGATCTGTGAACGAGAAGGATGCCGGCCGACCACTCTTTGACGCACCGTCACAGGGGCGGATGTACGAAACGAAATGGATGAGATGGTTATGGAGAAATGGTGGAATGAAATTTGTGGCAGAGGAAAACGGGAGAAATCCCGAGAAAAACCTGCTCCAGCACACTTTCGTCCACCACGAAACAACATGGAGTGACCGAGACTCGATCTCGGGACCCCAGCGGTGAGAGGCGAGCGTCTAACCGCATGCTAAACAGAACCTCCTTAGTAGTAATAATAATAATAATAATAATAATAATAATAATAATAATAATAATAATAATAATAATAATAATAATAATAATAATAATAATAATAATAATAATAATAATAATGATAATAATAATAATAACAATAATAATAATAATAATACATTTGTAAAGAATTTGGTGGAACATACCAGTAAAATGAAGTGATTCAACAGAGGAATGGTAACACTGTGAAAATTTCAAACCACTCCAACCACGTCACGATTCCAATTGTAATAAATTCTTACTATGGAGAGAAGAGAATGATGCAAGTACTGTCAAGTACAACATCCACGCTGGCGTTTAGCGCTGACTTAGGGATTTCACCTCGTCTCGCCATCACGTGATCCTTCTAGGGTTGTACAATACCAGCTGCAAATTAAAACCATGTGAGTGTTATTACATAGGAAAACATTCTACAAAAAGTAGTATTATTATAGCCTTGGCCGGATTCCCCTCGCTGGCTTCTGTATCAAGATAAAAAATGGTCGGGTTATTGATAGTGGCGTAATCTTGGAGGAAGGAAGTTATAGACGTATTAGAAAACATACGCTCAATTACTCACATGATAACTCATCGCGACTTTTAATAGTTATGATTTCTTTATACGAATGTAAACTCTGCACTTCATAACTATCTATCTGTCTCTATGGCGTTACGGTCCATGTAGGACCAGAGCCTGCTGAACTATCAAAGCCCATTCTCTTCTATGTTGCATCTTTCTCCTCCATCCTCTTATTCCCAATCCCTCATTTCATCCTCTATGTTCTCCAACCATTTCTTTCTCAGTCTTCCATGGCATCTTCTTATGTTTTGTAGTATGGATCTCTCTTTATTTCTTTCTGCGTGTCCCACCCATTCAAGCCTTGTACTTTAAATTGTTCCCATAATTTGGGGACTTCCAAACAATTCATTGAGTTCTCCGTTAGTTCTAATTGTCCACTCTCCATTTTCATTTTTTTTTGTCCAGAAATCCTCCGCAATATCTTCCTTTCCCATGCTGCAATTTTAAGTTCATCACTCCTTAACAAACACCAAGTTTCCGCTCCATATGTTACCATCGGTGTAGTTCATTACACCCTACTCGAAATAGCATAGTAGATATCAAGTTAGACGTACAATTGTTTGGTTCTTTATCACGTATACTTCAATATGACACCCATTTGTTATCATTATCGTCGCCAAAAGGAGCAACACCTGTTACCATAAACAGACCCGCTGCTGGGTCAAAGTCACCTTCATATGCAATGGCCATATGTTCACCGTCATTTTCTGATATCCTAAAACGTACCGATGTCGTAATTTCATCTGCATCTGTACTGCCATCATTACCAGTACTTCTAATGTTTGAGTCGTCAGCAAAGTGAATTATTATTTCAATACCTTCATCTGAGATGCCTTCATTTTTAAGAATTATTTTGAACCCTCTTTGCATGGTCACGTCATATTTTCTAGTCAAATGGAGTAATTTTATGCAAGTATTTATCAGCTAATTTCTTAACATAATCTGATTTGAAGATTTTGATGAGTGGTGAGCTAGTCGAGATATGTTCAGTACTGCCTAAGGCTACAATGGAGGTGATCCAGAGTTTATTTCAAATATAATCACTGCTCATGAAACTTGGCTACATCCTGTCCATGTTGAGAGCAAAAAATAAAGCTGTGTGTGGAAATTGTCTTCATCACCAATACCCAAACAGGAAAAGGTGTTTCTCCTGCTGGGAAAGTTAAGGTCATTTCATATTTTATATTAATGGAATGATTTATCAGCATATCAAACATGCATACACAACAGTAACTGGACAATACCATAGAAATATCGTGATAAATATCCAAGGCCATATGAAATTAAAAATGGTAACAATTCCTTCGAACAGGCTGGATGCTGCACTACGAAAATACGAGGCCGCGTATCGCAAATTTTGTGCTGTATATCTGGCAAAAGCCAAAGCGAAGTTCACCTATCACCCTCTGTACAGTCAGGATTAAGATCCGCGTGATCCTAAACTGAAGAAAAACCACAGGAAGTATTTTTCATCTTCAGAAACAGTAGTGAAGTCCATGAAGGGAATTTTGAAATACTTGTCAAAAAAGGGATTCTATCTTGTTCTTTTTTTTTTTTTTTTTCAGATTGGGTGTAGCACATTGTTTTAAAAGGAGACTATTTTGAGGAGGGACATCACAATTCAGATGATGAGTGAAGGTATGTTGCGAAAAAAATTGTTTATTGAATAGCCCTCGTAGATACGTAAAATAACATACAGTTTACAGGCTATAAGAATGTGATTTTATTCCAGAACAATACCAAAACACAAATTGAAGTAACTCGATGTATATACATGTATGAATTATTTAATCTCCTAATCATTTTAATGATTAATATTTTAGAATCTGACACTTTGAATTGTACAAAATCGTATGATGTATTGTAGATACTCACTCCATGGTGCGGCAGGCCTGGAAACTCCTTGACTACAAGTCGGCTGATGGCCTACCACACCCACACGTGATATATTATAGAGTTAGTTGATAATCCACGATTACAGATGTGATATGGTTAATATATAGGTCCCCAGCCGTCGTATCTTGTTTCATTAACGTGGATCCGCTACATATTATAGCTTCCCAAATTCCTCACGATTTTAGATAGGCATTAGAAGATTCGAAACCAGCGGACATTTCATATAATTGAGGCATTGACATGGGAAAGGTAGTGCTAAAGTTCCGGGTCGAATTATATTTCTAATTGTTTCAATACACACTATAAATGGTATTAGTACTGGGGGGGGGGTACCCCGGGGAACTAAATGGGTAAATATGTGTTGGGTATTATTGATTCATCCGAATACTATAAATGTTAACCATAGAGGTAAAACTAATGATAGAGTCATTGTTATATGTCTGGTACTAGAAGACATACGGGAATAATCCTAAAAAATTGTCAATTTTACAAGGATGTAAAAAAAATATTTGACACTTTTAAATTTAAATACATTTTGTAAAGCTAATATGGATATTTTGTAACTATTTTGCAAATAAAATTTCTTGTATGGTAGTGTCAAAATTATATTAAAATTAATATTCGGAAAATTGTTCTTTCCTTCCCCTATAACATTTTCTTTTATGACTTAAGACTTTTCCCATGTCAATGCTTCTCATAACTTTGTGCCTAAGCCTGAAGTCTTATCTGCTCGGCTACGGCGTGTATATCTAGTACTCCCTCATTAATCTGCACAAAATATCCTTTGAGTCGTTATTTTCATGAGCAAGTTAAAGATCGTACAGTGTGCAACACTATCGCTTGAAAGCTGGTGTGAGAACAGTTCTTTATTCTGCATGTCTGATCGTAGCTTGTTTTTACTCGTGTAATATATATTGAAGTATATCATAATATATATTGAAGTATATCATAATATATATTGAAGTATATCATAATATATATATATTTTATAATATGAACATTCATTATAATGTATGACTGTCCTAAATTAACACAATTATTGACCTAATTGATCTTTTTGTTAAAATATGCTGAAGAATGATTTTAAAGAATTCTGTCATGAATATTTAAATAGGTATTACCTTTGTAGTTATTTGGAAAAGTCATGCAGTATAAGGGATTGTTACACAATAGGTAGTCTTACCTAATGATGACTTAGCTTTTAAAAGGTCATAGGTTAAGCGCATTCAATATGCTTTTCAGAAAGGGAGAATCTGGTTACATGTACAATACAACCAAATTGATTCTCACGTATACATTGTAACTACGTCATTACTCAACTGGTATATATGTATGAAACTTATGATTGTAAGTTAGACAGTTTTTTTTTCATCGGTGTTACCGATACCCTGTCTCACGTTTTTCTGTATTAAAGTCTGTTTGTTTCTCACTACTGCTCCGCTGTGTCTTCTTATAGTTAGGTTTAATCCTATCTACTAACCACATTTCCGAAGAATTCCTGGGGTTGATTCCTAATCTATAAATTTACAGATATCTACTAGAACTTCAAGACGATCTTCACCTCCTGACACAACTCTTACTTATTTTGATTATTATTTATACTTTAAAAATAATCCTTATAATTATAGAAGGAATCGACCACCCAGATATTACATGGTGGCAGCGCATCGGGATTGGAAAACCAGCGAGCAGTGAGACATCCGAAGGTGCGAACGAGCTGGAGAGACTCTTCAATTAGTCCCAGATAATTCAGAGCCTATCTCGAGGGATCAACGCTCCAGAGTAATCCACAGGCGCCGTGGTACCCGTAAACGCACCAGAGGAAAGCAGACAGTGGTCCTGAGGCCAACACCAGCAGCCACCGACGCGCTCGAGGGACGTCCTTGGTGTTCAGCCGTTGGCAGCCTGCACCGCGAGAGGAGTCGCACCCTGAGGGGAGCTGAAAGGCCATCACTACGACTCTGAACTGTGCATCTCAGACCACCCTACATCTTTCTTTAGGTGAGTCCAATTCCATTATGGCTAGCGAGGGCGATATTGATATTAGCGAGGAAAGCTATATTCCCTGTAGTTCAAGCAGTTAAGTTGATACCCCGAACATTCGATGGAAACCCCAAACATTTAAGAGAATTTATAGAAGGAGTAGAAGCTGCGGTTCAGGTAGTCCATCCAACCAAACAACCCTTATTGTTAAGATTTATAGAATCCAAAATTTCAGGAGACGCTAAAGATAGACTTTTAGCTAGGACAGAGAGAGAAACTTGGATTCAAGTTAAAGCAATATTGGAGGAGAACTTTTCTGTAAGGAGAACGCTAGAATATTATGCAGGAATACTCTTTAATTCAAAACAAAGTACAAATGAAACAGTTGCACAGTGGGGTTCAAGATTAGATGGAATAGCCATGGATTTAAGAAGAGAAGTCAGAAATAGATTGGAGAGGTTAGAAAGACGCGATAATTCGAGATATGTAGAAGGAGGCCTACAGCTGATAGGAGAATTTTTAAAAGGTACTTTCGTAGCAGGGTTTAAAGGACGATAAGATTAAGTATATAGTAAAGGCTAAGGGTGAAGAAGAATCATTAGCGCAACTAATCGAAACCGCATTACAGGAAGAAAGCGAGGTAAAGTCCACGAGATTTAGGGGTAATCAAAATGGACAAGGACATCCAATCACAGGGGCAGTAAAAAGGGAATTTAGAAGACCGTACGGATCAGAGATAAAGAGAGAGGTTAACCTGGCCACAAAAGAAATAAGGTGTTATAATTGTAATGAGATAGGGCGCATTAGTAGAGAATGTGGTAAGAGACCGCAACCCCGTAGGCATGGAGGACGGGACAGAGCAGCTCTGGGAGGCCGCCAGGGAAACGAGAGATTCGGGTTACCTGAGCAGTCGCAGGTAATCCTCCCGTCTGACTGCGCGCCAGGACTCATGGAGTGCCTGAGGGATCATACTAGGGTAAATATGGAAGGGGAATTACCTGAACTAGTTGATCAGAAGTTTAAGGATAGGATAGATAAAGCCGCTAAAATAGTTAGTGACGCAAACGAATCCCCAGATGACAGTGTTTGTTGGGCAGTGTCGCAAGGCGAACTGCATAAGTTGACTAGAACGCCGATAAATGGGTTCTGTGACTGTGGGCCTAGCGTGGTTGGGGAACGCCAAGAGACTGTAGGCTCGAAACAGTGGAATAATAGAGAGAAACGCCAAGAGACTGTAGGCTCGAAACAGTGGAATAATAGAGAGAAACGCCAGGAGATTGTAGGCTCGAAACAGTGGAATAATGGAGAGAAACGCCAGGAGATTGTAGGCTCGAAACAGTGGAATAATAGAGAGAAAACGCCAAGAGATTGTAGGCTCGAAACAGTGGAATAATAGAGGGAAACGCTACGAGTCGTCCACAAGGGATAGAACTTGGGATAGTGGATTTAAGGAAAAATCCAAGGACACCAAACCTACCTCAATGGAGACAGCGTGTTGTGAGATCGAAGTAGGGACTCTTAATGCTATTAATCAGTGGGACGCCTCTGGTTATGAACCGAGACCCTGGGAGATGTATATCCTAAGTGAACAATTAAAAAATGGCCTAGGTTTAGTATTGATAGATACTGGTGCACAAATATCATTAGTTAAAGAAACATCACTAAAGAGAAACGTTATAAAGGATAACTGTAATATGAAAATACAAGGTATTAGTGGGAACTCTATAAAAGTAAATGGGATAACTCAATTAGTATTGAATAATTGTGAAAATCATACAGTTGTTAATTGTCATATAGTAGATAAATTACCCAGAGATTTAGATATAATTTTAGGCCAAGACTGGCTCATGGAACAAGGTTATATGTTAAATAAAAAGATGATTATTCCTCCGTATAGTGAAAATTTAATGGAATTTCCTACGAACGAAAGAGGGAACAGATTCATAGAACGGCAAATTTTACAGCCAGGGCTAATTTGCGCTAACGGGATAACAAAATGTGATAAGACATTCACATGCCTTAGTAATTAATTTAACAGCTGACGCACAGATAATAAAGAAAATACCAGAACTAGTTAAACCGCCCACTCAAATAAGTAAGGAACAGGAAGTATCAGTTGAAAATTTCGTACCTCAAAGATTAGATTTATTAAATAAAAATCTGAGACTTGAACACGTGAAAGAAGGAGCCCATAGTATACGAAACATTTGCACAGAATACGCGGACATATTTAAGCTTCCGGGAGATAGACTAACAAGCACAACAGCTGCTACACATTCCATACCCACACCTTCAATTCCTAAAGGAAGAGCTATAACTTTGAAGAATTATAGGTTAGCAGAGGCTCATCAAGAGGAGATTGACAAACAAGTTACACAAATGTTAGAAGACGGTATTATCGCACATAGTAAGAGCGAATGGAATTTTCCACTAATAGTAATACCTAAAAAAAGGAAGATGCTTCTGGAAAGAAAAAGTGGCGAATTTGTATAGATTTTAGAAAGTTAAACGAAGTAACCGTAGGAGACAGCTATCCTCTTCCTAATATACAAGATATATTAGACAAAATAGGAAAGGCTAGATATTTTTCAGCAGTAGATTGCGCAAGTGGATACCTTCAGGTGGCCGATCGCTGAGGAAGACCAATGTAAAACCGCTTTTAGCACCCCTAACGGACATTTCGAGTACAAGAAAATGCCTTTTGGAGTTAGGTCGGGACCAGCTACATTCCAAAGGATGATGAACTCGGTACTCCAAGACTCAATAGGCAATAGATGCTTTGTGTACATGGACGATATATTAGTAATGGGCGAAACCTTAGAAGAACATAATAAAAAATTACGGGAAGTGTTTAATCAGTTACGGAAACACAATTTAAAAATCGAACCTGATAAATGTGAATTTTTGAGAGAAGAATTAAAATATCTAGGACACGTGGTTACCGCTCAAGGTGTCAAACCCGATCCGAATAAGATACAGGCAGTTACCGAATTTCCAACTCCAAAGACACCTAAAGACATAAAATCATTCTTAGGTTTGGCAGGATATTACAGAAAATTTATAGAAGAATTTAGTGCGATTGCAAAACCTCTGACTGAATTGTTAAAGAAAGATAAAAAATGGAAGTGGGAAGATACGGAACAGAATAGCTTCAATAAATTGAAAGATAAATTAACGACAGCTCCGTTGTTACAGTATCCAGATTTCACACAAACCTTTATAGTAACGACAGACGCGAGTGGATACGCTTTAGGCGCAATTCTTAGTCAAGAAACGTTAGGAGATGATAAACCCATTGCTTACGCTAGCAGGACTTTAAATCAAGCCGAATCGCATTACAGCACTGTAGAAAAGGAACTATTAGCAATAGTATGGGCATGCAGACATTTTAGACCTTATTTACTAGGACGTAAATTTCAAGTAGTGACAGATCACAAGGGATTGGTCTGGCTATTTAAAGTGAAAGACCCTAGTTCGAGATTAATACGTTGGAAAACTTCAACTTTCAGAATTTGAATTCGAAATTCATTATAGGGCAGGTAAAAGACACGTAAACGCAGATAGTTTGAGTAGACACCCTGTAGAATGTTGCACCTTGGATAATACGCACTTAACTGAGGATCGTAAGAAGGAAATAATCAAGGAATTTCACAGCTGTCCAATTGGAGGACATCTTGGAATCAATAAAACTACCGATCGAATTAAATTATACATAACTTGGCCGGGAGTAGAGAAAGACGTAACCAATTACATTAAAACTTGTAAGATTTGTCAATTTAATAAAGACGAGAAGCAGAAAGTAAAACAACCTTTAGAGGTCACGGACACACAAAAGGAACCTTGGATAAAAATTTATTTAGATGTAGTGGGACCACTTCCGCTAACCGAGAGAGGTCATAAATATATATTAACTTGTCAAGATAACTTAAGTAAATATTTAATAGTCATACCCTTAAAGACACAAACAGCTGAAGAAGTGACAGAAGCTTTCGTAAACAATGTTATTTTAATTTATGGGATTCCTGATATCATATTAACTGATCAAGGAACAAATTTTATGTCAGATTTATTTAAAGAATATGTAAACTATTTAAGATTCAGAAACTAAGCACTACTGCTTATCACCCTGAAAGTAATGGAGCTCTAGAAAGAACTCATAAGACCTTAGTAAACTACTTACGTTGTTTTTGCAATCCTAGAGGAGCCGATTGGGACAAATGGTTACCTTTCGCCAGTTTTACGTACAACACTACCCCCCATAGTATTACTAAATACTCTCCTTATGAATTATTGTATGGAAGAAAATGTAATATCCCAGGAATTTTACAAACTAAATCACAACCTTTATATAATTACGACGATTTAATTCTAAATGTACGGAATAAATTGCAAAGTTGTCATGAGATAGCTAGAGAAAGGCTTATTAAGTTTAAGGAACTACAACGATCGCGTGTGAAAAGCAATTATGTTGAATTCAAGAAGGATGATCCTAGTACTTCTCAGAGTAGAAAATAGGAATAAATTAGATCCAATATGGAAAGGTCCATATGAGGTTAAGACTACTGAAGGTCACAACGTGATAATACAAAAGTTAGGTAAACGCAAATATGAGACGGTACATTCAAATAGATTAAAGCCATATTTTCCTTTGCAGGGAAAAGAAAATGAAACTTCATAACACATGGGTAATGCTACAAATGTTAATACCATTTTGGTTGGGGAAGCTTACAGACGCTCAAGAAGTAAAAGCTCTGGATTCGAAGACCGGTGTGTTACTTTGACGAGATAGGAATTATACAATTTTACCCTATACAATGGAAAGTGGTAAGTTATATAAACTTGGAACCAACTAGAGATCTTTGGAAACAGACAAAAAATCATTTAAGGTTGATAACTGATTATTGTGATAAGATAAAGGGAGAAAAGTGGTATCATTTGACAGATTGTGGGAGTTTAAATCACTTTGTAAAACCAAAAGTCAGGTATGTTGAAAATTTAAAAGAATTAGTCACAGAATATTTAAAAACACCTAATGAACAGAATACTAGAAGCAAGAGAGGCGTTTTAAATTTTATGGGAGATATTGCTAAGATATTATTCGGTACTCTGACTCAATCTGATGCAGAGGAATATAATAAGCACATTTCACAGTTAGAGAAGGAACAGGCAGAATTTTTGCATATTCTAAAGGATGAAATTACAGTGATTAAATCAACCCTTAATTCAGTTAACTTAACTATAGCAAGGGTGAACCGGAATGAAAATATTTTAAAAAATGGTTTAATAAAATTAAATAATTATACCACTAATAGGATTAACGCACTGCAGAAGGAAATAGAAGGTATTAGTTTAGCCAATGAACAAATAAGGATTTCTCTTAGAGGTGTGGAAGAATGCCAGCATTCTTTTGAGCTTCTTATAGACGCATTTGTACACGCAGAGCAAGGAACTCTTCAACCTCAATTAATTACGGTGGAAAGAATTAAGAATGTTATGAAAGCCCAAACGCTACCAACTGGTCTGGACTACCCTAATTTTTCTTTTTCAGAACTTCAAAATTTAATTACACCTCACACCTATTCTTATAAACAATATCTAGTATATGTATTACAAATACCCCTTCTCTCTCCTACTCCGTATCACTTGTATAAAACACTTCCTTTTCCTGTCAAGAAGGAAGGTAATATTTACATTTTTCTAAGCGCAAACAAAGAATATATTTTCAGTGACCCGTTGAGACAAACATTACGGAAAAATGACAACTAATGAACTAACAGGATGTTTTCGTCCTAATCTTTTGCATTATGTATGTAAAGAAAATATACCGATTTATTTGTAACACCCCTGAAGCTGATTGTGAAGCTTCACTTCTTCATCCATCCACCACTAAAGTTCCAAAAAGTTGCGAGACTAGAATTTTCACATTGAACAAATCCTACTGGATTCCCTTATATTTATCTAATGAATGGTTATTTGTCACCCCAAAACCAGATCGTATGACTGTGTTATGTGGCGACAAATCAACACAACTCAATATTGAAAAGGAAGGTAAATTATCGCTAGGACAGAATTGCAAGGCTTTTAATGCCCACGTAACCTTACATGCCATGAGTAATTTGGTAAGTAACTTAACCATAGATTTTATACCGACAGCACCTCTTGACTTCGACTGTTGCTTTGATATGGATAAAACTAACGACTACGAGAAATTACAATTGGACATGCCTATGTCTAACCTAATGTCATCGGTAGATGATTTGAGAATGGCCAGTATGAAGGCCGATGATTTAGGTAAGTTAATAAAACAGCAGGAAGAAAATGATTATTCGAAGTGGTATATACATATAACCACATGGAGTTCTGTAATGGGTACGATCATATTCGTAACCTTGACTTGTTGTTGTTGCATTTGCTGTTGTAAGAGCTACAGAACTTTAATATTTTGGTTATGGGATAAATGGACTCCAAGAAAATGCTGGAAGGAGACGACCGAGAGGCTGTGTGTTAACATACATAATTACTCTGGGCATGATCGTGTAGTATACACTAAAACTACAGGTAATGATGAGAGTTCACCTGTCGTGTCCCTCAAGTCATCACCGCTTATCGGAGAAAGAATTAGAGACCCCAGTTGTCCACAGAATGTATCCCCAAAAGATGAAGAAGATAAAGATAGTATTGCGCATAGAACTAGAAATAAAAATAAAACATTTCGTTAGTAAAGTTTCGAATTATGTAATTCAAAACTTTCTATAGGGGGAAGAGTGTAATATATATTGAAGTATATCATAATATATATTGAAGTATATCATAATATATATTGAAGTATATCATAATATATATATATTTTATAATATGAACATTCATTATAATGTATGACTGTCCTAAATTAACACAATTATTGACCTAATTGATCTTTTTGTTAAAATATGCTGAAGAATGATTTTAAAGAATTCTGTCATGAATATTTAAATAGGTATTACCTTTGTAGTTATTTGGAAAAGTCATGCAGTATAAGGGATTGTTACACAATAGGTAGTCTTACCTAATGATGACTTAGCTTTTAAAAGGTCATAGGTTAAGCGCATTCAATATGCTTTTCAGAAAGGGAGAATCTGGTTACATGTACAATACAACCAAATTGATTCTCACGTATACATTGTAACTACGTCATTACTCAACTGGTATATATGTATGAAACTTATGATTGTAAGTTAGACAGTTTTTTTTTTCATCGGTGTTACCGATACCCTGTCTCACGTTTTTTTTGTATTAAAGTCTGTTTGTTTCTCACTACTGCTCCGCTGTGTCTTCTTATAGTTAGGTTTAATCCTATCTACTAACCACATTTCCGAAGAATTCCTGGGGTTGATTCCTAATCTATAAATTTACAGATATCTACTAGAACTTCAAGACGATCTTCACCTCCTGACACAACTCTTACTTATTTTGATTATTATTTATACTTTAAAAATAATCCTTATAATTATAGAAGGAATCGACCACCCAGATATTACACTCGTGTCTAGTAGACGATGGCATTTCTATGGCTTTAAACAATTCAATCAGTTGTCAGTTCAAAATTTAGTACTTAGACAAATTTTGGACCAAAGAGAGATAAACAGACAGGTGATTGGAAAAGACTACATAACAATGAACTACATGGTCTTTATAGGAAGCCAGATATAATAAGAACAGTTAAGTCTCGTAGACTGCGATGGGCAGGACATGTTGCACGTATGGGGAATGAAAGACTTGCATGGAAGATTCTTGTAGGAAAGCCAGAGGGAAAACGCCTAGTTGGTAAACCAAGAATGAGGTGGGAGAGTAACATTAACTATGATTTGAGGGAAGTAGATTATACAGGGAATGTGATTGGAAAGCATTAGCTCAGGATAGGATGTATGGAGAGCTTATGTCCGCGCGGCCATGAACCTACGGGTTCGATAGTGCCAGTGAGTAAGTAAGAGTAAGTGTGTTATGAAATATGAAGTTTTTTGTTGGCTTATTTGATTCTGCACATCATAAAATGTGAAGATACTTTGTCTCAGTGCTCTCTAACTAACTAACAGTTTAAAACATGAAATTTCATAAAATTCCTCGCTCTAGTCATGGCCGTTCCTACTATCATGTATGGCAGTGACTCATACAGATAAGAGGCACATAGAGGTAGCGGAGATGAGATTTTTAAGGTCATCGGCGGGCAACACTTTTATGGGCCAGGAAAGAAGTACAAAGACATGAGATCAACTAAATATTTTTAAATTGACGGATAAGATTAACAAACGAACATCTACTTAGAATGCCAGATGATAGACCTTCTAAAATAATTTTAAACTACAGACCTACAGGATATACAAGTCAAGGAAGACGATTTGCTAGATGGAGAGACCAAATCTCTTGAAGTGGGAACAGGCCAGATGGCCTAAGCCTTGATGTTGATAATCATGATATATATTTTAATATTAGTTGCAGGGTAACAAATTATCTTCAATATACTGTAGCTTCTGGGTTGACTTTTGTTTGTCAATTTGTTTTGTATAAATATGTATATTTTCTACTGTGAGCCCTTTGCTGTATTATAGAACAATATTACCCCGTAATATCTCAATTTATACTCAATGCAATCTAACGGCTGGGGGACCCGACATACTGACCACATGTCATCTCTATACTGGATGGATGATCGTCTACCTCTGTGATTAACACATTTGGACATGAGGCCAGGAGCCGGTTGGTGGAATAAGGACCTTTTATTATAGGCCTGTCTCACCATGGAGTTGAGTTGAACCTTCTGTTTTTCGTAAAAGTTGGATGTCTTAGAACTTTTAGGCCTATAGTATTCACCGATTCAAATGATTTCTAAATATAATTACATATGGATGTTAAATAAGAAATACGAATTATTTTGGTTTTGCAGTACCGGTACCAGTTCCTTGAATGACACGAAATAAATTGATCGACATTACAAATTTCTTGCCGGTAGGGGGAGCCCTGCACAGAGTTGCGCATAACTTTGGCATCCCTGCATGACGTAATAAAACACGTGACTGCATTGACAATTCTACGCAGTTTCTGTTTACATTCAGCTGTTAGCATAGAGCACAAAGCCTGTTAGCGTCAAAACCATAACATAACGTAATTTGCGTTTAGAATTCAACATTTTTACAACAGGTAAGAGGATTATGGTAAGGCCTACATACATAAAGTGAAACATATACACCAGTTGGTTTAAGTATTATAAAGATGTTTTAGGCTATATGGATGTCACATAGTGTGTTTGGGGGAAAACATGTTCATGTCATGGATTTAAAAAGTAATAATAATAATAAAAGGTTCAACTGCACTTCTACTAGCACTTGATTTTTCATTTATATTGTTGTAAACTATAGCCCTTCTTCTGGATTTACCAACATTATTTAATAATTTTAAACTTTTTCAAACAATTTTTATAACATTAGACATAAAATAAAATAAGTTAAGGCTGTTGTACACTTCAGGTCGCAAAAATGTTTCAATTTAATATCTTATCTATTCCACTGATGCACTAAACACGTTTAAAACATTTTGCAACACTTTTAAACATCTTCCAATGTTGCAATGATCTTTTTTTTATATTTATATATTTACGTAAAACATGGTCGTGCTACATTGCTTACTGCTATTTTCCCTCCTCTTCCTATGTTGTTCCAGCGTTGCCACCATCAACAACCCAAAATACTCCAGATGTTGCCAACCATTTCCACGTTCCCTGGATTTCACCTACGTTAGAGTAATTGATTTGTGTTACAGTAATTGATTTAGGTTTGGCTAGCTTTTAGGTTCCTTGCTTTTTAAATGTGATTTGATACGTAAAATAAATTACCTCTTCATATCTGTTATTCTATGAAAAATTCAAAATATCAGACGGTTACCACGTAAAATCATATTTTCCACTAGTTCATTTCGTGTTAATTATACATTTTTAGACAAGTTCTGGGAATTTTGTGTCAATGTTGGTCATACTGATTTCTCATACATATACCGCCAACTGCTGGAGGTTGCATTTATCTACCTGGGATAATTGGAGCACTAGCGCATGCGCACTGCGATTCTATAGAACTTAGAAAAATTTTCGTGCGACCCGAAGTGTAGCATATCCTAAGTTAAAATACCTTCTTAGTTAAAATCCGTCGTCCTCAACTTTTAAAATATGTTATATTTATGCCTGTAGGCCTTTCAGGACATCCGTCCCATCTTCAGCTGTTCATTCTTCACTACAGCATCCAGGTTGATGTTTGATGCTGCTGGTCCTAATGTGGCTTTGTCGTGTCACTTCAATTACTGTAACCAAAATCAATTACTCTAACCTAGGTGAATTCCAGGGAACGTCCTTTTTATTATTTTATGCTGTTAAATAAGTAAAAGATAATAATTCGGATATAATTTGTTGAAATCACAGATATGCTTTAGCAGTGGGTTTATTGGTGGTGTATCGCTGGTTAAAAGAGTGATAATCTGTGGTTTTATCGCTGGTTAGAAGTAAGAATTGATGTACCTTTGTGGTCATGACAGGAAGTAGTCCCACTTTATTTTTATATTTAAGAGTAAAATAAATATATGATAATTACTTCTTCGAAAGTAAATATGTTTAATATAGTGTTTTACTAATATTTCTTTCAATTAGGTACCGTTGAAGTGGGTAAATAAAAAGCTGCTCTTTTCCCACCCAACCTAATAACTGTTTTATATGTTTTCAGTTTAACGTTTTTTGAGATAAATTGGGACATGAGTTCCTGTAATGCATAATAGCACACATTTCCAGAATTGAGCCTATTATGTTTAATTTATTACTGCATCCATTTCTCATTCCAAATTGTAATTATTGTCTCTAGGTATTTGAATTCAGGCCACGAGCCACTTCTTCATCTTCAGATTTCCCTTTGTGATAATCTGTGTTTTATCGCTGGTTTAGAAGTAATAATTGATGGTAACCTTAACCTTTGGTGGTCACTGACAGGAAGTAGTCCCACTTTATTTTTATATTTAAGAGTAAATAAATATATGATAATTACTTCTTCGAAAGTAAATATGTTTAATATAGTGTTTTACTAATATTTCTTTCAATTAGGTACCGTTGAAGTGGGTAAATAAAAAGCTGCTCTTTTCCCACCCAACCTAATAACTGTTTTATATGTTTTCAGTTTAACGTTTTTTGAGATAAATTGGGACATGAGTTCCTGTAATGCATAATAGCACACATTTCCAGAATTGAGCCTATTATGTTTAATTTATTACTGCATCTCATTCCAATTTGTAATTATTGTCTCTAGGTATTTGAATTCAGCCACTTCTTCAGAATTTCCCTCATTTGTTATTAACTGTCCATTTCTATTATACAATATATTTCTATGTGCGAACATATGTTTAATTTTACTGATGTTTACTTCCAGTCCCAATTTCTTAGTGTTACTTAATACAGTGTGCGTGTTTGCTCTTAGCATCTTCTCGCTATTGCTTAATAATACTACATAATCAACATAAACTGTTGACTTATTAATACCATTGAGTTTGTAGGCCTTCTTCATCCTCTTAAAGATTTGATGGCATGCTCTAGTACAAAATTGAATAGTAGTGGAGATAGTGCATCTTCTTGCTTTAACTTATTGTTAATTTCAAAAGTGTCTGAAAACTGTTTGCCTACACTCATCTTCTCTTTGCATCATTTAAACACATTTTGTATAAGGGCTCAACAGCAGTTCAACCTACCCCTGATTTTTCAGTTTATTGTTGTAAACTGTAGCTCCTCTTCTGTATTTACTAACATGTTTTAATAATTTCAACTTTTCCAAATAATTTTTATAACATTATTTGACAATTTTTAGTATTTATTTAAATATGCTAAACATTAAAATTATGACACTGTTAGACAGTATTGTGATGCTGACTGCTATTTCTCCACCGAGTATATTTCTTAGCATATGATATTTCTCTCTTCTTCCCAGCAATAACCTACTAAACCATTGGTGGGTTATTGCTGGTTGGAACAACATTAGGAAGTGATAAGTTAGTGTACGCCCATTTTTTATGTTTGATAATTTGAATATTTGAATATTATTAATATATTTATTTAAAATAGATTTGGGGATTTATTGCAAAGATTGTTCATTCAAATTTCACAGCAATGTGCTGCCATCTAGCATAAGCTGTATAAGCTTTAGTACGCTATCAATAACAGTCAATATGTGGTGAGCAGCAATAACCCACTAAGCAAGGATGATAATCGATATGTGTTTCAATGATGGATCACTGGCTCTATAAAATCTGGCACATGCACACTTTTGTTCTGTAGGGCTTAGAAAATATAAGAAAATATATTGGGTAAGTTTAACTGCTGTTTCTCCATCTACATATAGTTGATGTACAGTGCTATTATATTTCCATTACTTTTCTAAAATCTGTCTTGTACTAAAGAAGACCTATTTCTTTTAAATCTGCATTGATGATCACCTATTATGTATTCAGTATCAAATAGCAGAGATTATAGTTTTCCTGGTTATTGGTGCCTGGAGCTTGTATGCAGCAAACAGATCTGCAGGCCTCCCAGCTATGAAATATTTAGTACAGATATTTGTATGAACTTTATAGGAAACCAGATATAATAAGAACAGATAAGTCTCGTAGACTATGATGAGCAGGACATGTGGCAAGTTTGAGGAATGAAAGAGGGGGATGGAAACTTCTTATAAGAAAACGTAGAGAACTAAGGTATTACTAGGATAAATCATATTTGAAGAGAAAAATTGTACGTTCTAGGCAAATGCTCTAACAAAGTGAGCTACCTGAGCAAGTACAAATCAAAACGCAAATTTTTCTCTTTATACACTATTAATTCCCACGCACCAAATGCTTTGAAACCTTTACTTCTGTCTTGCAATTGGTGGCTTCTTTATTATGAAGACATTTATTTGGGAATTTTACATTAGCCTACATTATAAAGCCAGTAAGGCTTCTTTCAACATCTATTATTAGATTGTTGAGATCAGTAAATTTTGCTTAGAGGCCTTTTTATTAATGTTTAAAGATTTTTTATTAGCCTGAAAATCTTCAGATTCAGGACCCATGACTTAAAGACCCTCCTGGAGGACTTGCTCCTTGAATTTTTTCATCCTAAAATAATCCAACAACAAATTTAACAAGATACAGTGGAAAGAACATGTAGAAAGAATGGAAGAAAGTAGATTACCAAATAAAATCTTCCATTATTTTCCAAGAGGAAGAAGAGATGTCGGATGTCCTCGGAAGAGATGGTCTTAGATCTATTAGTGAAGACGGAACAGGCAACTCTTGCCTAAACCAGGAAGTGAAGAAGAAGAAGAAGAAAAAATCCATCGATCTCGGTCAGGTTTCCTGTGATCTTTGGGACCAGAGGCAAGGAGCATGACCACTAGTCCACCGCAACCAACAATCTGAATGTTAAATGCAGAAATAATTTTTTCTAAATACCACATGACTTAATATTATAGGATGTAGTTAGTGCATCAGTTGGAAAAAAAAATTTGATCTTTTGGACCCCTTTTCAGAAGCATAAGTGAAGTCAGATTGTATTGCAGATTTGTAAATTTGCCCTTTAGTTTTTGTTCTTAGATATTTATATATTCAAATTACATCATTCATTGATCCTGCAATCCTTGCTGCTTTGTTCATTTGTTTTGTGATCTCTGACTTCAAACTCCCATTGCTTGTCTGTTCTGTACCTAAATATATAAAATCCATAGACCGTTCTATAATTTTTCCTTAAATTTCCAATTTACACCGTCATAGTTCTTTTGATACCACTAAAAATTTTGATGTTTCAATTTAAATTTTCATAAATATTTATAGGAAGTGACACTATGAGGTTTATTTTAATTAATAGAGAGTTAGAATTTTAACAACTCGCCTCATATTTGTAGATTTTTTGAAGACCAGTTTCGATATGTTACATATCATTATCAATTCCTTCTGACTGTTGAATTGGCAGTTGGTGATTGTGTAAGTTGATTTCTGCTCCCTCTGTTGAATGACCGATGAACTTCCAAATCAAATCTCTTTTCTCCGGGAATTTCAAAATTCATTATTATATTTTTATTTTCGTGGTGTGAATTTTCTCCCGAATTGTGAGTTTCTTATATTTATCTAACTGTTTCAGTATTGTATTCATGTAGACTTTCACGGCCGGAGTTGCTATGATGATCTTGAAGAAGATTTCCAGGCTATAAGCCATGGTCGTGAGGCTTGAAGTTCCCCGACGTTTCGCCAGAGACTGCGTCTGGCATCCTCAAGGGTTGTCTTGAGACTGGCAATTCTGTCCACTGTCTGTCCTATTTGTACGTTCACTGCGATGTGTTCGTAAGTTATATCTGCCTTCTGATTGGTCCACGTTAGGGACTTCCATTGCTCCAATGAGATTGCTGTTTGATGGTCTAGTCGACTGTACATTATATCTGCCTCCTGATTGGTCAGCCGTAGAGACTTCCATTGTTCCAATGAGATTGCTGTTTGATGGTCTAGTCGACTGTATTGTATAGGTTTACATTTTGCGTTTCTTAGAACCGGTATCCATACTTTGTTGACTTTTAATGATTCTTCTTTTCTATTGAAACTGATTTTATGTTTGAATATTTCAATGGCTTCTCGTTGTAGACGGGTAAAATAGTGTGTGCAGTTAGATAATATGTCTGTACTCTGGTATTGTACTCTGTGGCCATCAAGTAAAGAGTGTTCTGCTACTGCCGACTTATCCATTTGTCTGGTTGCGATGCATTCTCATTGGAACAATGGAAGTCCCTACCGCTGACCAATCAGAAGGCAGATATAATGTACAGTCGACTAGACCATCAAACAGCAATCTCATTGGAGCAATGGAAGTCCCTAATGCGGACCAATCAAAAGGCAGATATAACTTACAAACACATCGCGGTGAACGTACAAATAGGACAGACAGTGGACAGAATTGCCAGTCTCAAGACAACCCTTGAGGATGCCAGATGCAGTCTCTGGCAAAATGTCAAGAAACTACAAGCCTCACGACCACGGCCTACAGCCCGAAAATCTTCAAGATCATCATTGTTTCAGTATTAATTAAATCTTCATATTGTATTTTTTACATTCGTTTATAAATTTATACAACAGGAGTGGAGATTTCCCTCATAGTAAGTCACTAATTAATATTATGTGATTTGCATAACATTTGGTATCGATTTCCTTATTTCCTATCATATTTTTTTTATTTATTCTTCTATTTGTACTTATTATCCTCTTTAATCTTTCAGGATGGAATTTCTTGAGAGAGAACTATTGGCTGAATTGGAATGCGTGGTTTGTTTAGATTATATGAGGCCACCAATTATGTTGTGTGTAAATGGACATAACATTTGCAAAACATGTAAACCTAAATTAAACAATCGATGTCCAACATGTAAAGGTGTTTTATCATCGTTTAGAAACAGAACTTTAGAAAATCTAGCTAGTATGGTAAGGTACCCTTGCAAACATAATAGATCTGGGTGCAGAGCTGAAATATCATTCGAAACATTAGAAAAACATGAATCTACATGTCCTTACCAACATTATAAATGTCCTTTTACCTTCGGTGGAACTGTTTGTTCTTGGGATGGACCATCAACTGACATGAAAACACACATATTCACCAAGCACGCTATCAACGTTTTTAAAGTATCAGGTAGAAGGAATGTATTAAGAAAGATAACATTTCTTCCAGAACACAGATGGTTGGAAGCTGTGTTTTCTAATGATGATATGTTTATTTCTTGTACGGTTATAGCAGATGGTGTTTTGTACCATCGGGTGGTATGTGTTGGACCGATGGAAAAAGCAAGACAGTATAGATATAGTGTTTCCTTGGTAACAGTTGCTGGTACTGCAGAAAATGCAGAATGGAAACAAATGCTTAGTTATAAAATGTTTATGAATAGAATTGTAGGTAAATTTGAATATCAGGATGTATTTTTTAGGGACGGTAACTATTTTACTTGGTCTCTACATGCTGTAGATAAGTATATGAATTCAGAAAAGTGTATAGAATTAATCGAAGATATTAAAAAATTGTCGTGAACTTTAGCCAATAGAATTGTAGGTAAATTGAGTATCAGGATGCGTTTTACAGTGGCGTGCATTCAACCCCAGCTATCCCAGCACTGCTGGGATAATTATAAATTAAAATAAACTAATAGATTTACCAAATCTAATCAATTTAAATATCTTGGGTATTATCTCTCTATCTGGGATGAAAAGGATATCCCTGAAAAAATCACTAGTTATAATAAAAGTTTGGGAATTATTAATCAAGTTATGAAACCATCCCTTGTACAAAAAAACACCAGATTACGTTTATATAACACTTTGGCTAGACCAGTGTTGCCCTATGGTAGTGAAGCATGGACACTAAAAAGACAACATGAAAGCAGAATAACGGCATGTGAAATGAGATTCATGTGCAGAACAGTGGGTTACACTAGAGGGGATCGGAAAAGGAACACCAATATCTTAAAAGAATTGAAGACTACGCCAATTTTGGAATATATTAAACAGTACCAACTAAATTGGAAACACCATCTTGAAAGAATGAGTTCAAATTGGATCCCCAAAGCTGTTTACAATTATATACCAAGAGGATGAAGATCTCTGGGCCGTCCTATGGAACACTGGAGGGTAAATTTTCTATAAGATCGTAACAGGCCTTGACCTAATACTTGGAAGGAAGAAGAAGAAGAAGACTAATCCTTCTAATATACCGACTGAATCCTAGAATAAAGACATTTATAGCCGCGAATACAGGAATAGTGTTGCAATTTTTTAACCTGCGAATAAGAAACTTTTACTGTAGGCTACAGAATTAATTGAAGATATGAGGGAGTTCAATAAGAACTGGTACTAATACTCGTATAACAGTTTATCAAAGATTATTTTTTATTAAGAATTTCTCTAGAATAAGATAGTTTTTCTACAACCCATTGTAAATTTTACTCCTCTATACATCCCTATTCTATGCATCACTCTCTGTTAATCTTCTCGACACCATATTTTTTGTGTACTCCTTGAACTCACTGTTATTTGGTCTCACCTTTCTTCTGTTGCCCTTCGCTTCAAAATTAGATGTCATCTTAGGTATAACTGTCATCTGACATCCTCTTTATTGGGCCCAACCATTTCAATCTTATTTCTTCAATAACTTTTAGGACATCTTTTTGAACTTCCATTATTTCACTGATTTTAGTATTCCTAATTTTGTCTTTTCTTGAATTTCTAGAAGTTGTCCTCCAGAAGTCTATCTCTATTGCCAATAATTCATGGTCTTGCTCTCTTTTTAATGTTTGTTTCTGAACCATACAATAGTAAACTCTCCACCAATGAACTATATAGTTATTGATAGTTCAAAGATTATTTAAACATACTTTTGTCTATTGTTTAGTTTGTTTCTTCACACACCCTCATACTTCTTAACTCCCATGCAGACTCAAGTTTCTTCACTTCATTTGTGATATTCTCAATGCTGTATTACGTTCACAACTGATGTCCAATGGCCTTCTATCCTGCAGACTGACCTACTCGCCATCTCTTGGCTGACCGACGAACTTCCAAATCAATCCCCTCTCCTTATAACCGGGTATTTCAAAATTTATAGTTGTGTTTTTATTCTTGCATATGTAAATTTTTGTCTACCCAAATACTTACCCCCCCCCCCAGTGCAATGCACTTGCCACCTCCTTTACCATTGACTGGATGACATGCAGGAGGAAGCCATTTCTTGATATTCTCTTTATGATCACTTCTAAAACTTTTCCTGCCATAATCTCATTATCAAACTGATGTCCTTTAGATTCTTATTGGTCTCAGATTGAGAAAAATGTCACATGGAGCCAATTTGGGGTTGTTACCAGATGGGGTACTGTAGAGATGCCTTAGAGATGCCTCTGTGACAGCTGTAATCTACTTTTACTATCATGATATTATGAAGTCCCTATAAGCTCTCTTTAGATCATAATAGGTTGCATTAGTGATTTTCTTCAAGAGAATAGAAAACTTTATTGCATAACGCTGCTCACAAAAATCAGTATGATAATGTTTAGAGGCGATTATGAAACATGTTCACTTTCACAGGTTGCTACACTTGATTGATAGAGCTATCACTGTGAAACTTTTAGTGATTATCAAGTAGAAAATGTAGTTGCTCTGAGCATGGACAGATGTTGCAAACAGTCACTTAACAGAAGGAAAAAAAAAATTCAGTGCCCCTTGTATTAAAAAAATCATGTACCTCAGCCACTGGATAAATAAGGTGAATCTGGAACATTTTACCTCATAAAAATTTTTGTTTCATTTGACATGTCTCGATGTGCTATTCATACCATGTCAGTTTTTCTAGACTGTTGAATTTTATGTTGTCAGCCTTGGATGTTGACTCCCAGCCCATCAGTTGGTTGACCAAAAAACTTGTAAATCAAATCTTTTTAAGTTATGTAGGTAGGAAATAACACTATGAGGTTTATTTTAATTTTGTTTAGTTGTTTCTTGACTCAGCTCATACTTCTTAACTCCCTCGCATATCTAGATTTCGTCACTGTATTTGTGACATCCTCAATGCTGTTCACATTCACAACAGCATTGAGAATGTCACAAATACAGTGACGAAATCTAGTTATGCGAGGGAGTTAAGAAGTATGAGGTGAGTCAAGAAACAACTAAACAAAATCAAAACTTTTTCCCTGGCAATTTCAAAATACATAATTCTGTTTTCATTCCTCTGAATGTAGAACCTCATAATGTTATTTCCTATTGTAATTTATTAATAATTTAGCCAATAGAATTGTAGATATATTTGGTAAAAGGTAAAGTGATCCCACTAAAGGCCATAGGAGACTTTTGGGGTAGTATGAGGTTAAGGCTCCTAATTTTTCTAGACAATCGGCACTTGATGTCAGCTAGGTTGTCAGCTCTCCATGACGGCAGCCTTTACCCCCAGAACAAGCATCTGGTACTCATTTCCGTTAGAGGCTGAGTCAACTCCAGAGTCATGGTGCCACCAGAAGGTTTGGGTCAATTTAAAAATCCTGACCCCACCGGGACTTGAACTCTCAACCTTCTGGTTTGTAGTACACTGCTTTAAACCACTATGCAACAGTGTGCCCCAGATATATTTGAGTATCAGAATATTTTTTAAAGTTAGTAACTATTTTAATTGCTCTGTAAATGCTGTAGATAAGTATATGGATTCAGAAAAATGTATAGAATTAATTGAAGGTATAAAAAATTGTCATGAACTTTAAGCAATAAAATTATAGGTAAATAAGAGTATCATGATGTGTTTTTTTAATGATGGTAGGTTCTATGAACCTTTACACAGTGAATATTCATACAAAAGTAATCCACTTGCTAATTAATTGATATAAAGAAAAATACACCGAGGGCAATTGACGCAAAGACAAGGAATATTTATATACAAGTTTAAATTTATTCTCTTTTTATTTATTTTTCAAGAGAAGATTAATTCCCATATTGTTTTCAATTTGGGGATGGTGGTATCAACCTGGAGTATAAATTTTTCTTTTCGAGAGTGATGGATCTACCATTCCTCACCTTATATTGCAGGAATAATAAAAATAAGGTACTATAATATAATGATGAAATTAATGTACTCAGGCTAGCATTATTATTGATTATATCAGAATTTCAAATAGAGTTGTATTTGAATTATATTAAAGTACTCTAACTCATCCAGAACTCACATTAAAACAAATAAACTTTACAGTACAGACCTACCAAATTTTACAGACTATAAGACAAACTTTTTTCTTCAAAAAAATTGCCTCCAAAATTCAGGTGCATCTTATATTCAATATTAATATAAAAATGTCCAGTGTTTGATTTAAAATTCTCGCCAGTCTTAAAAATGACCATATATTTGATGCCAAGGGCATCTCTATCTGCAACATTGGATTCAACTGGCAGCAGCAGTGCACCAATGCAATGAACATGAGTTGCGGGGATTCACAAGCTTGCTAACATTGTTTCCCTCCTGGCCCATCATAAACCCAGAACACTTTCGAGCCTATGATGCGTCATTGTAGTCTACGATGCCAGTGAACTTGAACAAATGGATGATTGATGAAACCCAACATGAATTCACGTTGAAGGGAGCTTTAAAATGACATACAATCAAACAAGTGTCAGTGGATAAAAAAAGTTGTGGTCTAGAGCGAGAGAAGACATTATTAAATCTTTCAAGAAGTGCGGTGTAAGTAATGCTCTTGATGGCAGTGAAGACATCTTATATATGAAGAGGACAATGTTGATGACGAAGAGGAAGAGAAGAAGAAGAAAGTTCAGTTGACGATTTTCAGGGATTTTAAAGATAACAGTTTTATAAACTGAGATTTTTTTTTTAGTCTGGCTTTGCAATCTAATAATAAAAATGGTAAAAATGTTTTTTTTTTAATTGCTTTAAAAATTAAGGTGCGTCTTATAGTCCGTAAAATATGGTATCTGACATTGTGTATGCACCCGGCAGTAGCTTGTCATTCTGGTAAACAGGATTTCTTAACTAAGAAGCAGCCATTTGCAAAGATAGAAACAATGGTTTCAAAGCATTTGGCGAGAGGGAATTACAACGTATATAAGAGAAAAATTTGCGTTTATATCGTAACTTGCCTCGGTAGCTCAGTTGGTAGAGCATTTGGCCCGGCAAGCCAAAGGTCCCGGGTTCGAGTCTTGGTCTAGGCGAAAATTTTTCTCTTCGAATATAATTTATCTTTCAGTGAGAAATGTTAAATCAATAATAAAAACATCATTAGAAGCCTTACTAGCTTTATGAAGTAATGTTAAATTCCCAATAAATGTCTTCTTAACTAAGAAGCAGCCATTTGCAAAGATAGAAACAATGGTTTCAAAAGCATTTGGCGAGAGGGAATTACAACGTATATAAGAGAAAAATTTGCGTTTATATCGTAACTCGCCTCGGTAGCTCAGTTGGTAGAGCATTTGGCTCGGCAAGCCAAAGGTCCCGGGTTCGAGTCTCGGTCTAGGCGAAAATTTTTCTCTTTGAATATAATTTAGGATTTCTTACTGTTTATATGCTACAGTTTTTCTCTCCCCCTTCAAAACTGACTATAGCATGTGACTGCAGCAGGAAGTTATACATCAGGAATGACAAGTACTGAGCTTAATGTCATAGAGAATACCATAGACTATTCTCTAGCAATAATGATTATTTTTATTATTTAATAGTAGTAGTAGACGTCAATCCATCCATAGTAATTCTGCCCGAAGAAAGATCTTTTTCATGCTTTTTACACGCTTTATATTAGCTTGACCTGTATCTATCTATCTATCTATGTAACAGAATATTTCAATGCGATTTTCACCCACTTAAAATCATTCGATCGACTTGAAACTTTGTATACTTGTAAAGGACCTGTGACAATATATTGATTTCATATTTAATTTATAAAATCCTGTCCAGAATCATCATAAAATTAAAAAAGTGTATTTGTAACTATGTAACGGAATCTTTGAACACGATTTTCACCCACTTAGAAACATTGGATCAACTTAAAACTTCGTATACTTGTAAAGGACCTGTGTGGCAATGCAATATTTCCATATTTGTTTCTAAACCCCTGGTCAGAAATCCAAAAAAAGGTGTATTTGTATATATGTAACGGAATATTTAAAAATGATTTTCAGCCACTTACAAAGATTGGATCGACTTGAAACTTTGTATACTTGTAAAGGACCCGTGCCAATACAATAATTTCATACGTTGTTTCTAAATTCCTGGCCAGAATGATCAGAAAATCAAAAAAATGAAAACTGGCATAATAGGTTGCGAACTTGTCGACTTTTTACACACTTCACCGCTGTGGTCTCGAGGTAACATGCTGCCTTGTCACGCAGCAGGCCCGGGTTTGATCCCCGGTCGGGACAGTTTTTCTGGGTGAGGTTTTTATCAGGGTTTTTCCTCACCTGTAAGACAAATGTCAGGAAAAGTTTAAGGCCCAAACGGTCCCCGAAATCATATGGCCATCATCATCATTATCCTTATCATTATCATCATCCTTCACCGGTGTGGAAAGCAAGGGGAACCTACAATTCCCTAGTAAAGCTGCAAGCATAGCATGAAAATGCTATGATTGCAGTGAAGGACCTGCCTTCGGGCAGAATTACTATGGATGGATGTATCTATCTATCTATCTATGTAACTGAATCTTTCAATGCGTTTTTCACTCACTTAAAATAATTGGATCGACTTGAAATTTTGTATACTTGTAAAGGACCCGTGATAATACAATAATGTCATATTTATTTTATAGCATTTTCATGCTATGCTTGCAACTTTACTAGGGAATTGTAGGTGTGGTAGCTTCCTGTTGCTTTCCACACTGGTGAAGGATGATGATGATGATGATGATGGCCATATGATTTCGGGGACCGTTTGGGCCTTAAAGTTTTCCTGACATTTGTCTTACAGGTGAGGAAAAACCCTGATAAAAGCCTCACCCAGGAAGCTTGTCCCGACCGGGGATCGAACCCGGGCCCGCTGCGTGATAAGGCAGCACGCTACCTCGAGACCACAGCGGTGGACATAGTAGATGTAGTAACAATGATTACTGTTGTTATGTGGATTGTATGCCACCACACTACCTGCATAAATTCAAATAAAACGGAAAAACACAATTTATTGTTTTAATTTATAAATTAAGCTTACAACTCAATGGTATTAATAAGCTGTTAGTTTATGCTGATGATGTAGTACTACTGGCCGATAGCGAGGAGATACTAAAGGCCAACACGCACACACTATTGAGTAACACTAAGAAATTAGGACTGGAAGTAAATATCAGTAAAACTAAATATATGGTCACACGTAGAAATACATTATATAATGGAAATGGACAGCTAATGACAAATGAGGGAAATTTTGAGGAAGTGGCTGAATTCAAATACCAAGGAACAATAATCACAAATAGGAATGAGATGCACAAAGAAATTAAACATAGGCTCAATTCTGGAAATGCGTGCTATTATGCATTGCAGAGACTTTTGATGTCCCAACTCCTTTCAAAAAACGTTAAGCTGAAAATATATAAAACTATTATTCTACCAGTTATATTATATGGGTGCGAAACAGGACTCTTACTTTAAGGGAGGAAAGGAGATTACGAGTATTTGAGAATAAAGTTCTTAGGAAATTTTTGGACCAAAGAGAGATGAATAGACAGGTGAATGGAGAAGACTACATAACAATGAACTACATTGTCTTTATAGGAAGCCAGATATATTAAGAACAGTTAAGTCTCGTAGACTGCGATGGGCAGGACATGTTGCACATATGGGGAATGAAAGACGTGCATGGAAGCTTCTTGTAGGAAAGCCAGAGGGAAAACGCCCAGTTGGTAGACCAAGAATGAGGTGGGAGAACAACATTAACTATGATTTGAGGGAAGTAGATTATACAGGGAATGATTGGAAAACATTAGCTCAGGATAGAATGTATGGAGAGCTTATGTCCGCGCGGCCATGAACCTTCGGGTTCGATAGTGCCAGTGAGTAAGTAAGTAGTAAGTAATGTTTTTTCATCTCTCTTCATAAAGTTTGGCTTTGACTAATGATGGAGGTGAGGCCTTTGAAACCGGTATCATGAAAACATGGAATTTTATGAGGTGAGATGAAAAAACATTTAACCGAGTCAATTTATAAATTGTAAATTGTTACTAGTGATACTTCACACTGTAATTTCGATTAAATACAATTTATTGTTGCATTAAATTAATAATTACGTGAGAGAAATATATATATTGAATTTTTCTCTCAAAAAAATGTGAGAAACGCCTTAAAGTAAAGTAAGAAGTTAAGCTCAAAGTAACCTAAAATCACCATATTTACAATGTAAAATATATATTAGTCACTGCTCAGACAGTGTAGCCAATTTATCTTGAAAATAACTAACAAACACTAATCTAATCTGGTGTACACTAACTCTTCCATCTTCTCACTCAAACTTGCCCATTTTCTCACCCTAGCTTGTCCACTAATGTAGGTGGAGCCCTGGGATTGAATCCCCTTATGTGTGAGTAAACATGTTGGCAATTGACTATAATGGGAATGGCCATCATGACTCTAACAGTCTTGTTCTCTGTTTGAATATTCACAGATGGTCTCTGGCATAGAATAGTCATTATTATTATGTAACTTAGTCTTTCTAAAATTAATCTAACATAACCTATCTTTAGTAAATGTGATTGTCGATAGATATGTTATGGATGACATCTGGGTTATGTTGACTTTTACACCACATAAAAATATTCACCTTTAATCTGCATTACTTTTGTTATGTGAGTATTGTACAAGAATAAATTAATTGTTGAATTTTCTTTGTAAATATCTGGTCAAATAGTCTTGTGCCAATTGTCCTCTGTGAATTATACCAGTATACGTAATATATCCTGTGTGAAATCACTAGAAGCAGGATAGCACAATAACTATTTTTGCCTGCTGTCTACATGCTATAGATAAGTATATGAATTGAGAAAAGTGTATGCAGTTAAATAAAGATGTGACAAAATGTTACAAATGTAGTTGCTCATACTTATCATAATAAATAGTTTTCAATTTTAGATATTTGTTGAAAAGTAATTAAAAAGTTGTAATATTACTTACAGAATGAGGTGTTTCCTCTTTGGAACCTAATACCATATTTTACGGACTATAAGATGCAATTTTTTCTTTGAAAAATTGCCTCCAAAATTCAGATGCGTCTTATATTCAAAATTAATATAAAAAGGTACAATGTTTGATTTAAAATTCCTGCCAGTCTTAAAAGTGGTCATATATTCGATGCCACGGGAACCTGTCTCTATCTGTCACGTTGGATTCAACTGGCAGCAGCAGTGCACCGATACGAAGAATATATTGCAGGGATTCACAAGCTGGCAAACACTGTTTAGCCTATGATGTGTCAATGCAGACTAAGATGCCACTGAACTTGAATAAATGGATGATGGATAAAACCCAACATGAATTCACGCCTAAGGAGCTTTAAAATGACATACAATCAAACAAGTGTGTCAGTGGATAAAATAGTCCTGGTCTAGAGTGAGAGAAGACATTATTGTTAAATCTTTCAAGGAGTGCGGTGTAAATAACACTCGTGATGGCAGTGAAAACCATTTATATATGAAGAGGACAATGATGACGATGAAGAGGAGAAAGAAAAGAAACTTCAGATGATGATTTTCAGGGATTTTTAAGATCAGAACGATTTTATAAACTATTTTTTTTTCTTTTTAGTCTGGCTTTGCAATCTAATAATAAAAATGGTAAAAATGTTATTTTTTTAAATTGCTTAAAATTAAGGTGCATCTTATAGTTCCGTAAAATACGATAATCCATCTATCCTTCATCTTTTTATGTCTTTTATTATATGGTATCTAACATGCTAGACTATGTGAGCAGACGAAAATTCCACTATTTTCACAACAAAAAGGAACCGGTCAGGTTAATATAAATAATATCTCTTTATAATTCTACAGTATAATATTACAATATTACTATTATGATATTCAAGTATTTTTATTGGTAGTATTATTACTACTAATAAAATTATGATAATTTTTATTAGGAATATTCTACTACACTCCTATCCAAAATGATTTTTTGACAGAGTTCTCTGTCGAAATCATCTTCTTTCTTAAGATCCCTTTCTCCTATACTTGTTTTTACTCCATCCATCTAACATTCTCTTGGTCTACCTCTTCCCTTCCCTCTCCTCCTTTAGTCTCCCATTTAAGGATCTTCTGGTATTCTATCCTCATCGATTTGTATGAGGTATTCAAAACACATCAAGTACTTTTCTTCTAGTTTTTCTTTTTCAAATATACATGTATTTTTTTTCATCCTGCATAATTTCTCTTATTGTATTATTCTTGATTTTATCCCATCTTGAAATACATGTCAATCACCTCTAAAAATCCATTTATATTGCTAGAATATGCTATTAACATAAGATAAAATGTTTCATACCTTTCCTCATAATCAAAGTCCTTCGTTATTTCAGGGTCTTGGTGACCCCATCCTCAGTACACTCTTGATGACTGATGTACCGATAAACCTCCGGATCAGGTCAAAATTCACAGGAATTTCGAAGTTCATAAGTTTTTCTTTCTTGTTTTTCTGAATGTAGATTTTTTGTTCCTTTTGTTTATCTATTTGTTTAATTAGACTAGCTTTTGATTCAATTAGATGTTTTTATTTTTAAATTAAGCCTCATAGCGATTTATTCCTATAAAAGTTCAATGCTATTAACAGTCTATTGACTACTTATTTTAGGAAATCACACTATGAGGTATATTCATTTAGGTAGAATTTTTTATCACTCACCTCATATTGTTATTTGACTATAAACTAGTTTCGAAACATAGTTTTCTATTCCATCATCTTCAAGATGACAGAACAATGGTCGTGATAATACTGAGGATGGAATAGAAACTATGTTCTGAAACTAGTTTATAGTCAAATAAGAACAACAATATGAGGTGAGTGATAAAAAATTCTACCTAAAAGTCTTATTGACTCTTCATCTTTCAGATCCACATAATGAAATGCTTTATAATAAAAGCAGAAATATTAGTTTCTTAATAATACCAGGGCATTTGTTAAGTAATGGAAACAGCTGTAACATCACAAAAATGTATGCAGGTTACTTATGACATTACGAACTTCATTTATAGTCTCTTGTCAAATCAACTATACATTACCAAATCCTTGGAAGATCCATCTGTTGGTAGACTGGTGAACCTCCAAATCAAATCACATTCATCGGGAATTTCGAAGTCAATAATAATTAATAGATTTTCATACTTATTATATAATTCAGTAACAGCTGTTTCGGTACACTGTACCTTCTTCAGACATGTTAACAAATTATGAATTGTGTTCCAACTGATCTAAGCAACAATACAACAATATTTATATTTAAATTAATATTGGGAAGTAAACATTATGAGGTTATATCATTAATAGTGAGTGGAAAACATATTTTAATCGACTCACCTCATATATTTTCAAACTTCTTTGATACCGACGGTTTCAGACAATATCATGTCCTTCTTCAGTCATGGCGTCCACTGATGAAATTCCGTGATTGTTGATTTCTTTAGTGACATCACCTCTTGTGCTGCCATCTTTCGTTGGGATTATAAACTTTGTAATTAAATTTTTATCCACCGGAATGTCGAAATTCATAGAATTGACAATTTGGGAAATGATATTCATTCAGAAGAATAAATATCGATCTATGAATTTCGATATTCCGGTGGATAAAAATTTAATTACAAAGTTTATAATCCCAACGAAAGATGGCAGCACAAGAGGTGATGTCACTAAAGAAATCAACAATCACGGAATTTCATCAGTGGAAGCCATGACTGAAGAAGGACATGATATTGTCTGAAACCATCGGTATCAAAGAAGTTTGAAAATGTATGAGGTGAGTCGATTAAAATATGTTCTCCACTCACTATTAACAACAATATTTATTTTAATTTTTTAATTTTTTTTTTCAAATGCCCCAGGTTTGTCTTTCAACATTCCTGGTGTTTTCTCTCCTGGCATGGCATACTTGTAACCCACTTCGGAGGTTGGGGCGCCTGGAAGGCGGGGTTACGTTGCCCCGATGATATGATGGGTGATGATGATAATGGTGTGCCAGGAGAGTCCCTAATCCTAAGCTTAACCTAAGATGAATATGAATGATGATGATTGCGATGGCATAACAAAGGGGATTCATTCAAATCAAGTTGAGAATCCCCTTTGTTAAATTAAAAAATTTAAATAAATATTGTTGTATTGTTGCTTAGATCAGTTGGAACGCAATTCATAATTTGTTAACATGTCTGAAGAAGGTACAGTGTATCGAAACAGCTGTCACTGAAATAAAATTATGTTTTATTTAATTTAATTTATAAATACGGATTTTCATCAAGTAAAAAACACCAACTCAATTGATTATTTATAATTAATAGAATTTAAATGAGTCTTATACCTCACATCATACAGTTCATGTTCATCAAATCAACACTAGACGGCAGTTTAGAAGATGATGATGAAGGTGAAAATTCAACAGTTGAAGAGATGGCTGAAGATGGGAACGACTGTTCCTGAAACTGTAGTCCTGTGCTATGAAGAACACGGAGTGTATGAGGTGAGTTATAAGACTTACTTTAATTTTAGATTTAAATTAAAATTAAGTTATGTAGGTAGGAAATAACACTATGAGGTTCATTTTAATTGATTTTGAGTTGTATTTTGACTCGCCTCATATTTCTTCACTCCCATGCAGACCAGGGTTTTGTCACTGCATTTGTGACATTATCGATCAGTCTACAAGAGAGGAAACTGCTGGACGGCAGTTGTGATCATGGTGTTTCATCGACAATGCCACAGATGCAGTGGATATCAGCGGTTGCTGCACTTTTCACTTTTAAGTCATGCTTATACAGTTACCTATTGTATAATAATTAATTTTTCTCTATTTATTTAAATTTATACTATGTCATTAATAATTTTTTGTCATTTTTTTATGTATCTTGTACATATTATACCTTTAATTTGTTAAATCTAGAGTAAATCAAAATACAATATAAATATTAATTGTATTGTATTTGTAACATGTAATCGTTTATCTTCTTCTTCTTCTTCCTTCCAAGTATTAGGCCAAGGCCTGTTACGATCCTATAGAAAATTTTCCCTCCAGCGTTTCATAGGACGGCCCAGTGATCTTCGTCCTCTTGGTATATAATTATAAACAGCTTTGGGGATCTGATTTGAACTCATTCTTTCAAGATGGTGTTTCCAATTTAGTTGGTACTGTTTAATATATTCCAAAATTGGTGTAGTATTCAATTCTTTTAAGATATCGGTGTTCCTTTTCCGATCCCATCTGGTGTAACCCGCTGTTCTGCGCATGAATCTCATTTCACAAGCCGTTATTCTGCTTTCATGTTGTTTTTTTAGTGTCCATGCTTCACTACCATAGGTCAACACTGGTCTAGCCAAAGTGTTATATAAACGTAATCTGGTGTTTTTTTGTACAAGGGATGGTTTCATAACTTGATTAATAATTCCTGTAATCGTTTATGTTTATTGTAATTTAGATGCAAGACTATTTTTTTTTGTATTTTTTAAAACTGGTTGAGTGGCAGACAAGGCCTTAAGGCCTTAACTCTGCCAGGTAAATTAAAGCTATTATTATTATTAAACCCGGGTCTGCATGGGAGTCAAGAAATATGAGGTGAGTCAAAATACAATTCAAAATCAATTAAATTGAAATGTTTTATACCTCACCTCATATAAGGTGTATAAAACATTTTAATTTAAATCTTAAATTAAATCTCTTCTTCTTCTTCATTATTTGTAGGATTTTCATCCTGTTTATTTCCAAAATCACTCCTTGGAGGAAGACTTGTTAAATGTGCATCCACAGTCTATCCATCTCTTGGATGGTCTTCCTCTTGTTCTTCTCCTGTCCATTGGTCTATCTTCTTTAGCTCTTATTGCAAGTCTGTTGTCTTCCATTCTTTTATCTTTAATCGCAGGCTTGATTGAGAGCAATGTGTTAGATACACCTTGAAGTGGGTTGCTAGCCTGTTTTCCTGGCAGGTTTATTATTCGGGGTTTCCTCCCTAGGCCGCTCAGCCTTGCCCCGTTTTATTTCAGAGTTGTTTCTCCTGGTTGGGTTGTCTTGCAGGACTAACAAACCCCATCTGCCTGTTGTGGATTATTCTATTAAACCTCATAGTGATTTCCTATAAAACTTCAATACTTTAATTTTATTAATTTGAAAGCCTCATAATGTTATTTCTCATCATAAATTTTATGAAATATATCTTTAATAAATAAGTTAAAAATAAGATTAGAACTCCTTAAAATCAAGTATGAAGAGATTTAAAAGAACCATAGTATATCCCAGAACTTCAAAGAGGAAATATATATCTTCATAAGTTTCCAAAACTTAAATTTTGCATAAATTAAAATTGCTTCTTCTATTTTTTTTAATGGAGATCTTTCCCAAACTGTGAGTTCTTTAAGTTCACTATTTGTTTAATTACTTTTGCCATTCTTTCAGTTTGATGTTTTTCTGACCAAATGTGAATGGTTACTGCAGATGTTTCTACTTCCCTATTTTTAACATCCATAAGGTGTTCCTACACTCAGGTTTTGAAATTTCTTATTGTTTTCTGTATGTAGATTTTTATCATTATCACCACTTTTTATTTGATAAGTATCTGATTTATGTTTTTTCCATTCTCCTATTTTTGTTGAATTTTGTTATTCTATTGAGACTAAAATTATTTTTCGATCCAATCTTATGTTGAACCTTTGAATATTTTTGAAAATGTACGTACGTATGTATGTATGTATGTAGGTAGCTAATACTCTGTAGTTAACAACAAAGTTATTCTCCTTCTTGCTTCCCAATACTTGGATGTTATATCTTGATAATTTCGAAGAGCTACACAGTTTGTTAAATGTTCTCTGTCCATTTACACATCTTGAGAACACAATATACGCTCAGGAGACATTAATGTACCAATTCTATGAAGATGTTTTCCTAAGCAGTCATGTCCTATAATAAGCAAAGTATAGCAACTGCAGATTTTCATTGTAGTTCCGGAATTATAGACGGATTTTTTGAAAATTGTGGTATTTCATAGGATGATGCTTAAATTCTTGAATTTTATCTTTTCTTACTTTTAATTCTGAAGTATACTTCATTGATTAATTTTTGTCTTCTCGATTTATTAATTTTCTTGTGTATCATGCTTTTTAAACCCATTCTCTATTATTGTTTATTATGTGTTATTTTTCTTTTTAATAATTACCTCTGCTCTTGAGTATGTTTACTAGTGTGTGTGTTAGACTATAGATTTCTGATTTTATGTGCAATGTGACTAATACAATTACCTGTGTATGTCTTTATGTATATTCCAAATTATATCTTATTTGTATTTTCATTTCTTGTTAAATATAGGTCTAAAAATTGTATCTGTCTATTATTTTCAGTTTCCATAATAAGCTATATGGTTTAGCTTTGAATGTTTAATACTTTTAAAGCAACCTCTATCTCATTAATTAATTAATTATGGGAAATAACATTATGAGGCTTTGAAGTTAATAACTAATAAATAGTGGAATCTCACCTCAAAGTGAAGATGGCTGAAGATGAGAGGGATGCGTCTTGAAACTTGCAGTACCATTCTTGAAGATCACATGAAGTTTTTGAGGTGAGATTACACATTGTTTATTTTTTATTATTTCACTCACCTCATACTTCATAATTCATAGCAGACCCAGGGTTTCTTCACATCATTTGTGACATTCTCAATGCTGTGTCACGTTCACAACTGACGTCCAACGGCCTTCTATCCTGCAGACTGACCTCCGCGCCATCTGGTTAGATAGAAGGCCGTTGGACGTCAGTTGTGAACGTGACACAGCATTGAGAATGTCACAAATGATGTGAAGAAACCCTGGGTCTGCTATGAATTATGAAGTGTGAGGTGAGTGAAATAATAAAAAATAAACAATATTAAAAAACCTCATAGTGTTATTTCCTATCTACATTACTTAATGAGATTACACATATTTAAATTAATATTGGGAAGTAAACAATATGAGGTTATATCATTAATAGTGAGTGGAGAACATATTTTAATCGACTCACCTCATACATTTTCAAACTTCTTTGATACCGACGGTTTCAGACAATATCCTGTCCTTCAGTGGAAGCCATGACTGAAGAAGGACTTGATATTGTCTGAAACCGTCGGTATCAAAGAAGTTTGAAAATGTATGAGGTGAGTCGATTAAAATATGTTCTCCACTCACTATTAATGAGATTACACAACTCATTATTTATTACTTCATTATTAACATCCTCTGTTTGTTTGTGATTCACTATAGCATTCAAATCATCAACATATCTACACCAAAATTTGAAAATCAAAGATTGTGTACTAATTATCTTGCAATTTAAAATTCCCCATGAATATATTAGCTAAAATGGGGACATCTTTTATTAAATGCTCAAAGCACTTAGTGTGACCATTATCTTTCTAACATGCCACTATATATATCCCGTAGGTGAAATACATGGTAACTGATATAACAATATAACAAAATGAAATAACATTTTAATTTTGTTTATTTTTTATTATTTCACTCACCTCATACTAATAATAAAAAATAAACAATATTAAAGAACCTCATAGTGTTATTTCCTATCTACATAACTTAACATTTTAATTGTTTTTAGCCTTCAGATAGAAGGACACAGCTTTTTATTTTCAAAACATTTACATGTAGGTTCAATCTATTTACAGAAAAATGGAGCTTTTATCTTTAATATTAATTCTTCTCTTCTTCATCATCCCGGGATTAAGCCTGTTGGCTTGTTCTGGTTTTGTAGAAGCTAGAATTGTTAAAATTGTTCAGACCATCCGTGTGGGCATCCAACATTTCTCCTTCGGTGTGGTTTATAATTTAGCAATCATTTTCAAAATCTTTCTTTTGGCATTCTATCAACATGTTCTTTCCAGACGTTCCTATATTTAATTATTCGATCTGTAAGTTTGAAAATATTTAGTTCCTTTCTTATATCTTCATTTCTTTTCTTATCCAGAGTATATCATCCTATATTTCTTAAAAAATCTCATCTCAACTGCTTCCAATCTTTGTTCTTGTCTTTTAGTGATCATCCAACATTCTGATCCATAATCAATACAGGAACAGCCATTACTTTATAATTTCATTCTCGTTTCTTTTCTTGTGTTTTTAAGGCTTCTTTTAATAGTGCCACACATTAGATTAAATTTATTTATTTTGTCATTATCTTCAATTTTAACATACAATAAATTGAAACGTAGATATTTAAAACTATTCATTTGCTCTAAAATTTTATTGTCAATTACTATTTTTGCTCTTAAGGTATTATGTCCTTTAAATGATAAAATTTAGTTTTATTCTTTGAAATTTTTAAATTATAATTGGCACTTATTTTTTCCAAATTAAAAATAACTCTTTGTAGATCCTGTTCTGAACTGGAAATCACTACTTGATTATAAGTAAATAATATTGTATTATTAATAATATTAATTATTGTACTTAAAATGTATGGTTTTGTAAATGTAGCTGACATAACTGTACTGTAGAATAACATGTTTTACAGAGAGAGTCATCATCATCATCATCATCACTCCAAGGATTAGGCAATTGCCCGTTCCGACTTCATATTGCATCAGCCCAACGTCTTCTAGGTCTTCCAACATCACGCCTTCCTCTTGCTTGATAATTTCTGGCTAACAATGGATATCTCTCCTTGCTCATTCCATCCATGTGATCAATCCATTTCTGTCTGTAATTCGTGACTTTATCCAACAAAGGCTGTACTTTCAATTCTTCTCTTATATCCTCATTTCTTATTCTATCAAGTCTTGTACATCCTTTTACTTGTCTTGTCTAGGAACCGCATCTCTGCCGTCTGTATTCTATCCTTCTGTCTTTTCACTGGAGCCCAAGTTTCACATCCATACAATATTGTGGGAACCGCCATAACATTATACATTTTTATCTTGGTTTCTTTTCTAATTTTATTTTTGAATGTTCTCTGTATTGTTCACACACACCGTCTGAAATTTATTTATTTTGGAGTCAATATCTCTTTCCACATTGTAGCCAACATCACAGCCCAAATATTTGAAACTAGACACCTGTTCTATACTTTGATTTTCTAAAATAATTTTGGTTCTCACTGGATCTCTTCCTCTAAAAGTTTTACAGAGAGAGTAAAATAATAATCTCTGTGAAGTTTTCAGTTTTATTTCAACTCATAATCGTATGTATATATATATATATATATATATATATATATATATATATATAATATATATAGAAGGAGTTACAAAATACATCTTTTGAGTTTTATGTTTTAATAAACTTCAGTCAAGTAACTGACATATCAACTAATGCTTCTGCATAGTGTAAGAATTATAATTAAAATGCACTAGACTCTCGCTAATCCGTCAATTTCTTGCAGAGAGGGGTGCCAGATTATTGGAGAGTGTCTGAAATTTTTATTTTTCATCGCTTTTGTCTTTACTTTCCTGCACACTTTTGATTATTTCTTCGTCTGTTAAAGTTTGGTTAACAACTGAGTATTCCTCATTTGGCCACTTGCCAACATCTTCATCAATTTCTCCTCCTCCTGGAAGCTTGTGGAACATTTCAATGTACAGTTTGTCAAGAATTGATTCGGAAATGATTGGCTCATCGCTGTCACTCAGTGCTGCTGACTGTAACTCTGTACCAATGGATGACCAACCTTCATTGTTGTAGGTGTCTCCACTTTATCCCATGACTCAGTTGGTTGGAAAACAACATCACGTAAGTTATTTTAGGAATTCACACTACGAGGTACATTCATTTAGGCAAAATTGAATCACTCACCTCATGTTTTTTCCTCTTTTTTAAAAATTTAAACTAGTTTTGGAACTTTACACTTCAGTTCCTTCTCCAGTGACTGTTGTTCTGTCATCTTGAAGAGCTGTCTTTTGCTCCCTCTCTTGGTAGACTGAAAAACCTTGAAATCAGGTCATTATCCCCAGGAATTTCAAAGTTAATTAATTTCTCCTTTTTTTTTTTAATGTTGATTTTTTCCCAAACAGTGAGTTCTTTTGGTTTCTTTATTTGTTTTAATAATTTAGCCTTCTTTTCGATAAGATGTTTTTCAGACCATGCATGAACAGCCACTGCAGAAAGAGTCAAGAAAGGGAAGTAGAAACATTTTCAGTGGCTATCCATGCATAGTTCGAAAAGCATCTTATCGAAAAGAAGGCTAAATTATTAAAACAAATAGAAAAACAAAAGAACTCACTGTTTGGAAAAAAATCTACAATCAAAAAAATGAAAAGGAGAAATTGATGAGCTTTGAAATTCCTGGGGAGAATGGCCTGATTTCGAGGTTTTTCAGTTTACCAACAGAGGGAGCGAAAGATGGCTCTTGAAGACAACAGAACATGAAAATACTGAAGATGGAAGTGAAGTGTAAAGTTCCAAAACTAGTTTAAATTTAAAAAAAGAAGAAAGATATGAGGTGAGTGATAAAATTTTACCTAAAATCATGTAAGTTGATTGCTTTCAACATAGCTTTGGAATAATTTTCACGGGTATAAATTTAAAATAAAAATAGTTTGCTCCATATGCTGGGGATTACTAACAGACCGATTTACTGAGGGCCGGATTAGTGAGAGTGTAGTATATTAACAATTCTTTGTTACACGTGTGTTTGTTCATGTTCTACAATATTTTCGGGTGTAGACACTTGAAAATATTTAATAGTTTACGTACCACTTTGGGAAGCAGAGAAAAAACTTCGTTCCGCGCCGTAGCCGAGCGGTTAAGGTAGGAAGTCTTGGCGCAGGCGGGACTTGCGCTGGTTCGAGTCTCCATGGGGGAAGAAATTTTCTCATGGTATTTCGGCCAGTATGGGACCGGTGCTCACCCAGCATTGTGAGGCAATTGGGTAGCTACAATAAGTAGCGGCTCCAGGTTGAGGAACCAGCTATAACGGCTGGGGGACTCGACATGCTAACCACATGTCACCCCTACACTGGCTGTTGATCATCTACCTCTGTGATTGACACATGTGGATGTGAAGGGCCAGCAGCTGGCTGGTAAAAGGGCAACCGCTGAAAAGTGGAAAGACCCTCAATCGGATCGGAGAAAAAACTTCAATTTTCATGTATTATGTCAAATGTTATGTGGAATTCACCCCTATAAACTTCTAATTTGATGCCACTGCATTACAGAGAGAAGATTTTGTGCACTTCATCACAAAGCTAGAGTTCCTAAGATGGAGATGAGCTGCTAAAGAGTTGTGATTGGTAAACACACTGTTTTTGGACAATTATGTAGTTGTGGTTCATTTGTTAGCAGACAGAACCTATTTTTTTATTTTCACTAGATGTTTGAAACTCTTCTTGTATATCTTCTTGGATTTTCTATTTATAATAGATTCCATAAATTGAAACTTCAATTCAATGATTAATATATGATAAAAAAAATACTTGTGCTGAAAATACTTTTTGCTGTGATAACATTAAAAAAAATGGCTTTTTCTGCATGTAAGCCTATGTGGATACTTCTAAGTGAATAATGAAAAATATAGCAGGCCTATATAGTATTTATATATGTCCTGTTTATATTTTTTCCAAAAATTTTACTTCTATCCTATGTAACATAGTTCTGAAACTTAATTTTGGGTTAAAATTTAAAACATTTTTGGATTTAACTTTTCTTCATTATTATTTGTCTTTGTCTCCAAAGAATGAGAATTGGTGAGGTGTTGGCAGGGATGAGTTCGTACAAACTATAAAATATTTCAATAGCTTGTGATTTATAGCCTTTGAAGCTTGCATGCTTGTTGATGAGAAGGCTACAGTTTCAACTCCAGAAACAAAATCCTCAACCCCCCTCTTCCCTCACCTGGCTGCGGGCATATTGTTAGAGAATTGAGTTTACTGGTGGAACTAGAGGGACAAATGCCAAAGTAAATTCCACCAGTAAATTCAATTCTCTAACAATATGCTCGTAGCCGGGTGAGGAAGGAGGAGATAGAGGATTTTGTTTCTGCTATGGAGCTGAAACTGAGCCTTTTCATAACAAGTCAGCGAGCTTCAAAGGGTCAACCTCAAACAGTGTAAATTTAATCAAATCACAGAAGACCATGTTAAAGCCCAATTAGGACTCCCAATGATCGACATGTCAATACACTGAAACCATTCAAAAGTAATTCATAAATAATCTAATAACACATATACTATTGTTTATTTTTTATTTCACTCACCTCATACTTCATAACTCCTAGCAAGCATACCCAGGGTTTCATCACATCCTTTGTGACATTCTCAATGCTGTGTCACGTTCACAACTGACGCCCGGCTGCCTTCTATCCTGCAGACTGACCTCCGCGCCATCTGACGGCTGACCGACGAACTTCCAAATCAGTCCTCTCTCGTTATAACCGGGTATTTCAAAATTCATAGTTGTATTTTCATTCTTGCATATGTAAAATTTTTTCCCAAATTGTGAGTTTCTTCGGTTTTTCCAATTGTTTAAGTAATTTTGTTTTGGTTTCTATTCTATGTTTTTCTGACCAGGCATGTGCAGCTATTGCAGATTTTTCTGTTTCTCCATTTTTGACATTTCTGAGGTGTTCCTTTAATCTTGTATTTAGATTTCTTTTTGTTTTTCCTATGTATATCTTTTCACAATCTTCACAGTTAATTTGATAAATTCCCGATTTTTTGCAGTCTTCAACCTTTTCATTTTTGTTGGTTTTTTATTAAATTACCTAAGCTGTAATCATTTTTTGGTGCTAATTTAATGTTGAATTTGTTGAAGATTTTTTTAAACTTGTCAAATACTAAAGGATGGTATGTGAACTTCTTGAATTTTTTACCAATATTTTTATCTGTCTGAAGAGTACTTTCATTAATCATTTTTTGTTCTTTAAATTTATTTATTTTCTTGTGTATCATTTTCTCTTGAAAACCATTATCCTTCGCAATTTTTATGATGTGTTCTTTCTCTTTATTGTAATTTTCTTTGCTCATGGGAACGTTCACAAGTCTGTGTGTTAAACTATTGAATACTGCCTGTGTGTGTGAAAAATGGTTAAATCCAGTAGCTTTTATATAATTGTCAATGTGAGTTTCTTTTCTGTAGATTCCAAATTCTATTTTCTTTTTTTTCCTCATTCCTAATCAATTTAAGGTCTAAAAATGGTATTTCATGATTATTTTCTACTTCCATTGTAAATTTGATTGTTTTATTTTGTATATCTAACAGTCTACATAATTTAATAAACACATATAGTAACTAACACAATCAGTTGTACATTATGTATAATGCTCTCTGCTAATATTAAAAAATAACAGATATATTAATTAAATTACTTTTTAGTCTGTTCATCTTACCTCAATATTAATGTTGATTTGTTCTTGAACATGTTTTGATTATATCATAATCATCATCAGCATCTTGCCCAGACTGGTTGGATTTATGTTGTACACCCTGGATGTCGATGTCAGCTCCATCCTGTGGTTGGCCAAAGAACCTCCAAACAAGGTCATGCTCCGTCGGTATTTCAAAATTCATAACTCATATAAATACTGATGGAGCGTGACCTCGTTTGGAGGTTCTTTGGCCAACCACAGGATGGAGCTGACATCGATATCCAGGTTGTACAATATAAATCCAACCAGTCTGGGCAAGATGCTGATGATGATTATAATATAATCGAAACATGTTCAAGAACAAATCAACATTAATATTGAGGTAAGATTAACAGACTAAAAATAAACTCAAAATGTCACTTCCTAAAATAAAATATTAATCATAAATATATACCCAAATAGGTAAAGGAAAACTGCATTACATGATCACTTAACAATAATCAATAAAAAAAATCACTATATACAAATATATACCTAATTATTAGAGATCCATGAAATTCGCAAGTTGCAATAATGCAAAATGCTCTAATTTTGTCATTTTCTTGTACCATTTTTTAACTCTACTTCCCAAACCTCAAAAAAGCATTTATGAATCACAAAATCCTACGATAATGCGAAATAACATCAAAATTTTAAAATTTTCAACGAATTCCAGAAATGTTCTGTTCTATTCGTGAAATTTTCATAATGCATTGTTAAATGTTTTCCGATTCCTTCTTCTTTTTAACTGCCATATCTGCTTCCGCCATGCACTCTTGCTAAGGGAAATGGTTGCAACACAGTTCACAACATAGAGGTAATATTTTCTGTCCTTCTCATGCTGAAATATGGTCGTTCCGTAGATTTTAAGTTCTGTGGTCAATATGAATTTCAAGAAATACAAATTATATTAACATACAAGATAAGTTTTTCCCCCTAAATTTTTTCAGACATAATTATCAATTGTATATCCCTTATATATCATTCTTATTGGGTTTAATATGCTAAACTAGGATTAAAAAAACTCAAATGTACATTTTTTTAAAGAATAACACTGCCAAATTCGTTATAACATCGAAATCTTGAAATTTTAAAACAAATTTTCCCTAAAAATAAAACCACTTTCACGGTTCTCTACTAATTAGGTAACAAGAGCCTATATAATGGAGTCAAATACAGCTACTAGTCTCCAGCCATAGGCCAATGATTCAATTAGTGTTTTACACTAAATTTTTGGGTTAATGGACTCTGTCTTCGTCCCCTTGTCGGCTTCTCCTTAAGCTGCACACAACACAATATCAGCTGCATTCTGTGTTGTCCATCTTATTTCTTATTTTGACTGATTTATTGCCTCTTTCAATTTTTCCTTATCTGCCTGCATATGGTGGAGCTACTTTTACTGAAGATGAAGATGTGTCTGGCGAGTTTTTGGTGCCATGAAATCAATCAGCTAATGGTAGGTAGATCTTTTTTACCCTTGGTTGCAAACACAGGGAACTGTGGATGGATGAAGTGAGAAGAAACATGATCAGCAGAGACCTCAAAGAAGAAGATGCTGAGGATAGAAATCTGTGTTGGAGCAAAATACATTTGGACTAAAGGATAACTACTGTGATGTGGAGAAAATCCTTCATAAAAAAATACATTTATATATAATTTTGAAATCTTCCCCTATTGAGGTGGTGTCTCAAAACAAAGAGTGGGAAAAAATATATTTCATGATATGAAAAACATCTATTATTATAGTTACAATATTGTTATGAAGTTGATTTTTTTGAGATGGCGAGTAAAACTTTAACGACTTCGGTAATATGAGTATATAGGGTACATACAAGGTGCTCTAAAAATTCCCCTTACAAACTTCTAGGACTTATAAAGGGAACTGAGTTGATAATATTTAGAATTGGGAACAATGTCCAGAAACTTACTGTTTCCGTGCTATAGCCATTTGAAAACATGTTTTTAACACGACCACTTTTACAAGTAATTTATTATGACACGTGACACAGTACATCAGTTGTTTTACAATTCAACTCATTAATAACCAAAGAAGCAAAATGGAAACTGAGTCATGACTTGCATTAATAATCCCGGATACACCCTCCGCAATCAATTTTTTCAGTTTTCAAAATTTCGAAAAATGTTGACTTTTTTGAAAAAGAAAACCAAGTCTTGGAATGCTCGTTAGGGAAATTTTCAATTTAGACGAATCGCGAAGTTATTACTTGTTGAGACACGTGATGTTTTCAGACAATGCATGCTTTTAAACGGTTATAGCACGGAAACTATAAGTTTCCGGACATGGTTTCCAATTCTAGATATTATTAACTCAGTCCCATCTACAAGTCCTAGAAGTTTGTAAGGGGAATTTTAGAGCACTCTGTATAACCCTTTGACACTACCAGTTCAATCCATAAAGTTTTATTTTTATTTATTTTATAAATTCAGATAACGTTTACATAGTTTTATGTAATTTAAAATCTATTTGAGCTTCATAGAACATTGACTAACTCTCTGGCTCTATCGAACCCATAGGTTCATGGGCCGCGCGGACATAAGCTTTCCGTACATCCCTATCCTGAGGTATTTTTTCCAATCATACCCTGTATAATTTACTTTCCCTAAAATCATGGATAATGTTATTCTCCCATTTTATTCTTGGTCTACCAACTGAACGTTTTCCCTCTGGTTTTCCTACAAGAAGCCTCCATGCCCCTCTTTCATTCCCTATTCCTGCCCAGAACATTATGACTGCTGATATATTATTAAAACATAAATTTAATTAATTGTGTGTCCAATATATAATTGCAATAATATTAGCATAAATATCTTTTTATAAATATTAAAAGGATGTCATTCGTAACATTTTTTTATGTGTGACATTTCGAAATTTCTGGTTTTCTCTCCTAGCATTGGCGTATTGTAACCCACTTCTGAGGTTGGGGCGCTTGAAAGGTGGGGTTACGCTGCCCCGATTATATGATGGGTGGTGATGGTAATGATGCGCCAGGAGAGGCCGCATTCGTTAGATTGTGTGTTTAAATTATCAGCACATGAATACGGCTTTACTTTCACGGTCTGTTTGAAGGTGTACCTTGTAAGGATACTTTGTTTTACAGAACGTAATTTTATTCTAATTGATTCCTTATCTCTGATTGGTTGAATGATTGAAGCGGGTGGTAGGTACATCTTCATCAGTCGGTGGTTTTCAACGTTCATCAGTTTAATAAAAATGGCGAATTGCCCAGGTGCGCGTTGTTTTATTTCGTGTGCTTTTTTGTGTAAGTGGTAATTGCGTGTGTTTTATAAAGTGGAAATATGTTAATTTAAGAACGTTTGACATAATTATCAACAATAAAGACATTTACAGGTAAGAAATTACCTATCAACGGAATAAATAGCTGATATTGATAAGTTACTATTGAAGTCCCATGACGCCATTAGTAAAAAATAGTATTACGATTAGTTACGAATATAATCCTGTCATAATACGTATCATATAGTATTCCTTGATAAGGGATTAGTGGGTAGGATAATCTTGAACAAATTATAAAACTGTTGCAGGTTTAGTTAGGCCTGTATTTAGTTGAGCACTGATAGATTAAAAGTTACGTCATTATTAAAAATGAGGTTTAGAATACTACACTTGGGCCGGAATTTCAAAACGAAATCTTAAAAAAAAGTTTAATTATTTTCGTACAACATTTTATTAAATGCTTTAATTTAATTATGTTTAATGAAATAATAACATTTATGTATTTAATAGCCGGCTGTGCTTTCACCAGCCTAGCTTTTGCTGCATGTATGTATGATTGACTTTTCACTAAGCTTGCTTTGGATAACTTATTTTTAAACAATATCTCAGATGCTCTGTAATCTATCTCAGCGGCTTTATCCAAACGCTCTCCATAGTACAAAACGAGATTGAACTTTAGTTTAAGGTACCTACCTTGATGCACTGTAGACATAATTGCTTAACATAGGTCTACCTAACGAAAAAGTTTTAGGTTTATTGGGGCTAAATGTTAATTCTACACTGATACCACATTTTAGAGTCGTACTAACAGGTAAAAGGTAAAATAAGTAGCCCATATATCGTTACAATGTTTTGGAGAGAAAACTAAGTACTAAAGCGGATTTTCTTATTAACTTATAATTTGGGCCTATATACAAATTTGTAATGCTTACACACTTTTCCATGTTTAAAGTTTTATTTTTTTAATCCATTCGTATCTATCTGTCCATTCCTTATCTAGTTCCTCGTTCAGTCATTCCTGTTGTTATCTCTTAGACCACGAATTAAAATTACATCCGTTCTTTCTTCTCCCAGATGGACGCCGTTTCAACAACATTCTAGATAACATTTCTTCTTTTATTCATATCTTCCCACACCAATTCAATTGTCATTAATAACTTCCAGCGCTTGAGGTGGAATAGAGAGACTCGGGATAATAGAAGCCTATACCATGTCCACAAGTAATGAAAGATTGTCGGTAAAAAATTATGAAAATAACGAGCTTTAGTGTGAAGAGGGGGTCGCGTCCCCACAAAATATATGGGATACATTTTTTAAGTCTATTTCCTTAAAATGTTGTAACTAACTCACTGGCAGTGTCGAACCCATAGGTTCATGACCACGCGGACATAAGCTGTCCATATATCTCAATGCTGAGCTAATGTTTTCCAGTCATCCGCTGTATAATCTACTTCCTCAAATCATCATCACTCCAGGGATTAGGCAATTGCCCGTTTCGACTTCATAATGCATCAGCCCAACGTCTTCTAGGTCTTCCAACATCACGTCTTCCTCTTGCTTGATAATTTCTTGCTAACAATGGATATCTCTCCTTACTCATTCCATCCATATGATCAATCCATTTCTGTCTGTAATTCGTGACCTTATCCAATAAAGGCTGTACTTTCAATTCTTCTCTTATATCCTCATTTCTTATTCTATCAAGTCTTGTACATCCTTTAACTTGTCCTCAAATCATGGTTAATATTATTCTCCCACCTCATTCTTGGTCTACCAACTGAACGTTTTCTTTCTGGTTTTTCTACAAGGAGTTTCCATTCCCCTGTTTCAATCCCCATTCGTACCATATGTCCTGCCCATCGCAATCTATATGACTTAACTGTTCTTATTATAGGCCTATCTGGTTTCTTATAAAGATCATGCAACTCTCTGTTATGTAGACCTATAGTCTTCTCAATTTTCCTGTCTGTCTTTGGTACAAACTTTTTCCTAAGAACTTTATTCTCAAATCTCGTAATCTTTTCTCCTCCCTTGAAGTAAGAGTTCAAATTTCGCATCCATATAACTGGGAGAATAACAGTTGTATAGCCTATTTTTTAGTATAACGTTTTTTTAGAGAAGTTGGGACATGTCTCGCCTCATCTCAAGCACTGATAATTTCTTATTTATATTTTAAAGACAATAACACTTATCTTCTACTCTCAAAACATTTTATTGAAATTCAGGCTGAAATCAAAATGATCCCATCTTTTAATTACTTTCTGTCATCTTCATAAATATAAAATGTCTTTATTGCCATTTTATACAACAAGGAGACATTATTTTTGCCAATTTTAATATGATCAACTCTTGAAGTAATAATAATAATCAGCCTTAGGGAGCGATGATGACAAGAGTGCGGGAACATAAGCCACAGTTTGACTATATATGACTCCCATCCGCTGTCAGTATAAACAGATCACGTAAGAGGTGTGTCGTCATAGGTAGAACAACGAGTATAGTTTATTTCCTGCAAATTGTTTTCATAGTTATCCGTAGGGCTCGGAAGTTGAGGAAAAATACTTTTTTTTTTTTTTTTTTCTGAAGACCACGACTAACTTAATGTAATATAGACTACATTTTGGGTCATTTTAAGCCAGAAAGTGGTGGGTATTTTTTGTCCTTTTTCGAATTTTTTGGCTTATTGGATCTTTTTTAGCCAATTTTAGGTCTTAACGGTTTTTTTTGTAACTTTACCTTCTTTTGACTTACATTAATACCATTTGTATAATTCAAGAATCCGCAGAGTCTAGTCTCAATTCCAACTTGTTTTAAAAACACTATCTAGTTTTACTTTCCACATTGCAAACACTTTTATTCCACGAGAAACTATTGAACCCTCACAAAATATTCCTTATTTTTAACCAGCCTACTGATCGCCTGATAGCCATTGCGGGTTCGCTGGATTCATTGTAGGAAAAATAATTCATTCTAAATTATCCAAGAAATTTATTTTTAATGAACACAGAATTCCTTTTTTCAAACTATATTGAATTTTAGAAAATAAGTATGAAAAAAAGAATAATTGTAGTCATATTTTTCCGTAATGTATTGTATGCTTGAGGCACGCGGTAGCGTAGTGGTTAAGGCACTGAGCTACAAGCCGGAGGGTCGAGGGTTCAAGTCCCGTTGGAGTCAGGATTTTTAAACTGACACAAACCCTCTGGCGGCACTATGGCCCTGGGGTCGACTCAGCCTCTAACGGAAGTGAGTACCAGACACTTGTTCTGGGGTTAAAGGCGGCCGTCACGCAGGGCTGACGCAAAGTGCCGATTGTCTAGAAAAAGTGGGAGCCTTGACCTCCTACTACCCCAAGGGCCTCCGGGCCTGTTGTGGGATCACTTTACTTTATTGTATGCTTCATTTAACTATAATTTTATACTTTTTAAACAATTTTATTGTATTCATTAAAAATGCAGTTGAAACTAATAGCCTATTATTATTTAATTTGAATTGCCTTTTTGACGTCTTTTTTTCAGCCTTAGGTATTTTTTTAGGATATATTTAGGTCTTTTTAAAGGTGTTTTGTAAATATTTTATACGTCCTCATCTTCCGAGCCCTAGTTTTCGTACTCTAGTATCGAAACACTGGTTTATTTACATTTAAACTGTGTTCTCATAGTATTCTTCAAAGACAATACAGTGCATGCGTTTATAAATTAATCGTTTGTAGCATAAGAATAGCCGGAAGGCTTGGCTATGTCATGAAAATGTTCTTATCTCGCTTGTTTGTGTGTGGTGACTTCAATGCTGAAACAAGGATTTGCCTGACTTGTGAGATAGCGGGAAGTGGTACACATCATTATAGCATACGCGTCATGTTTAGAGACCGAGTTTGTATGTAGTATGATATACGTAAATAAATATATAACAAAAAAAACATAAAAATATGTAATGAATTGAGTTGGTGTTTACTTGATGAAAATCCATATTTATTAATTAAATAAAAATAAAACGTAGTTTTATTTGATTTTCATATTTATTATATAATTCAGTGACAGCTGTTTCGATACACTGTACTTTCTTCAGACATGTTAAATTATGAATTGTGTTATTACATATTAACTGATCTAATTTGTTAACATGTCTGAAGAAGGTACAGTGTACCGAAACAGCTGTTACTGAATTATATAATAAATATGAAAATCAAATAAAACTACGTTTTATTTTTATTTAATTATTAGAAATATGTAATAAATTACAAAGAGACGTTAAAAATGTGTAATTCAATAATATATTTATTTATTCTAACTAATTCACTGGCACTATCGAACCCTTAGGTTCATGGCCGCGCGGATATAAGCTCTTCATACATCCCTATCCCGAGCTAATGTTTTCCAATCATCCCCTGTATAATCAACTTCTCTCAAATCACAGTTAATGTTATTCTCCCACCTCATTCTTGGTCTACCAACTGAGTGTTTTCGCTCTGGTTTTCCTACAAGAAGCTTCCATGTACATATTTAATTCTCCATTCGTGCCACATGTCCTGCCCATCGCAGTCTATGAGACTTAACTATTCTCATTATATCTGGCTTCCTATAAAGACCATGCAATTCACTATTACGCAGTCTTTCTCCATTCACCTGGCTGTTCATCTCTCTTTGGTATTTATTCTAATGGTGAGAATATGAATTTCAGCGTAACTATAGTAAGTTGGTTTAGTAACTCCTAACAAAAGGAGAGACTAAGGTCCAACATTGGGCTATTACGTCATTGTAGATAGAAATATATAGATCTAATTGCTATACAAATTTTATTTCAGTGCAAATAAACTAGGGCATTCGATAAGTAACATCAATATTGCTATCCATCCATAGTAATTCTGCCCGAAGGCAGGTCCTTCACTGCAATCATAGCATTTTCATGCTATGCTTGTAGCTTTACTAGGGAATTGTAGGTATGGTAGCTTCCCGTTGCTTTCCACACCGGTGAAGGATGATGATAATGATTAGGATGATGGCCATATGATTTCGGGGACCGTTTGCGCCTTAAAGTTTTCCTGACATTTGTCTTACAGGTGAAGAAAAACCCCGATAAAAACCTCACCCAGAAAAACTGCCCCGACCGGGAATCGAACCCGGGCCCGCTGCGTGACAAGGCAGCACGCTACCTCGAGACCACAGACTATAAGATCACAAAAAAAAAATTATATTACTTTTGTCATTACGAACTTAATTTATGGTCTCTTGTCAAGTACGATACGTTGCCAAATCTTTTTATACGCGCACTCCATCTGCAGCATGACATCTCTTTCATCTGATTGATCTGAAGCTCTACAGTTATAACGGGCTTCCAATATAAACCCGGACCGGCCTCACGGGGTTTCACCTGTCAGGCAGCGCTCTCTCCTCGTCCGCATTTCACTCTGCCAGCTGCTCGTCCTTGAACTAGTCAGTTTACTATCGTTCGACAAGATGAGACGTCAGCTGACATTAGAGCAGCGCATTTATGTGTGTAAATGTTATTATAAATACGAATCAGCTCGTCGCGTTCGCGAGGAATTTATTCGGAACTTCCCTGGACAATTACCTCCTTCCAGATCGATAATCCACGATCTTGTGACTAAATTTGAGACCACTGGTTCAGTACAGAAATAAGAAACACACGCGAAGGCGTACGGTTCTCACCGAAGAAAAATTAGACGAAATTAGCGAAAATTTGGAACGTTCACCACAAAAATCATTACCGAAATTAGCACAAGTTGGGATTTCAGTATCTTCTGCACATACAGCAACAAAATGTGTTTACTCGGTATAATGCCTGTTTAACTGCGGGAGGACAACATTTCCAGCATTTTCTATAAGGTAAGAAACAGTTCAAGGACGGGTGGCAGGCAGGGTGAATTGCGGGAGGAAGATACAGCACTGCGTGCCGGTTGAAACTCCGTGAGGCCGGTCCGGTTTTATATTGGAAGCCCTGTAAAATATAAATTAATTCCTTATATACTAATTTAATCATTATTACTTTTAATATTATAATAATTAAAACATTATAGTAAAACTTCAAAATAAAAAAAAAGTGAAATATTTTAAGTAAAATTATAACATACTTAAATCATTAACCAACTATAAATTCATAATATTTCAACAATCTTGTATTATTTTATTATTTGTATTATCTTGATTGAAATCGAATGCCTCGTAGAGGTTCCTATGAATAAGTTACAGTCACAAGTGCTACTGTCTGGTGAATTTTATGGATGTTAGAGTACGTGCCAATTCTACTTTGTAAACGAATTCTACTGAACATCTGTTTAGGGCGAAACAGTGAATGTATTCACAAAATAAATAATAGTTTTAAAAAACTAAAAGAACACGCTTTATTAGAAAACTAAAAAACGAAAAATAATTTTAATATCCAATACGCTTGGGATAAAATTAAAGTGGTCAACAAAAATCATCTCCACCACATATAGAATAAAACTAGAGTTATCAACAAAAAGAAAATAATTTTACCATCAAAAGCGTGGGGTGCTCTATATCAATTAATATATTTGATAATAAACACTTATTGGTAAAAGTAAAGCCTCTAAGAAGAAAATGTAAACATCATAAAAAGCACCCCACGCTTTTGATGGTAAAATTATTTTCTTTTTGTTGATAACTCTAGTTTTATTCTATATGTGTTGGAGATGATTTTTTTGTTGACCACTTTAATTTTATCCCAAGCGTATTGGAAATTAAAATTATTTTTCATTTTTTAGTTTTCTAATAAAGCGTGTTCTTTTAGTTTTTTAAAACTATTATTTATTTTTTATTTTTTAGTTTTAATATTTTACAGAATAAGATAAAAAATTTAAATATCTTTAAATTCGATACTATTGTAATATGAGTTAAAAGTAATACTCTTCTATAAAAAATAACCCTCCCCAGCCGGATCTGAACCAGCGACCTATGTATTACTGAAATTATATACCACTAGTTCACTGCTCTACCAACTGAGCTCTTACAACGATTGACTAAAAAGTCGACAAGTCCGCAACCTATTATACCAGTTTTCATTTTTTCGATTTTCGGATGATTCTGGCCAGGATTTTAGAAACAAAATATGAAATTATTGTATTGTCACGGGTCCTCTACACGTATACAAAGTTTCAAGTCGATCCAATGTTTCTAAGTGGGTGAAAATCGCGTTGAAAGATTCCGTTACATAGATAGATACATACATACAGGTCAAGCTAATATAAAGCGTGTAATATAGTTATTTTCAAGATTTTAACATTACAGATTTATATAACAAAGACTATTCAACAACATACTATAAGATTACAATGATTATCACTAGGATCACTCATTTGCAACTGTATTGCCATTACTTATCGAATGCCCTATAAATACATTTTTTTTCTTTTTCCCAAACACACAAATTAAATTACAAGTCACTATATATTTTCAGGAGTTAGATTTTGTTGTTGAGGAGAAATTATTATTTTTTTTTTGTAAAAATAGCCTTTCGACATTACAGAACGTCATCGGTGAATACTTAAACAGACGAATTTTTTAGTTCAATTAAGCGTTTGGCACAATATTTAAGTTTTGCTTAGAGGCCTTTTTTCGGGATAAGGTTCTTTTACAAACCTGAAAATCTTCAGACTCAGAAGACACGGCTTAGAGTCTCTCCCGAAGAACTTCCTTCTTGGATTTTTACTGGAATCTATGTATTTAGGAAAATTAAATATTTTATTTCGAAATTACTAAACTTTTATGCCCGCCTCGAAACCCATGGACTGCATTTTTCGGCCGTATTAGGATAGGTGGAACTTTTTGAGTGAGAGAAATTAGAGGACGCGACTGTCTATGTTGGCTGACTGAATATTTCTTCTTCCAAAATAATTTCATTTTCTTTAGACATGCAACTTTTCGCGAATTCAATGTGGAAAACAGCACATTTACCTATTTTAAACAAATCATCTACGCCATTCCCGTACCATTCAGTACCATGACAAGCAGATATACTGCTTTTTTCATCAGGAGTGTTAATAGTCAGTCTGTAATTGTAATTACAAAAGTTTTCTTTAGGTCCTACATACATAACACAACTGTAAAGAAAATTATCAATTATTTTAGAGTAACGAAAAACACTTCTTTCGATGTAAACACAGTTTGACACCAAGCAGAATATTCTTCGAAGTTAAGTAGACGAGCTTTGTGCATCCCTGTCACTTCTCTTGCATCGCAAGGTTCTGTATGCGTAGTTTTGATATGAGTCTTTATGTAGGCTGCAGGTCCATCCCACTTGCATTTTACTTGTGTCATGAAAAATGGGCATTTGTAGTGTCCGTGAATACATTCTTTCTGATGCATGGATATTTTATCTAGTTGAAATGACAATAGGCAGCCGTGATCGCGAAACTTGCATGGATAATGGACTTTACCAGCTAAATTCTCAAGGATTATGTTTCGGATGTTCATAAATGTTCCTTTGCAAAGAGGGCATTTCTTCAGTTTGGATTTACATGTCATACATAAGCTATGGCCATTTTCACACAATTCTATTGGTGGTAACATATATTCCATGCAAACTGGACATTCTAACTCTCGAAGGAAATCCTTGGAAAGTGTATCCATTCCTATAAAAAAACAGAACAAATTATTAAATAGAAGATCTCCCTCGAGTAATAATTTCTGTATATCTACTGTATACCCGTAATTCTCACGTGGGAAAAGGATACTCCGTAGAGGGAGTCAAATTGATTAAATTACAGGCCTTAGGAGATCATTGGGGTGGTAAGAGGTTAAGACTCCTACTTTTCTAGACAATCGGCATTTTATGTTAGCCGGGTTCCAGCCCTGCATGACGGCCGCCTTTACTCCCAAAACAAGCGTCTTGTATTCATTTCATTTAGAGTTGACTCAGGGTCATGGAGCCATCAGAAGGTTTGGATTAGTTTAAAAATCCCAACCCGCCGGGACTCGAACACTCCAACTTCCGGCTTTCAGCTTATTTCCTTAACCAACTATGTTAGTACTGGAGTAGGCTAACATTAACTGAAACTAACTCACTGGCACCATCGAACCCGTAAGTTCATGGCCGCGCCGACTTAACCTCTCCATATATCCACATCTTGAGTTAAAGTTTTCAATCATCCACTGTATAATCTACTTCCCTGAAATGACGGTTAATGTTATTCTTCTACCTCATTCTTGGTCCACCTAAAGGACGCTTTCCTTCTGATTTTTGTACAATGAGTTTCCATGTCCATCTTACATTCCCCATTCGTGCCACATGTCCTGCCCAGCGCAGTGTACGAGACTTAATTTTCCTTATTATATCTTGATTTCTATAAGACCATGTAGCTCATTGAGTCTTCTCTATTCGCCTGTCTGTTCATCTCTCTTTGGTCCAAACATTTTATTAAGAACCTTGTTCTCAAATACTCGTAATATTTTCTCCTCCCTTAAAGTAAGAGTCCTGGCTTCTGATCCATATAATATAAGTGGAAGAACAACAGTATTATATTTTCAATTTAATGTTTTGAAGGTATAGACAAAGAGAATATAAAACATAGAATTGAATTGAGTAGCAAAATATCATCGTTAAATTTCATATGATGGGATAAGCATATTTGGAAAGCACAAAAAAAAATATATTGGTAAAACATTGGTGGAATCTGTTGCAATGTATGGAAGTGAGGTATGGACAATCAATAAGTACTCGTACTACAAGAATAGACTAATAGCTCTAGAAATGGATTATTTACGCAGAAGTGCAAGAAAGTCAAAATTAGAACATGTCACAAATAAGGAAATTAGAAATATAATGGAAGCAGAAGAAAGCATAATTGAAAGAATTAAAGAGAAGGAATTAAAGTGGTTAGGACATGTTTTAAGAATGGAAGATGAGCCAAAGTAACTGTATCAATGACATTCGACCAGAAGGAGGAAGAGAGGGAGACCGAAATTAACATGGAAGGAAAACATGAAGACATTAATGCAAGCAAGAGGGCTAAGCATTGAAGATGCCCAAGATCGTAGGCTTTGGAGGTTTGGAACGGGAAGACGGCAGCAGCTGTAAAACCCGAAGATAGAGAGTTTTTTTTTTTTTTGGGAGAAATTGGGACGAGAAGAGTTCCTGTACGAGTAATACATAATAGCACGCATTTCCAGAATTGAACCTACTTATGTTTAATTTCTTTGTGCACCTCATTCCTGTTTGTAATTATTGTTCGTACGTATTTGAATTCAACCTTTTCTGCATTGTTTTTTTTTATTTGTCGTTAACTATTAGCGGGAGTTACTTTAACCAATTTAATTTAGTTACACATATTTCCCTATAGATGTCTGTCAGTCAGATATGGCAGGTAAAAGAAGGACTAGTTAGGGTCGGTTTCACCAACAGAGGTAACTGCATTACGGCAGTTTTTATGCTATGCATTATACACGGGACGGAAACTGGCGTAATACAGTTACCTCTGTTGGTGAAACCGGCCCTTAGAAGGAGAAAGGTAAACTACGATGGAGAAGAAAAAGAATTAAATCGATTAACGGCCATGGTGTCATCAATCAAATGGATTAGCGTTATTTGATTAAATTGCGAACTGTGTAATCGTTTAAAGTTTCTTTTTATACTGATGAAACAGATCATGATGATATGTACACCATTTCAGTTATTTTTAATTATTACTAATGTTGTGTTTTCACGTGCTTTACTTTATCAGCTGCATTTATAATATAAATTTTATTCGGCTGTGTCACTCTCACTGCTTGACTCTGGTGATGAATATACTCTATGCACCAACATAAAATGAGTGTAAAAAGTGTTGGTACAATTAACATTTTTTTACTAAAAAATCGAAATATTGCCAATCTAAAGGGCGCAGCATAAGTCAGTCAACCGAAAATGTTAATAAAATTAACTCATTCTAACTTTATATTTGTCCATTTTGTATAGCGAGGGGGCACGCCGTAGCGTAGTGGTTAAGGCACTGATCTACAAGCCGGAGGGTCGAGGGTTCAAGTCCCGTTGGGGTCAGGATTTTTAAACTGACCCAAACCCTGTGGCGGCACTATGGCCCTGGGATCGACTCAGCCTCTAACGGAAATGAGTACCAGATGCTTGTTCTGGGGGTAAAGGCGGCCGTCACGCAGGGCTGACAACCCGGCTGACATAAAGTGCCGATTGTCTAGAAAAAAGTGGGAGCCTTAACCTCCTACTACCCCAAGGGCCTCCGGGCCTGTTGTGGGATCACTTTACTTTATTTTGTATAACGTAAGTTATTAGAACGAATTTCAGTCGGTTAGGTTTTAAAGTACCGGTTCGGGTGTTCCTAAAAATGTCCACCATTATATCGAGTTTCTGACTATGCCGCAACCATGCGCAGTGGTAAGTGACCTATGCCGCACTCTGTATAATAGATATTACACTAGTTACAAAAGCAGAGATTTACTGAACCTAATTTTGTAACGAGTTGTCTACAATATTTTATCCACGTTCAGAGTATTTTAGTGTATGTTGTATATTTAATTCAATGTATTTATTGCGGAAACGATACATTTAGAACAAGATTAATGTGGTCTTGGAAAAAATAAATAAAAAGATGATAAATCAAACAACATTGTTGTTATATTTTATCAATCACCATTAACTCATTCGCTTCAGGTGTAAATTCTCAATGCATTTCCCCAGAAACCGGATTTAAGTTACCGTAAATTATATTGTCTATTTTCAGAGATTCAAAACAAACAAAAGATAACGATACTTCAGATCACAATAAGGGTGAAGGCAAAAACACATTCCTCTACTATTCATAAATGTTAACAAAATATTACCCTGCTAAGGAATATATAAAATATTGCAAAATATAACAACAAAGTTAAGCGAGTGTATCTCGTCTTCTGAGTTGAAGGCCATTTAACTGCCGGCGAGTCTACCTCGTCTTTTGAAGCGAATGGGTTAAAGTGCATTTCACGTTTTGTTGAACCTGTGTTTTATGTTTTGTTAGAATATAAAGTATAGGTTTTGTTGCCTAGTAACTACGAACTAAAGCATCACTGATTGTTATAATTGTAGATAATTGATATTTAGACGACTAGTTGCAAAAACAGTAACGGGATGCCTCGGTCGTGTTCTAAGAGCAGCGACTTACTAAATCTAATTTTGTAACGAGTTGTGTACAATATTTTAATCTATGTTCAGAGTATTTTAGCACATATTGTGTATTTAGTATATTTAATGAAATGTATTTATTGCGGAAATATGTTTACAGAAAGAGTAATGTGGGCTTTGAAAAAAAAAAGACACGATAAATGAAATAAACGTTATTTTCTATCAGCCATAATTAAAGTGTATTTATGTTTTGTTCAAACTTATTTTATTTTTATAGCATGTTTTGTTTTTAGTTAGAATATATAGGTTTTGTTGCCTAGCAACTACGAACTAAAGCGTCACTGATTGTTATAATAGATAAACGTAACTAGCAGAACTTTGATTTTTATGGTTTATAATCTCAATAAATATGCATACATTTGCACATCAGTTTCAAGCTATGTGTGGTACAATAAATAGAACATTGAATAATAAAGCCCATAAACAAACAAAATTAAAATTTTATAAAACAATGGCTGTCCCTATCCTTTTGTATGGGAGTGAATCTTGGATTACCACTACCAAACAAGAAAGTAAAATCCAAGCAGCCGAGATGAAATTTTTAAGAAGAGTAAAAGGCTGCACTAGAATGGACCAGATAAGAAACGAGGATATCCGTGAAGAACTGCAGATCTACTCCATAAAAGAAAAGATATTTAACAACAAGATACAGTGGAAAGAACATGTAGAAAGAATGGAAGAAAGAAGATTACCAAATAAAATCTTCCATTATTTTCCTAGAGGAAGAAGAGATGTCGGACGTCCTCGGAAGAGATGGTCTTAGATCTATTACTGAAGACGGAACAGGCAACTCTTGCCTAAACCAGGAAGTGAAGAAGAAGAAGAAGAAACATTCGCCCTATAAGTGTTAAAATATGTCATTAAAATTTAAAATACGACTACAAAATAAAAAGTGATTTCTTAGGACAATTTTTTGGGCCAAAGAGAGATGAAGAGTCAGGCGAATAGAGAAGATTACATAACAGTGAGCTACATGATCTTTATAGGAAACCAGATACAATAACTCCTGGCCTAGAAGGCCATTAGCATACCAGCCGGCTGCTGGCCTCACATCCACATGTGTCAATCACAGAGGTAGATGGTCATCCAGCCAGTGTAGGGCTGACATGTGATCAGCATGTCGAGTCCCCCAGCCGTTATAGCTGGTTTTCTCAACCTGGAGCTGCTACTTTATTGTAGCTACCCAAATGCCTCACGATGCTGGGTGGACACCGGTCCCATACTGGCCGAAATACCATGAGAAAATTTCTTCCCTCATGGAGACTCGAACCAGCGCAAGTCCCGTAGCTCTGCGCCAAGGCTTCCTGCCTTAACCACTCGGCTACGGCGCGGGACACCAGATATAATAAGAACAGTCTCGTAGACTGCGATGAGCAGGACAGTAGCACGAATGGGGAATGAAAGAGGGGCATGGGTATTTCTTGTAAGATTTTTGAGAGGCTATACAATGTATTCTGCTATACGATAACAGGTCGGAAACGAAATGAATATATGCGAACATAACTAAATATGTTAAAGATATTAAATAGGTTGTAAAATACAGAGACGAATGGATGGTACGCATCAATAGAATGGATAACAACTGAATCTTCATAAGTAATGCCACGAGTGATTTCCAAAGTATCGATAAATTCACGACTCACGAAGTGAATTTATCTAGAGAATTTGGAAATCAAGAGTGGCATTTGTTAGGACTATTTAACGAATAAAATTAAGCTGTTTACTCACAAATCATTATTTAACTATAGTTATTTTAAAATATTTATATATTTAATGTAAACGGCGATGTTTGAAAACAAATGAGAAACGATAGGTACGCTTCTACTGCTTCTTTTGTTTATCACTGCAACCAGATCATATTATTTATTGCCAAAGGAACGCAATCTTGTAAGGAGGAGCTTTCTTTAATATGGTAATTATAACACTGATAAATATTTGGTGAAACACGACTCTGATTGGTTGTAAAACAGAAATCATTGAAACGTGATTGGTCATTGACTCCCATTTGGGGCATGAGTTAAATAGTCACTATAAACCTCTAGGACGAAGGAATGTAGGAAGACCCAATAGAATATGGACAAACCAATTCTAACATGAGATCGGAACAGACTTTAAGATCGAATCCTTGATACTGATTATTATTATTATTATTATTATTATTATTATTATTATTATTATTATTATTATTATTATTATTATTATTATTATTAGGCAATGGATAACAATAGAATTCCGAAAAATATTCTTTATTACAAACCACTAGGACGAAGAAATGTTGGAAGACCCAGTAAAAGATGGATAGACCAATTCTAACGTGAGATGAAACAGACCAGCAGGTCTAATCCTTGATGCTGCTGATGATGATGATTATTATTAGGCGATTCCGTGGCGCAAACGGTTAGATGCTCGCCTCTCACCGCTGAGGTCCCGAGATCGAGTCTCGGTCACTCCATGTGGGTTTCGTGGTGGACGAAACGGAGCTTGGGCAGGATTTTCTCGGGATTCTCTCTCGTTTTCCCCTGCCACAATTTAATTCCATCATTTCTCCATACTCATCTCATCCATTACGTTTCACTTCGCTCATTTGCCCCTGTGATGGTGCGTCAGGCGTGGTCGGTCGGCACCCTCGCCATTCACAGACCTCTATATAAGTGGCTTCACCTCATCTCATTCCTCGACCCGACCCGACCCTGAGTTGGACACGAGTTGAGGATTTTATTATTATTATTATTATTATTATTATTATTATTATTATTATTATTATTATTATTATTATTATCGGCCGCGGTGGACTAGTGGTTATGCTCCTTGCCTCTGGTCCCAAGGGTCGCGGGTTCAAACCCGGCCGGGGTCGATGGATTTTTTAGGATGGAAAAATCCAAGGAGCAAGTCCTCCGGGAGGGACTTTAAGCCGTGGGTCCCGAGTCTGAAGATTTTCAGGCTCGTAAAAGATCCTTAAGCCTGAATGAAAAGGCCTCTAAGCAAAATTTACCGAATTTTCCCGTCCTAGTACTACCTTGTTTTCCTAGATGTCAGTATGAGGCGGAACGCTGACCACATACCACTCAAAATGACATCTATACGAAAACAAGTGTAACTAAATTAGCATGGTTCAAATTCTTCACTGTAGGGGGAGAGCGCCTAAATCTCTGTAAAAGGAAAACATAGGCTTACAAGACAAGATTATGATTATTATGATTATTATTATTATTATTATTATTATTATTATTATTATTATTATTAGGGCACGCCGTAACGTAGTGGTTAAGGCACTGAGCTACAAGCCAGAGGGTCCAGGGTTCAAGTCCCGTTGGGGTCAGGATTTTTAAACTGACCCAAACCCTCTGGCGGCACTATGGCCCTGGGGTCGACTCAGCCTCTATCGGAAATGAGTACCAGACGCTTGTTCTGGGGGTAAAGGCGGCCGTCACGCAGGGCTGACAACCCGGCTGACATAAAGTGCCGATTGTCTAGAAAAAGTGGGAGCCCTAACCTCCTACTACCCCAAGGGCCTCCGGGCCTGTTGTGGGATCACTTCACTTTACTTTATTAAACTTATTAGTATAAAAGTCGCCCTGCTGGAGTTCGGAATTCCTAAAAAGTTAGACTTATACGAATGTGTCCAAAGGCACAAAGAGTAGGGTGCGTGTAGGCAAACAATTTTCGGATATTGTATCAATTTTCGGATACGTTTTGAAACCAGAATGGGTTGAAGCAAGGAGGTGCACTATTTCCTCTACTATTTAATTTTATAGTAGAGCATGCCATCAAACCTCTAGAGGATGAAGAAGGCCTACAACTCAATAATATTAATAAGCTGTTTGTTTATGCTGATGATGTAGTACTATTGGCCGATAGCGAGGATATACTAAAGGACAACACTCACACACTATTCAGTAACACTAAGAAATTAGGACTGGAAGTAGATATCAATAAAACTAAATATTCACACGTAGAAATACGTTATATAATAGAAATGGACAGTTAATAAAAAATGAGGGAAGTTTTGAGGAAGTGGCTGAATTCAAATACCTAGGAACGATAATAAGCCACATAGGAATGAGATGCACAAAGAAATAAAACATAGGCTCAATTCTGGAAATGCGTGCTATTATGCATTGCAGAGACTTTTGCAGGTTCATGGCCGCGCGTACATAAGCTCTCCATATATCCCTATCCTGAGCCAATGTTTTCCAATCATCCCCTGTATAATCTACTTCCCTCAAATCATAGTTAATGTTATTCTCCCACCTCATTCTTGGTCTATCAACTGGATGTTTTCCCTCAGGTTTTCCTACAAGAAGCTTCCATGCACGTATTTCATTTACTATTCGTGCCACATGTGCTGCCCATCGCAGTCATACGAGACTTAACTGTTCTCATTATAATGAATCCTGTACTGTTACAAATAATTATATTATTCATATATTTTGATACTGATTTATCCGACTTTACTTACATGCGTTCCTTATAATTTGACCACTTTACTTTTCCAAAAAATCGTTCACTATCACTTTACCTGTGAAAGTTCACTCTGTAATAATGAGAGACTTTTCTCAGAGTGTGAGATTTGTGGGTTCAGCTCTTGAAATCAGTCAGAGGAACTGTTTCATTGAAAGATTAACAGAGAGCATTAACTAATTCCACTTTTAATAAGCTCAAATTATATTTTTCAACTTTAAATGTTAATATTTTGGTGCTAAAAGAATATAATCACCTTGGTAAAGCACTGTATCTGACTGTCCTTTATGCCAAGTCCAACAGCTGATAAAATGATAAAAGGCTGAGGAGATTAGATATCACTAAGCCAATAATTACTCATGCAGTTGCGTTATTGACATGCTTACGTCATATTCCTCATCCTGCAGAAAATTGTGCATTGATGTTTAGGTTGGTAATAATCATTTCGTTAGCGGAATATAGTGAGAAGTTGTATTATTTCTAGTCAGAACGTCTTACCTCAATATTAATGTTGATTTGTTCTTGAACATGTTTCAAAACAATTCTGTTTTATCGTCAGCTTTTCCAGACTGGTTTTAATTATGTTGTATTATGTTGCACAACCTGGATGTCGATGTCAGCTCCATCCTGTGGTTGGCCAAAGAACCTCCAAACAAGGTCACGCTCCATCGGTATATCAAAATTCATGTTGATAGGTTAATTGAATTGTTTTAATTTAAATAATAATCAAACGAGAACTGGACATTAAATAAATTTGAAAAATGAAAGACAAACGGCAGAATGCGTTTCTTAAGAAGGATAGCAGGACGCAGTTTTAGGGTGAATTCCTCAACCGAAGTCTAAACCTCGACCGCGGTTTTTCCGATGTTTTTATTGTTTCCATAACAACCATAAAAACTGAAAAATCTACGGCTGTTAATTAACTAACACTAACTAACTAACTCACTGGCACTATCGAACCTATAGGTTCATGGCCGCGCGGACATAAGCTCTCCATATATCCTATCCTGAGCCAATGTTTTCGAATCATCCCCTGTATAATCTACTTCCCTCAAATCATAGTTAATGTTATTCTCCCACCTCATTCTCGGTCTACCAACTGGGCGTTTTCCCTCTGGTTTTCCTACAAGAATCTTCCATGCACGTCTTTGATTCCCATTCGTGCCACATGCCCTGCCCATCGCAGTCTACGAGACTTAACTGTTCTTATTATATCTGGCTTCCTATAAAGACCATGTAATTCACTGTTATGCAGTCTTCTCCATTCACCTGTCTGTTCATCTCTTTGGTCCAAACATTTTCCTAAGAACTTTATTCTCAAATACTCGTAATCTCCTTTTCTCCCTTAAAGTAAGAGTCCATGTTTCGCATCCATATAATATAACTGGTAGAATAATAGTTTTATATATTTGCAGTTTAACGGCTGTTAATTCCTGAAACAAATGTCTGAATCATGTCTATGGTTTCATAACAATTTCTGTGAATTTGAGTCATTTTTATAGTGTTATGGAAACAATAAAAATTTGGAAAACCGGGGTGGTGGTTTAGAATTCGGTTGATAAATCCACCCTAAGAGATCATATCCGCAATGCCGACATTAGAGAATAATTACAAATATATGAATTAACAAATAAATTGACAGACAAACTAAAATGGTTTCAGCATATAAATAGAATGGAGACATGTCGTCTATCAAAACAGGCTTTACAATATATTCCAAGAGGTAAACATTTCATGACCAGATGGAGGGATATGCTATGAGTCGGGCAGGCTTACAGCCTAATCTTGAAGTTGAAAAAGGAGAAGCAGAATTAAATCTGTGCATATTTATTTATGTGGGTGATTAGTTTAATGGTTGTTTTAGCAGCAATAACAAAGAGAGCTCAAAATCCTTTATTCTTCTTGATTACCATCACCTATAGATTTTTTTATTGACTTAAGTACCATATATGTGGTATATGCTATACTGTAAAATGTCAGCTATGCCATTCCGTTGTTTCTCATTCTAATATTGCTTATAATATTATTAATAGCATACGGTGGTTTACCATGAGTTTTAAAATTAATATATATTAGGTCCTTCAGGGAAATTCTCATATAAGACAACAATAATATTACTAATATCTTGAACATCTATAAAGATAATGAAATCTCTGTTAAACAAGATGGCAAATTATCTTCTTGGGAAAAGATCAACACTGGAGTAAGACAGGGATGTGGACTTTCACCTGTGCTTTTCATTATATATATATATATATATATATATATATATATATATATGAACAAATTAATAAACGAATGGAAGAAAACACAACGAGGATATATACCCATCAATAGGAACCTCAAACTCGATGCTATTCTTTTTGCAGACGATTTAGCTCTTCTGGCACTTTCCGAAAATGATTTGCAACGATCAATTTATAATTTACAAAAAATAGGTGCCAAATTTAACATGGAAATATCAATTAACAAAACTAAAATTATGGCATTTCATGGAAAGGACCCCATACAAAGTAAAATCTGTCTCCAGAATAAAATTTTAGAGAGTTCTAATCCAATTTAAATATCTTGGATATTATCTCTCTATCTGGGATGAAAAAGTTATCCCTGAAAAATTTCTAGTTATAATAAAAGTTTGGGAATTATTAATCAAGTTATGAAACCATCCCTTGTACAAAAAAACACCAGATTACGTTTATATAACACTTTGGCTAGACCAGTGTTGACCTATGGTAGTGAAGCATGGACACTAAAAAGACAACATGAAAGCAGAATAACGGTTTGTGAAATAAGATTCATGCGCAGAACAGCGGGTTACACCAGATGGGATCGGAAAATGAACACCGATATCTTAAAAGAATTGAATACTACGCCAATTTTGGAATATATTAAACAGTGCCAACTAAATTGGAAACACCATCTAGAAAGAATGAGTTCAAATTGGATCCCCAAACTTGCTTACTTACTTACTCACTGGCACTATCGAACCCGTAGGTTCATGGCCGCACGGACATAAGCTCTCCATACATCCCTATCCTGAGCTAATGCTTTCCAATCATTCCCTGTATAATCTACTTCCCTCAAATCATAGTTAATGTTGTTCTCCCACCTCATTCTTGGTCTACCAACTGGGCGTTTTCCTTCTGGCTTTCCTACAAGAAGTTTCCATGCACGTCTTTCATTCCCCATACGCGCAACATGTCCTGCCCATCGCAGTCTACGGGACTTAACTGTTCTTATTATATCTGGCTTCCTATAAAGACCGTGTAGTTCATTGTTATGTAGTCTTCTCCATTCACCTGTCTGTTCATCTCTCTTTGGTCCAAAAATTTTCCTAAGAACTTTATTCTCAAATACTCGTAATCTCCTTTCCTCCCTTAAAGTAAGAGTCCATGTTTCGCACCCATATAATATAACTGGTAGAATAATAGTTTTATATATTTTCAGCTTAACGTTTTTTGAAAGGAGTTGGGACATCAAAAGTCTCTGCAATGCATAATAGCATGCATTTCCAGAATTGAGCCTATGTTTAATTTCTTGTGCATCTCATTCCTATTTGTGATTATTGTTCCTAGGTATTTGAATTCAGCCAATTCCTCAAAATTTCCCTCATTTGTCATTAGCTGTCCATTTCCATTATATAATGTATTTCTACGTGTGACCATATATTTAGTTTTACTGATATTTACTTCCAGTCCTAATGTCTTAGTGTTACTCAATAGTGTGTGCGTGTTGGCCTTTAGTATCTCTCGCTATCGGCCAGTAGTACTACATCGTCAGCATAAACTAATAGCTTATTAATACCATTCAGTTGTAAGCCTTCCTCATTCTCTAAAGATTTAATGGCATGCTCTAGTACAAAATTAAATAGTAGAGGAGATAGTGCATCTCCTTGCTTCAACCCATTCTGGATTTCAAAAGTGTCTGAAAACTGTTTGCCTACACGCACCCTACTCGTTGAGCCATTTAGACACATTCGTATAAGTCTAACTAACTTTTTAGGAATTCCGAACTCCAGCAGGATACTATATAACTTCTCCCTCTTAATTGAATCATATGCTTTTTGGAAGTCTACGTATAGTTGATGTACAGTACCATTATATTCCCATTTCTTTTCTAAATCTGTCTTATACTAAAAATCTGATCTGTTGTAGACCTGTTTCTTCTAAATGCACATTGATGATCTCCTAGAATGTCATCAATATAGGGAGTAAGTCTGCTTACTAATATATTTGTTAGAATTTTGTACGAAGTTGAAAGTAATGAGATGCCCCTATAGTTGTTGCAATCAGTTTTATCTCCTTTCTTATAAATTGGTACGATAATTGATTCCTTCCATTCATCTGGAAGAGCTTCTTTTCCCAAATCATACTAAGCAAACAGCGTATCTTGTCCATCAATTTTTCTCCCCCCGATTTTATCAGTTCTGCTGGGATCTCATCTGAACCTGATGCTTTATACATCTTCAATTTTTCAATTGCCATTTCAACCTCTAATGCACTTGGCTCTGCGACTAGCATTTCTGCTGTCTGTAACTTATCCTCCTCAATGTCCTGTTCTGTATGTACATTTAATAGCTGATTAAAATAACTTTTCCATCTATTTAATATACTCTTGGAATCTGAAATCATATCCCCATTTTCATTCCGAATTATGTTTGTTCTAGCCTGAAACCCTTTCTTCTCTATACTAATTCCCTGATATAATTCTCTAATGTTCCTATTTTTTGCATTCATTTCAAGATAATTAATCTTCTCTCTCAAATATTCCCTCTTTTTACTCTTTAGTAACTTGGTGGTTTCCCGTCTAACACTACCCAATTGCTCTAAATTTACTTCATTTGGCTCGTGTAACCATTTCATTTTTGCTAGCTTTCTTTTCTTTACAATGTCGGCACATTCCTCATCAAACCATTTCTTGTTTTGCCTCTTTTTTAAACAACCAATGCTTTCTGATGCTGACAATTTAATAGCATCTCTTATAGCCTCCCATTCTTTATTTATATCAGTTTCTTCTTCGTTTGCCACATTGTCATCTGAAGATTCCAGTATTTCAAATCTATTAGCAATTTTGATTTGGTATTCTTGCCGCATTTCATCATTTTTCAAGTTTTTTAATTCATATTTTACAGAATCATCTTTAGCGTTTGTTCCTCTCATAAGCGATAGTCGTTGTCTGATTTTCACCCTGACCAGATGATGATCTGAATTGCAGTCTGTCCCTCTGACTGATCTAACATCAATGATGCTACTGTGCCAGCGTTTATCCACTAATACATGATCTATCTGGTTCCGAGTTTCTCCATCTGGGGACGTCCAGGTGTATTTATGAATATCCTTATGCTGAAATGTTGTGCTCTTAACAATGAGATTCTTTGATGTGGCAAATGTGACTAATCTAACCCCGTTGTCGTTACTATCTTCATGAAGACTGAATTTGCCTATTGTTGGTTTGAATATATCTTCCTGCCCCACTTTTGCATTAAAATCTCCTAAGACAATTTTCATATGATATCGTGAAAGGCTATCAAATAAGCATTCTAATTCTTCATAGAACAATTGGATCCCCAAAGCTGTTTATAATTATATACCAAGAGGACGAAGATAATTGGGCCCTTCTATGAAACGCTGGAGGGAACATTTTCTATAAGATTGTAACAGGCCTTGGCCTAATACTTGGAAGGAAGAAGAAGATATATTAGGTCACTCAGAATAGGCTGGTTCGGATATATGATACGAATGGACAACTAGAGACTGTTTAAAAATTATTAAAATGGAAACATAGGAAGTAGACTGTAAGAAGACCTAAATTGGGATGGGTAGATGATGTAATAATCTAAAGACAGTGGAAGTCACAAATCTGAATATAGCACAATATAAATAAATAATAGTTTTAAAAAACTAAAAGAACACGCTTTATTAGAAAACTAAAAAATGAAAAATAATTTTAATTTCCAATACGCTTGGGATAAAATAAAGTGGTCAACAAAAAAATCATCTCCAACACATATAGAATAAAATTAGAGTTATCAACAAAAAGAAAATAATTTTACCATCAAAAGCGTGGGGTGCTCTATATCAATTAATATATTTGATAATAAACAGATATTGGTAAAAGTAAGCTCTCTAAGAAGAAAATGTAAAAATCATAAAAAGCACCCCACGCTTTTGATGGTAAAATTATTTTCTTTTTGTTGATAACTCTAATTTTATTCTATATGTGTTGGAGATGATTTTTTTGTTGACCACTTTATTTTATCCCAAGCGTATTGGAAATTAAAATTATTTTTCATTTTTTAGTTTTCTAATAAAGCGTATAGAATAAAATTAGAGTTATCAACAAAAAGAAAATAATTTTACCATCAAAAGCGTGGGGTGCTCTATATCAATTAATATATTTGATAATAAACAGATATTGGTAAAAGTAAGCTCTCTAAGAAGAAAATGTAAAAATCATAAAAAGCACCCCACGCTTTTGATGGTAAAATTATTTTCTTTTTGTTGATAACTCTAATTTTATTCTATATGTGTTGGAGATGATTTTTTTGTTGACCACTTTATTTTATCCCAAGCGTATTGGAAATTAAAATTATTTTTCATTTTTTAGTTTTCTAATAAAGCGTGTTCTTTTAGTTTTTTTTAAAACTATTATTTATTTTTTATTTTTTAGTTTTAATATTTTACAGAATAAGATAAAAATGTAAATATCTTTAAATTTGATACTATTGTAGTATGAGCTAAAAGTAATACTCTTCTATAAAAAAACCCTCCCAGCCGGATTTGAACCAGCGACGTATGGATTACTGAAATTATATACCACTAAGAGTTCACTGCTCTACCAACTGAGCTCTTACAACGATTGGCTAAAAACTCGACAAGTCAGCAACCTATTATACCAGTTTTCATTTTTTTTTATTTTCGGATGATTCTGGCCAGGATTTTAGAAACAAAATATGAAATTATTGTATTGTCACGGGTCCTTTACATGTATACAAAGTTTGAAGTTGATCCGATGTTTCTAAGTGGGTGAAAATCGTGTTTAAAAATTCCGTTACATTGATACAAATACACATTTTTTTGATTTTCTGATGATTCTGGCCATGATTTTAGAAACAAAATATGAAATTATTGTATTGTCACGGGTATTGTACAAGTATACAAAGTGTCAAGTCGATCCAATGAATTTAAGTGGGTGAAAATCGCGTTGAAAGATTCCGTTACCTAGATAGATTGATAGATACAGGTCGAGCTAATATAAAGCGTGTAAAAAAATATTAGAATGCATTATTGAAAAGACCAATACTTTCACCTTTGAAGTTAGATGATGCTTAAGCTAAATAATTATTATTTAATAACAAACTAACTTATTCACCTCACTGTTAGTATTCTTTTAACAATTCCATCCATCTCTCCATAGTAATCGTAGCATTTCCATGCTATGCTTTGCAGCTTTACTAGGAAATTATAGGTGTGGTAGCTTCCCGTTGCTTTCCACAATGGTGAAGGATGATGATGATGATGGCCGGATGATTTTCGGGGACCGTTGGGCCCTAAGCTCCTGACATTTATCTTACAGGTGAGGAAAAAATCCCCACCCAGGAGCCTGTCCCGACCGGGAATCGAACCCGGGTTCGCTGCGTGACAAGGCAGCACGCTAGCTCGAGACCACAGCGGTGGACTTTTAACAATTAATAAACTAAAATTATTTATGAAAATAATATATATATATATTTTTTTAATGGCCCCAGTTTTTGTCCTCAGACATTTCTGGTGTTGTCTCCTGGCAATGGCGTAATTGTAACCCACTTCTGAGGTAGGGGCGCCTGGAAGGCAGGGTTACGTTGCCCCGTTGATATGATTGATGATAATGATGATAGTGGTGCGCCAGGAGAGCCCCTAATCCTAAGCTTAATCTAAGATGAATATGAATGATGATTGCGATGGCCATTTGATTTCGGGGACCGTTTGGGCCTTAGGTTTTTCCAGACATTTGTCTTATAGGTGAGAAAAAAACCCGATAAAAACCTCACCTAGAAAAACTGTCCCGACCGGGAATCGAACTCGGGCCCTCTGCGTGACAAGGCAGCACGCTATCTCGAGACCACAGCGGTGGACTGAAAATAATGTTAAGATTAACAGTTATTTTCATTTGTTTAAATACTGTAAAACAGTAAAATTAGTTTTCTATATATCCTTTTTTTATATATATTAGACAGGGATAGTCCACCAACAATTTAGTTTATCTAGCTTGAATACATTTTATTATTAGTTTTAGTCTTAATCTTAACTATATGGGCTGTATTATAAATCATAATACAATAGATATTGTATTATCGTGTTGATAAAATCTTCGTTTTAGTATTTAATATTAGATTTTTAATTATATGGGTTATCATTATTTTTACCCCAGGTAAATTTGTCAATTTAAAATGGTTAATATTTGGAATATTCCCTGGTTAATAATGATTAATATGTTGAATATATGTGGAATACTTCTGTCCGTTCATTTCAAACTCGGACAAATTTCATATCGAAAGAAAAAAAAAGCGAAATAACATATGCCCTCCTCTCTGTCAATATAGTTTAATAATACATATCTAAGTACTAAAAAAAAAATATTTCACACAGGAACTGCGTAAACTAAGCAAATTCCTCAGAAAGTCGAAGTTAAGGTCCGATTTTGCTTCTTCACAGAATACATCTTTTTGTGTTAAATCAGAGAAACTCAGTTCCTTAAACTGACTTATTTAAATGTGTCAGACTGCTGAGAAAAGAATCCAATAATAGGTGTAAGTTGTTACCTTTTGAATATTGTAGTGTAGTTTGGCATGAATTTAAATAATTTCTAATTATTAATATTGTTATATTATTTTATTAATCATCATCCGTCACGAATTAGGCCTTTGTAGACCTATATCGCCCCTATCTAGCAGCCTTTTAAGATTTCATCCTGGTCGACGATGTCCTTTGCGCTTATATTACATCATTTTCGGAATTCTTGAATTATCCATTATTTTCAAATGATCTAGCCAGTTTAATTGGAAATTAACTAATGTATCTTATAGGATATCCCATTCTAAGCGTTAATTAAATTGTATTATTTCTGATATATTAGGGGGGCACGCCGTAGCGTAGTGGTTAAGGCACTGCGCTACAAGCCGGAAGGTCGGGGGTTCGAGTCCCGGTGGGGTCAGGATTTTTAAACTGACCCAAACCTTCTGGCGGCACTATGGCCCTGGGGTCGACTCAGCCTCTAACTGAAATGAGTACCAGACACTTGTTCTGGGGTAAAGGCGGCCGTCACGCAGGGCTGACAACCCGGCTGACATAAAGTGCCGATTGTCAAGAAAAAGTGGGAGCCTTAACCTCCTACTACCCCAAGGGCCTCCTGAGGCCTGTAGTGGGATCACTTTACCTTTTATCTGATATATTAGGACCAAGCAAACATTGCAGTTGCTAGAACGATTTTTTAAATTTCGGGTTTCAGGTAAACCTCCACTTCTAATGGTCGGAATTCGGTGATTTTTGGAGAACAACCTCCCTCGTTTCATTTTAATATCATATACTTAGTTATAGTTGGTCAGATTTTGCTGATTAACGAACTCGACCTTACTTGTTTTTAATTGATTGTTATACGCCAAGTTTCGTTCTGATAAAATAAAAATTGGGGCCGCTAGAGCGTTAAAGGAATTTATCTAGAAAGTTCTAACTATCTGTGAAGTTGATCTCAAGGAACTTGGCCTGTACCTAAACTTGATAAGCGTGTAACAGTATAATTAATTATGCTTCGATTATAGTTTGACACTGTTTATACTTACTTACTTACTTACTTACTCACTGGCACTATCGAACCCGTAGGTTCATGGCCGCGCGGACATAAGCTCTCCATAAATCCCTATCCTGAGCTAATGCTTTCCAATCATTTCCTGTATAATCTACTTCCCTCAAATCATAGTTAATGTTATTCTCCCACCTCATTCTTGGTCTACCAACTGGGCGTTTTCCCTCTGGCTTTCCTACAAGAAGCTTCCATGCACGTCTTTCATTCCCCATACGCGCAACATGTCCAGCCCATCGCAGTCTACGAGACTTAACTGTTCTTATTATATCTGGCTTCCTATACAGACCATGTAGTTCGTTGTTATGTAGTCTTCTCCATTCACCTGTCTGTTCATCTCTCTTTGGTCCAAAAATTTTCCTAAGTACTTTATTCTCAAATACTCGTAATCTCCTTTCCACCCTTAAAGTAAGAGTCCATATTTCGCACCCATATAATATAACTGGTAGAATAATAGTTTTGACACTGTTCATACTTCACAAAAAATAAGTTTAGCATTACGACTGTAATACTCTACGTATGTAAATGTAGAAATGCATTGCATCAGATTATGAGAGCGTAAAATTCTTTTTATTTTTCTTTGAAGATTTCTTTCTGAAAATCTCAAATTTAAACGTCAATTGATTAAAGTTAATGAAATTTTCCATGACGACAAAGGGCAATTTGAATTTGCTTGACTTGTAGATTTCTTCTACATCTTCTCCCAAACATCGGACATTTTCAGTTATTGTAATATGTGCCTCAGTATTGTCACTGTTTTTTTTGCCAAAAGAAATTTTATATTTGAATTCTGAGTAATTTTCTTTGGTGCCAATAAAAAATAGTGTGCAATACCAAATGTCATTTTTCACTTCAATTCTTCTAAGAAATGTCTCATCATAAGCATACATGATGCTAAAGTATTTGGATGATTTTGAATATTTCTGTATTAAAATATCGTATTGTTGTGTGTACTTGTAGCTTGTTAGGTGATGTTCATCCAGAAAATGATCTTGAAGGTTTTCTTTGGTTCCAGTCCATGGTTTTTTGCTGCTGTCATTTCTCCAGTTTGATTCTTGTTCATCAATGCATACAGGACAGATAACTGGACTGTATGAACAGAGAAGTTTGTGTTTTGAAATATCTTTAATGAAATTCAAAGCAAGGCAACCTTTACTTCGATGTGAGCAAGTAAATTTCATACTGGTTGCCAAATTCTCTAAGGCTAAATTCCTGGTCAGTAAAAAATTTTGTTTGCATGTAGGACACTCCTTGAGTTTGATTCTGCATCCATTGCAGATGTTGTGGCCATTTTTACACATTTCTATAGATGAAGTCATGTATTCCATGCAAACAGGACACTCCAGTTCCTTCAGTAGGCCTTCGCTTAGATCCAATGCAGCCGAATCCATGTTGATATTCCCAGTAAGTCAACCTGTGAATTAAAAATATTTTATTATAATCATAATCAAGATTTACACCTCCCTTTTCAATTTATATATTAATGGTATCATCTAAAATCGGAAAATAAATGTTAACATAGGTAAAATAATGCACCTTTTTAAAATATTAAACGTTTTAATGTATGCTGATGATGTGGTGGGTATTCAAAAGAATGAAAATAACTCTGAAGTACTCTTTACATCGATTAAATGAGTTATGCCAAGAATATAATTTTAAAATATCAAAACGAAAAAACATAAATAATGGCATTTTTGGGAAAGGAACATATAAGGTCATCAATTACAACAGACAACAAACCTCTGAAACAAGTAACAAATTTCAATTATTTGGGTTGTAATTTTACTATAACACAAAAGCTGGAAGAGACGTAAATATGAAACTGTCGAAATTTCAAATAATAGAAGAGGTGCTAGATTGAAGTTTTATGAAACATTGGCAATTACTGCATTACTTTATGGGAGAGAAACTTGCGTAATGGCAAAAAAAAAAAATTAGAATGTAGAATATAGAGAGTAGAAATGAACTTAAAAGAGCAAAAGGATGCACAAAATTAGATCGGATAAAAAATGAAGATATAAGAACAGAGTTAAACATATATCATCTGAATAAAAAAATAAAAAAATATAGAGATAAATGGTTTAGACATGTAGAAATAAAGAATGTAACAAGATTACCAAAAGCAGCACTTAACTACAAGACAAGAGGTTCAAGGAATTAGGAAGGCCAGTGAAAAGATGGACAGAAGAAAAACTGTGGGGCGGAACAGGCAATTTGCCTAACCCGTGAAGTGAAGAAGTAGAAGAAGAAGAATAATCAAGATTTACACATAAATATCACAATCACTGTTAAAATTGCATGGTAGAGAAGAGAGAGCCTACCATCAGACAGGTGAATGAAGAATAGGCTACTATATAACCATGTGCTGTATAAACAGATGTAAGTCTCACAGACTGTGATGAGCAGGCCATGAGGGATGAATGGAGAATAAAACACTTCTTGTAGGTAAACGAGAGGATATGTGGCCAATAGGTGGACCAAGAATGAGATGGGAAAATAACATTAACTATGATTTGAGGGAGGTGGATTATAAGAGAATATTTTTGGAAAATATTAGAATAAGGATGTATGGAGAGCTTATATCGGCATGGCCATGAACCTCCAGGTTCGATGCGGGCGGGGAGTGTGTTAGTTACATAACAATGTATTGATCTAGAATATGTGTATACTAAGTTTTTCCCACTCATAATTAGATTAAGTAGGCTATATATGATATTAAGAGAGAGTACGAGGGGGGAAAATCTAACTACTTGGGTAGCTAATACATTTATTGAGCGTAACTAAAAGTGGTTAAATGAATTAAACATAAATTTACCAGCTTTCTGGAACTATAGGAAGAACATTACAACATAATGTACATAAAACGTATAGAGGGTGTATCATAAGGGATAGCGCAAACGGAAACAGTATAAAGTATGTTATAGAAGCAACAAACGTTAGCAAGTAATTGTTGAATACATGGGTATGACTGCATTGTCTGTACACAAGTACATCGAATACTTTCACTTTGAGCAGTGTAGATGTCATAGTCCCAGAAACACATTGAATGTTATTGTACATTCATTTGCTTTTCGTATTGAAGGTGTTCCTGTTCTTCTGAAGGAATAATAATGTAGTAATATCAAATATAATAATAATTGATATTAATGGCAAAATGCAAAATTGTGTAGAAGAAACTGTAAAAAAATCTTAGCCAATTACAAATTTAATTTAATCGTATTAAAAAAAAAGAATCCGATACACTTCTTCTTGTTTGTTTTTACATATAAAAAACATATGTTTTGAAAGGTCTTCATAATTGTAATAATTAACGAAGTTCTTTGAACAATACTCAATTCTAATTGAGGAAGACGGATATGAAAAAAAAGGTACTTCTATTATTATTTAAACAATTTTAGACCAATTAGGATAAATCAAATAATCAGAAATTGAGTTTTCACTATTTGTATCAGATTACAAAATACTGGAACCTCCAAAGGAATATACATGTTCAAGAATAATTATTTTTTATCTAATGCCACCAGGTTGTCTTTTATGGCATTTCTGGTTTTCTCCCCTGGCATTGGAGGAATTGTAATCCATTTCTTAGGTTGGGGCACCTGGAAGGCGGAGTTACGTCACCCCGATGATATGATGGGCGATAAATGATAATGAAACGCCAGGAGAGCTCTTAACCTAAACTTAACCTAAATTCCAGACCATGGGCAACTACAGGAATAATTCCCTTTAAGGAAAAAATCCTATGGTTTGACCGGGAATCGAATCCAGGACCTCATGAACTGTAGTGAGAAACGCTGACCGCTAGCCCATGAGGTTGGTCAGAATAATTAAATATAGAATTAGCTGCATATATGTTCAAAGGTAGAGAACAAACTTGAAATATATCCAATGAATACCAGAACCGAGGATAGTCAATGTTTCTAACTATAATTTTTAAAAAGTACATAAACTAACAATAAAAAAAGATCACGTGAACAAGTACATTTATAGCTTTATAGGGAATGAGCCTGATGGTCTAATCCTTGATGACGATAATGATGGTGAACTAAATCTGGTTGAATCTACTTATAAATTTAAATTATAATATTAAATAATCAATTGAGCTGGTGTTTACTTGATGAAAATCCATATTTATTAATTAAATAAAAATAAAACGTAGTTTTATTTGATTTTTATATTTATTATATACTTCAGTGACAGGTGTTTCGGTACACTGTACCTTCTTCAGACATGTTAACAAATGTTAATCTTTTATCCCTCGGATAAAGGAACACATGAGAGCATATAACAGAAATTTAGAATGTTCAAAATATGCTAACCACCTATTCCAATTTAATAATTGTTTCGATCCAAATTTTGAAATTTTACATGTTTGTGATAAGGGTAAGAAGTAGATATTTTGGAGGCTGTAGAAATTAATCAATTTAAAAGTAGTAACCAACTGTTAAATTCTCAACTTGATTTGAATGAATCCCCTTTGTTAAATTTAAAAATTTAAATAAATATTTTTGTATTGTTGCTTAGATCAGTTGGAACACAATTCATAATTTAACATGTCTGAAGAAGGTGCAGTGTACCGAAACAGCTGTCACTGAATTATATAATAAATATGAAAATCAAATAAAACTACGTTTTATTTTTATTTAATTAATATAATATTAAAAACTCGAAAAATATGTGTTTGTTTTTTTAAAATTTAGTAATAAAGTTTTCAAAATGGAAATACATTATTAAATTGAATATACACGCAAAAATGAGGGAAATTTTGAAGAAATGATGGATTTGAAATATGTTATAACAAAAATTACAAGTAGCAATAAGGTACAAAAGGAAATTAAACACAGGCTGAATTCTAGAAATGTATATTATACATTACAGGCACTCTAGTCGTACAACTTCTCTCAAAAAATATTCCAATTGTATGGATGTGAAACATGGTCTCTTATTTTGTTAGAGATTAAGAGTATTTGAGAATAAAGTAATTAGGAAAACCATTGGACTGAAGAGGCAAAAACAGACGGATGGAGTAGGGTTGATAATAGCTACATGATCTTTGTGGATACATCAGGTGTAATAATAACAGATAAGTATCATAAACTACGATGGCAGGACATTTGGCACGAATGGAAAATGAGTAAGGGCAAGAAAACTTCTATAGGAAAACCAAAAGGAAAATCTGCAATAGGTAGGTTAAAAAATACAATCTGGGAATATCACCAAAAGTTATTTGAAGGAAGTGATTTCCAAAAGCATAATGAAGTATAGAAAAAAAGAGGTAAGTCGCTTTTTGTCTGAAACCTAGAAAACGTACTTTTAATTGTAATATTTGGAGGTAAATAAACCCGTGACTAAAAAGTATGTTTTATTGTTTGACACTTCTAAATTATAGTGCTTTCCATAGATAATCTAATGACACTTCATACTCCATTTCGACAAAAAAAAAGTGACTTGGCTGATTCTTTTCCTGCATCCTTCAAATGGATAATATTAGCTAAGGACAGGAATATATGGAGAGTTTTAATGGCTTGGCCATGAATCTCAAGGTTTAATACTGCAAATGAGTTTGTTTTAATTATAAAACTTTGAGTTGAAATTAAAAGTAGACACATGTAAAATCCAAGTTAATACACCATTATAGAAATTATACTGACCTTATAAGTAATAAAATGTTTCATCTAACACCTTATTTTCTGGATAACACAATATGTGACATCTTTATGAACATTTCTTGCAGCAAATAAATTCACCATCATTTAAGATTAGATAAGGTTTTTAATCAATAATTTGATTTAATCACTTGACTATATAGAAAATACCATCTTAGAAACAATTCGTGTTAATCACGTATATTTTATTTTCTTATCAATATTTTTCCTCTGATATACTGTACTTTGGGAATAATAATATGGAAGATTAAATATTTTTGTAATTTGATAAGCAGTATCTTATTTTTTACAAAATGGAATTCAATATTTAAATATTGCAATATCTCATATGAAGAAGAAAAGGATGTAAATGCAAAAATATCTAAATTTTTAAGAATTTTAGGGTTAATAAATTCTATCTTCAAGCCACAGTTAGTCCAAAAGCATTCAAGACTGAAAGTATATAAAACACTGGCTCTTCCAACTCTTTTGTATGGTAGCGAAGTATGGACGTTGAAACAGAAGGATATACAGAGACTTAGATCTGCTGAAATGAGATATCTTCGGAGGACTGCAGGATACACACTATTAGATCACAAAAAAAATGAAGATATCTTAGAAGAATTACACATGGAATCTTTAGAAAACAAAATTTCTGATTATAAGTCAAGATGGATACAACATGTTCATCGAATGGAAGATCACAGAATACCCAAACAAATGTTAAGATATCAACCTGCAGGAAGAAGAAGACCAGGACGTCCACTCAAAAGACTTCTGGGTGGTGTTTCTCTTGAGGCCGAAACAGGTCAACAAATGGCCTAAATTCGTGAATGTACTATGATGATGATGATATATTTTTTACCTTCTCTCAACCAATTAAATAATAATAATAATAAATAATATAATAATTATTATAATAAATAATAATAATAAATAATATAATAATTATTATTAGTAGTATTATTATTGTTAGATAGATCATCGGTTGATTAATGTTTTTGACATCGTCCGTTTCCCAATAGCCAATTTTGTCGGTCCATCCAATCTCCTGGTTGTAGATGTTTCTCCTTCATGTATAAATATATTCCCTGACTCCAGGAGGTTTTACGTCTTCCTCTGCCACGTCTTCCCTCCGGTTTCCATTCCAAAACACATTTTGGTAGCCTATCCTCTTCAATTCGCTGGACATGTCCTTACCATGTCCACCGCTGTGGTCTCGAGGTAACGTGCTGCTTTGTCACGCAGCGGGCCCGGGTTCGAACCCCGGTCAAGGCAGTTTATCGGGATTTTTCCTCACCTGTAAGACAAATGTCAGGAAAACTTTAAGGCCCAAACGGTCCCCGAAATCATATGGCCATCATCATCATCATCGTCACCCTTATCATTATCACATCATCATCATCCTTCACCGGTGTGGAAAGCAACGGGAAGCTACCACACCTACAATTCCCTAGTAAAGCTGCAAGCATAGCATGAAAATGCTATGATTGCAGTGAAGGACCTGCCTTCGGGCAGAATTACTATGGATGGTCCTTACCACCTTGATTGCTGAGTTTTAATACAGTAAAACGTGTTCAAAGCAGAAACGCATGGGACAATTTTTTTTCCACATTAGACAAAATTCCGTATTATAAAAATAAAAAAATTAACAATTTTAGATTATAGAGCATAGTTTTTTATATACCTTTGTTTACTTGTAGTTCCGCTGCCGTTGAAAAGTGAAGTATAGTATGTACGAGCGATTTCGACGGTAACGCGCAAAAAAAAAAAAAAAAAAAAAAAGTCCGTTTTGTCAGCGTTAAAAATGTCTCTTAGGCGCATATTCTGAAATTAAAGTATGCAGTGTCGGTCTCCACTCACTAACTATACTTTCATCCACATCCTTTGATTCCCCACAAATTCCATTCCACACTACATTGTGTCGTCTTTTAAAACTGTCCAGCCAACCTGAAGATGCCTTGAAGTCGTCATTTCTTCTAGGGATGCAGCAACTGCTAGAGCTTGAGTTTGGAGCATCGGTCCCGAAATCTGGAGATTTTTTGATTGTGCATTTGTAAAACACTCCCACACTACTTCCTTGATTTCCTCATTTTATTGTATTTATTATTTATTTATTTAGCTTTCTTCTTCGACGAAATGGTCGAAAGAGTGACGATCTTTCACTGTAAAAATACAACCGTCAAGAAATGCGGACATTGGTTCAACTGAAATTAGTGTTTAGTTCGCATTTCTTACGGGGGCACAGATCCGTTGGTCCAACTATATAATTTATGCACCACTTAGGGAGGCTTGTTTTACTTAGGTGATGTTTACTTGAACACATAGAAGAAAAGTGTAGGATCAGTGTATGTTTAAACATTTTATTGTTTAGTATTTCGGTACTGGATTTTGAAAAAACCACAAATATAATTAATAAGATGGAGGACGCGTAGAATGAGAGATCACGTTCAAGATAAGGGCCGGGCCACATAACATACTTCTGTCGATAAATACCAAGGAGACAGCCAGAATATCCCAACATTTATTTCTAAGTTATTAAAAGACATTAAATTTCTCTACAAAACAAATTAAAAATGAATATTTAACTCATGCCCCAAATGGGAGTCAATGACCAATCACGTTTCAATGATTTCTGTTTTACAAACAATCAGACTCGTGTTTCACGAAATATTTATCTGTGTTATAATTACCATATTAAAGAAAGCTCCTCCTTTTTAATATTCTGAACAGGTCTGACCATTATTTTGCAGTGACTGAGCCTGTGAGAAATACGGCTACCAGATTGTATATATAGTGCATGAATGTCAACACATGCCGCATGCGGGAGTTAATATAAAAACATTTGTAGCAATTGATTATACCACCAAAAAAAGAAACCACTGTTTGCACTTTCTTAAATGTATTTTTTCCCAGGTAACAATCCAGAAAAATATAATTGTCATATTTACATCATACATCAAAAATGAATTAATATACAGTTTGATGTGTTTAATTTTTTCTCCACTAGAGTGCATTCTTACAATATTGCGTTCCTTTGGCAATAAATAGTATGATCTGGTTGCAGTGATAAACAAAAGAAGCAGATGAAGCATACATATCGTTTCTCATTTGTTTTCAAACATCGCCGTTTACATTAAATATATAAATATTTTAAAATAACTATAGTTAAATAATGATTTGTGAGTAAACAGCTTAATTTCATTCGTTAAATAGTCCTAACAAATGCCACTCTTGATTTCCAAATTCTCTAGATAAACTCACTCCTCACTTCGTGAGTCGTGAATTTATCGATAATTTGGAAATCACTCGTGGCATTACTTATGAATATTTTATATTTACTAACATATTTTTAAAAAATGTTGTGAAAACAATTTATTATAACTGAAATAACAGCAATTTTAATTTCAATTAATTTTAATGAAGAGCAACATAGTACACTAAAATACATTAGTATTTGCTATAAGTATTAATTTTCTTCGATATTAGCAAATAGAGAAATGCCAAATATGATCAGCACTGTACAAACGATAGGTCTAGTGTACAGAAGATTCAAAACCCAATTTACAATCTTTTTTTGTGATGTTTAACTTTGGTTTGTCTGTATTTCCAAAACATTTATCAGAAATTTCCATTCTGTATTTGAGATTTCCTGAAGCATCTATATATTGCCTTACAACATCATAAGGTAATTTAACACATTTAATTTCTTTGTAAATCTGTTCTATATCTTCCAACATGCAACGTGCACCTTTTCTGATTTCAATATATGTATCATCATTTTCATTCTCAAATGAAATTTTATATTTGAATTTTGAAGTTTCTTCTTTGGAACCGAGATGATATAATGTGCAGTACCACATATAATCTCTTACTTCAATTCTTCTATAGAATATATTATTATAAGCAATTACATGTCTGAGATATGTTTCTCTAGGAGAATATTCGGTTATTATAGCCATATCATTTCCTTCATGCATTAACGTTTCGTTTCTATGTTTAGAGAAAATATGATCTTTAAGTCCATCTCTGACACCGTTCCAAGTGCAATATAATCCCAATTCTTTTGCAATAGGGCAGGTGGTTGGAGCATATGGGCAACGTGATTTATGTTCACGCATATCTTGTGGCAAAATCTTCTGATGACATCCATTTACACGATAAGAACAAGAAATCTCTATTTTATTTGTCATATGTTCTAATGCTAAATTCCTAGTATTTAATATGCGTATTCTGCAAATTGGACAAGGGTAGAGTTTATTTTTACAGTTACTGCAGATGTTGTGCCCATTTTCACAAATAAATATCGGTGGTAGCATATATTTAAGGCAAACTGGACATTCTAGTTCTTTCAGGAGCTCTTCAGTTAGCTCAGATGACGCTGTGTCCATTCTCCTCAACAACCTGTACAAAAATGTTTTGTTATTTTACTCAATATGTTATAAACTTAAAATATTGCATTATTCTTCAATTGTTCACTACACATTAACCAACATAGAAGTTCATGGCCGCGCGGACATAAGTGACTTGAAATCATAAACTTCAATATAAACATAATGAAAAAAACCGTTTATTTACTCCCCATATATCTCTATCCTGAGATAATGTTTTCCAATCATTGTCATAAGTAATACCACGAGTGATTTCCAAATTATCGATAAATTCACGACTCACGAATAGAGGAGTGAATTTATCTAGATAATTTGGAAATCAAGAATGGCATTTCTTAAGACTATTTAACGAATAAAATTAAGCTGTTTACTCGCAAATCATTGTTTACCTATAGTTATTTTAAAATATTTATATATTTAATGTAAACGGCGATGTTTGAAAACAGATCAGTAATGTGAGGTTATGTTCATTCACTGCTGCTTGATCATATTATTTATTGCCAAATAAGATCGCAATATTGTAAGAGTGTACCCAAGTGGAGAAATAATGAAACACATCAAACTACATATCATAATCAACATTACGGGTTATTCATTTATTTTTTTAGTAAACAACTAAGTAAAATCAAGGAATATTTTCATTATTTGCTATATTCAATGTATTTGTTGGAGAAAAATAATGTTTTGGCCTGTTCAGAACATTAAAAAGGAGGAGCTTTCTTTATCGCACAAGCAGGAGCTGATAAAGAGAAATCGATAAAGAGCGAGGTAAAACACGACTGTCGGGGCACGCCGTAGCGTAGTGGTTAAGACAGTGCGCTACAAACCGGAAGGTCGAGGGTTCAAGTCCCGGTGGGGTCAGAATTTTTAAACTGACCCAAACCTTCTGGTGGCACCATGGCCCTGGGGTCGACTCGGCTTCTAACTGAAATGACTACCAGATGCTTGTTCTGGAGTAAAGGCGGCCGTCACGCAGGGCTGACAACCCGGCTGACATCAAGTGTCGATTGTCTAGAAAAAGTGGGAGCGTTAACATCCTATTACCTAGACGGATTAAACCGATAAAGGTATGTCAAGAATCTCTCATGGCAAAATCACTCAAAATAGCTGGTTATTGCATTATTCATCCATACATAGTAATTCTGCCCGAAGGCAGGTCCTTTACTGCAATCATAGCATTTTCATGCTATGCGTGCAGCTTTACTAGGGAATTGTAGGTGTGGTAGCTTCCCGTTCCTTTCCACCCCGGTGAAGAATGATGATGATAATGATAAGGATGATCATGATAGCCATATGATTTCGGGGACCGTTTGGGCCTTAAAGTTTTCCTGACATTTGTCTTACAGGTGAGGAATAACTCCGATAAAAACCTCACCCAGAAAAACTGCCTCGACCGGGGATCGAACCCAGGCCAGCTGCGTGACAAGGCAGCACGCTACCTCGAGACCACAGCGGTGAACGCATTATTCATATTATCCCAAAATATATAGGCTACGTATACAAATGTTGACCACTTGAAAACCATAACATTTTGAGTTTCTGATGTGATTAATCATGAACATCATGTGGATTTACGTTACTCCAGACATGAATATTACGATAATTAAAAATGTCATTTTGAGTGATTCTTCTTTAACAGAGGAACTGTCAACAATTCCTTGCCAAAGCCTATCTTGAAATTTCTCCCAGAAGTGTTGTGATATACAAAGACTGTCCAAAAATAAAGTAACTGTTTATCAGGGGTTGCAAACTTCTTACATACATAAGCGGTCTTACTAATAAAAATCTCTAATAGGCTACAGGCTTTCATCAGTTGTTTAATTATACAATATAGGGCCTATAAGCCTGATGTAGATCACGTATAATTTCCTTACTAATAAACGTTGTGCCGGAGCTATATAACAAAACAGCAGTTATACACAATACGTCACATATTCGTCATCATAATGACGTCAGAACAATATTACTCGCAGTTTGTAACAGAAATAAAACAACATCAACTAGTGATTAATTGTGTAAGAAATGAATATGGATAAGAATTAATAGAGATTCCCTAATTGAGGAGGTACGGAGAAAAATGTGCGTTTTAATTTATATACATTTCCCTTTACGCTATGTCAAATAAAACGTAGAATTGGTTTCACAGATAATGTGCTGCCATCTAACGTCAAGAATTTCGACCAATTCTTGGAAACTAATAAAAGCTTTCCCCATTACTTATGAATTATATGCAGTGTTTTAAGATGCGTTACAAAACGTTCAAAATATCATTTCAAGCGAAAAAAAATCACTATAGTTGGATCGGGAATCGAACCTACGACCTTAGGCATCGCAGTCAGAAGCTCTAACCACAAGACTACCAAGTTAACATGCTGCTTTTTGCAATAATAGTACCTCTATACTTAAATACATTTTTATATCGGTGTGTGTGTTATGTATTAAAGATGCAAGAAAGTTTTCTTAAAATAATATTATCAAGCATTTAAACTACATTCAGGTTAAATCTTGTCTACAGCAATTATTGTAGAACATATCCTTTTGTGATTCAATGTTCAATTTTAAAATATTGTTAGGCCTAATCGAGAATGAGTGTAACGAAAGGCATTTTTATGATGCCTTTATTTTCCTACCCAGAGCTTTTATTAATATTATTTATGCCATGTGCATCCATCAAACAGTCGTTAAAGTGTTGCATTTTGGGTTAAATATTTAAGGAAACTTTCATCAATATCATAAGAAAATAATCAGTTGATCTTGATGTCCGACATTTTGTCTAGTTATACAATCCTTAAACAAGGCTAGAGGCATGTATAACGATTCCCATGTAAACTTGTACACCTCTTCTACACTGAACAGCTAATACAGTGTTTATTAGTAAGAATTTTCAACTGAGATGTGTATAAACCTTGTATAAAAGTTATATATGGATTATTAGTAAGAGGGAAGGACTTTATTAAACTAAAAGTAAGATACATACAATGTTATTTACAAATGTGAATCACACGGGCAGTAAGCCGTACGTGCTGTTGACAGTCCGTTACAATAAGTTGTTGTTAAAAAAAACTACAATAATATTACAATCAGATATCAATACAATTACATTATACATTAACTTAGTTATGTAGAATTATTAAGAATTAATGGCATTGCAATTTGCTAACATATTTATTTATTCCTGAGTAAGTGTTGTTCTTATTTTCCGCGTTTTGTCCAGAAATCTACCCAGGTTTATCCAATTTTCTGGGTTTACCAGATAACTCGTAGCATGCCAATCTTCCACGATTTGAATTTAGAAATCTTCCCGGTAATAACTGATGCCTCCAATATTCTAAATCGTTACATTTTCCTAGTATATGTATCTCGTCTTCAAAGCTCCCGCACATTGGACATATTCGCATATCGTGATCGTCGCTAATTTTTTTTTTAATTTCCATGCCCCTAACCTGAACCAAGCAACCCCTGATCTCTCTTTAAATCCTAGATTGAGTATATAAGATTATTTTCCCCAAACTTGTTTTAGGTCTCTTTGTAAAAATAGTGATCGTTTTCCCGTACATTCGGCCAAAATATTTTGTCGTTTTATATCTAAGTACCTCCTCCTAATTTTTCTTTACACGTTCTTGCGATTTTCAGTCCCTTTTTCCCATTACCCAACCCATCCCAATCTTTTGGAGTTCTCTCTTAACCTCGTCTGCCCAGAATTTCCCATTTGCGTTCCTAATTTGGTGATCGTAACAAATTGCTCTGAGCATTGTTTGTTCACCTTGGATTATCCGCAACCAGTACTTGAGTACACGAATTTTGCAATTTATGTCGTCCTGAAATGACCCAAATTCATATAAAATTCCACAGTTAGAAACGGCCTTACTAAGTCCTGTAATATATTTTAGAAAATGTGTATATACCTTATTTAGTATTTCCGTTCTTTGAAAACCCCAAATCTCACTACCATAGTGCATTACTGGCCTCACCATCGCTCCATACATTTTTTCTAACGTACTAACTGGAATATCGGGCACTTTACCCAGAATACTGGGAATACTATTAACCCTTAAATTCATAATGTGTCCTTTTGGATATATCAGTTGGTTCAGTTAATTTAATATTTTAAATAAAATCAGAAGAAAACGACAAAATGAAACTACTTAAATGTGTGTATAATTATACAATATACCTAATAATAACAGTTATACAAGATACCGTTTTCACTGCGGTCCGCCACATTCAAATAACTAAGAGAAGAAATTTGTGTTTTGCCAATTTAAGGGTTAAGTTGTCCCCTCCCTTTGAATAATGCTATATCAATGGAAACTTCTTAGAATAACCAGAAGGAAATTCTGCAGAATGTTGAATAAGAATATTATTAACTGTTATTTGAAGGAGGTGAATACTATAAGGCAGAAATGAAGGGCACAGGGAATAAACCAGACACTAGAAACCTAGGAAACGCACTTTTAATTAAACAACATGCATACTTCTTACTGGTATGCCAAACTTGTAGGTAAATGAACCCATGAATAAATTGTATATTTTACTGTATGACACGTCTAAATGATAAAGCTTTCCCCTGGAGAATCTAATGACACCTCATACTCTATTTCGAGAAAAAAGTGACCTAACTGGTTATTTCCCTGTACCCTTCAAATGGAGAGTATTAGATAAGGGCAGGAATGTATGGAGAGCTTAATTTTCGCTTGGCCATGAATCCCAAAGTTCAATAGTGCAAAAAGTTAGATTTTTATAATAATAAAACTGTGTATAGAAATTAGAAGTAGATACATGTACATTTCAAGTTAATACACTATTACAGAAATTATACTGACCTTGTTAAGTATTGAAATGTTTTATTTAACAACCTATTTTCCGGATGCGACTTCTTTCTTGAAATTTCTTGTAACAAATGAATTATTAGATTAGATTAGATAGATAGACATTTTAATCAGTAAGTTGATAAGTTTATATAAACACTTGACTTATAGAAATAAAATCTTACAAACAAATGTTATTTACTTACTAGGGCCTATAATGTATTTATTATCCTATCAATATTATATCTTCTAATATACCTTGGTAATAATATATATTTTTTGTAAATACCCCAGGTTGTCTTTCGACATTCCTGGTGTTCTTTCCTGACATGGCGTACTTGTAACCCACTTCTGAGGTTGGGGCGCCTGGAAGGCGGGGTTACGTTGCCCCGATGATATGATGGGTGATGATGATGATGATAGTGGTGTGCCAGGAGAGTCCGTAATCTTCTTCTTCTTTTTCTTCTTCACTTCCAGGTTTAGGCAAGAGTTGCCTGTTCCGTCTTCACTAATAGATCTAAAACCATCTCTTCCGAGGACGTCCGACATCTCTTCTTCCTCTTGGAAAATAATGGAAGATTTTATTTGGTAATCTTCTTTCTTCCATTCTTTCTACATGTTCTTTCCACTGTAGAGTCCGTAATCCTAAGCTTAATCTAAGATGAATATGAATGACGATGATTGCGATGGCCATATGATTTCGGGGACCGTTTGGGCCTTAAAGTTTTCCTGACATTTGTCTTACAGATGAGGAAAAACCCCGATAAAAACCTCATCCAGCAAAACTTTCCCGACCAGGGATCTAACCAGGGCCCACTGCGTGACAAGGCAGCACACTACCTCGAGACCACAGCGGTGGACTCTTGGTAATAATACGGTAGATTAATAAATAACTTTTGATTTTTGTGAATGAAGCCTAGTACTGGAACGTTTTTCCCTTCTCCTTAACCAATGAAATAATAAGTGCATACTTTTTAATTTGGACCAAAGATAGGCGAACATCGAATATAACTTAAGTTGCATGAACTTATAGGAAACTAAATGCAGTAAGAATAATTGAATCCTATGACTGATGGTCACGACATATGGCACAAATGGGAAATGAAAGTGGGTCATGGAGTAGGAATATCAGAAGAAAAGCATCCAATAGGTAGAACAACAATGAGGTGGGATAATAATATTGACAATTGTGAGATGTATTGTTCATGTATTTGAAAATATTAGCTCAAGATAGGGATATATGGCGATCTTATATGTCTGCACCTCTGTAACCTCTGTGTTTGATAGACACGACGAGTTAAAAAAAAGTGATACCACTAATGGGCTTAAGAGTTCCTTGAGGCAATAGGGGGTTAAGGCTCCCATCTTTCTAGACAATCTGTGCAAAGGTCAGTTGATTAGTTAGCCCTGTGTGAAGCCATACTCATTTCCATTAGAGGCTGAGTCAATCCCAGAGCCATGGTATCGTCAGATGGTTTAGGGCAATTTAAAAATTCTGAGCCTATTGGAACTCTAATCCTCAACCTTCCAGCTTGTAGTATATTGCCTTAACAACTATACTACGACTTACCCTGGGAATGAGTTATAATAATAATAATAATAATTCATTAACCTGGTGGTTAATGGTTTTTTATATAAGCTCTCCTTACATCCATATTCTGAACTAATATTTCCAATCATCGTAATCATTATGATCATCTCATGCGTCATGTGATGGACGCTGCTAAATCCGTTAAGGTATCATTCCAGCGTTTTTTAAATGTCTTTGTCCTTCGATGTATTTGCTAGAATTCTTCTAGGCTATCTAGTGGGATGCATCCTTTGTATTTATGTTCTGTTCACTGAAGTCTATATTACTCTACAGAGAGCAGCTGGAATGAGAACTTGATGGGAAATGTTTACGCCATGTACACATTATTTATAAATTTATATTTGTTAGTATTTAAGATAGGTCTTTATATTTGTTGTTACATATTTATTTTCAAAATATGAATGCGAAATATATTAAATAATTTTATAAAATATATGTTCGTTAAATATATTTCTGTCAGTAAGGTCATATAAGTTTTTACTTTGTAAAAGCAACTTAATGAAAATATATTTTAAAAATGTACATTAGAACTAATGATTTTTTTTTCTCCTATGATAATATTGTACTATTCCGTTTGGTCAGTTTATGGATATTGTTATCATTATCATCATCATCATCATACGTTGAGGGGAAAAGTAGAAGAATTTAACTGAAATTTTAAATTGTTTCTACTCTTAGTGGTTCGTGAAATCCAGGTTGAAAATCACCAGCCTCTAATACATTTTGGTACGCCAATAATAGGCCTAATCACTTCTCAAGATACCATATGGACTTTTTACGTAGGCCTACCGTATAATAAAAGTAGGTAATTCAAAATGTCTAAGGCTTTTGGCACCCCTGTGGTCAATGCCGCATTCAGTAAGGCTCTAAACATAGGCCTAGGACAATATTTCCTTAGCTACAATTAGAATGTTAAAGCTAAACTATTTAAATGTGTACATACCCGGTTTTGTGATGGGAATCCCCGATCTGCTTTCTTTCTGGCGACTGCTGGAATTAAGTTACGGGAATCTATAGCCTACATATGTGAATATATAAGTGTGTAATAAATAGTCGATTATAGTGTATTAAGTATTAGGCCTACCCTCAGGGGTCCTCATCTAGGGGATATATGGATGGCGACCACAAGGTGCCCAAGCTGAGAAAAACATTTCTTCCATTTACTTGTGTTTTGCACTCTTTTAACTTTACTATCTAACCTCCCTTGGTTAACTCTTGTTTTTTCGACCCCGACGCTATTAGGGCATCCGAGGGCTAGGGAGTTTTCCTTTCTTCCATTTCTTCTTTCCTTCTTTTCTTCTCCAGAAAAGCCTGACCAGAGGCTATAAGATGGCAGCCCCATCACTGGTCTTGCCTTCCTTTGGCCAGCAACCAATCGAAGGGACTATTATTATGCTTTCAAGTCTTATACGAGAATTTCCCGGAAAGTGAAATGCTGGAGGGAAAATTTTCTATAGGATCGTAACAGGCCTTGGCCTAATACTTGGAAGGAAGAAGAAGTATTAGGCCTACCTTATTTTATGACTGTATTGAGGCGATTTGATGTTCCAACAGCCACAACTTGTAAAAAACTTCGGCGTCAGCTGAGATAATTATATCGGCTTTCCGTCATGTCAACTGCCAATTCCAATTCAAGGCTGCTTCTATATTTTTTTATGCTGTAGGCAATGGCCATATCTCCCACATCACGCGGATATCATACGTCGGGGATTTCCCTTCCGTAAAGATTAATTTTGCCTTGGGTTTTTTTTTTGTGTCCTCCATAATACCAGGTCAAGAGATTTGATAAGACGAAGCCCACGTTAGTAAGTTAGTATCATTATTGAATGATTTACGATCACTGTTAGGAGTTACTAGACTGGATTGCCAACGGAATACTGTTATTAGAGAAAAAACTTGGAGTCCAAGTTTAAATGAAGATATAGAAAGATACCAACTAGAATGGAGAAATCATCTGAGAAGAATGGAAAGAAATAGACTTCCAAAATTGGTAATCAGATATACTCCAACTGGATATAGGGACCAAGGAAGACCAAAATATCGATGGAAAGATCAAGTATACCAACTTCGTTAGGTTTACCATCACAGGCCACATGGCCTAAAATGGATTTATTCATGACTATTTAACTCATGCCCCAAATAGGAGTCAATGACCAATCACATTTCAATGATTTTTGATTAACAACCAATGACAGTCATGTTTCGCCTAGAATTTACCAACTGAAGTTTATCATAATAAACAAAGCACCCCCTTTTTAACAATCTGAATAGGTCATAGCATTATTTGCAGTGACTAACTCTCTAAGAAATACGGCTACCAGATTGTACATATAGTGCATGAATGTCAACACATAGCGCATCCGGGAGTTAATATAAGAACATTTGTAGCAATTGATTATACCACCAAGAAAAGAAACCACTGTTTGTACTTTCTTAAATGTATTTTTTCTCAGGTAATAACATTCCAGAAAAATATAATTGTCATATTTACATCATAGGACATCAGAAATGAATTAATATACAGTTTGATGTGTTTCATTTTTTCTCCACTAGAGTGCATTCTTACAATATTGCATTCCTTTGGCAATAAATAATATGATCTGGTTGCAATGATGAACAAAAGAAGCAAATGAAGCGTACCAATTATTTCTCATTTGTTTTCAAATATCGCTGTTTACATTAAATATATAAATGTTCTAAAATAACTACATTTAAATAATGATTTGTGAGTAAACAGCTTAATTGTATTCGTTAAATAGTCCTAAGAAATGCCACTCTTGATTTCCAAATTATCTAGATAAATTGGAAATCACTCGTGGCATTACTTGTGATAAATTAATGATAAAATGAAATATAGCATGATACCGGATTGAAGACTTTTACGCATTCATTGAAAAAAATGTGCCTTCGTCTATTTTATTACTCATACGTAAAACATTGCCTTCCATCCTTGTGTCATAATATACGCCGTGTCCACAAATATAACACCATACTTTAAACTACTACTACGTCACTTTGGATAATCGTATCTAAATGAAATTAGTGATCAAAAGAAACTCAAAAAGTTTTGTGCATGTTAACAGTGGAGAGTAATGAACAACAATACAGAAACTAAACTAAATGTAATCATGTTTTTTTGTGGTCGATATGGGTTCATTGTTGGATATTCACGATATTGGTAACTTCGGATGTCTGCAGCGTCACTCGTGGGGGCCACATTCAATGTCTATGAGGTATAGCAAAAACGTACATAAGGGGACACTGGCGTAGCCTGTAAGGTCTGTAGTAACTTCCTGGGTTGAATTAGAGTGTAGCATGACCTACACAATACTAAGGTTGGCTTATGAATGGATTTCATCGAGATGACGAAAAAAAAAGGAAGACCACAGATAACACGGATGAAGGGTATCTAAGGAAGCAATGCAGAGCAAGCATCTAAGAAAAGACCAATGGATAGACCGAGCTGATTGGTTCACAGCGATTCGTGCCATATATAATTAATTTGTTTTTATTTGTTATATTATGTGACTGATTGTATTGTATTGTTATTTGGTTGTCAGAAGATGTGAAAACATTGTAACCTGCTAAATAAATAATTATCAGCTGTTTATTCAAAATGATTCTACAACTTTTTCTAATGATATATTACGTATATCTAGAAGAATATCTCTGCACATAGGGCATTTTTTCAATTTAGGTTTACAGTTGCTACAGATGTTATGTCCATTTATACACATTGTGATTGGTGAAACTAACATCTTGGTACACAATGGGCATTTTAGTTCTGACATAATATCTTTTATTTTTTCATCTTTCAAATCTTGAGGATATACACGTTTCATGCCAGGTATCGTTGCTAGGATGTTATTCAATGTGATCTGTAAAAATACAAACACAAAATGATGATAATAATAATTAATAATAATACTTTTTTCCCATTGCCCCAGGTTGTCATTTCGACATTTATGGTGTTCTCTCCTGGCATGGCGTACTTGTAACTTACTTCTTAGGTTGATGCACTTGGAAGGCGGGGTTATGCTGCCCCGATGATGTGAGAGTTGATGATGATGGTAATGATGCGCCAGGAGAGGCCTTAAACTAAACCTAATCTAATTAGGCAGAATGATAATGATGGCCAGATGGTGTTCAGGGATCGTTTAGGCCTTAAAATTTCCTGACATTTATCGTACAAGTGAGGAAAAACCTCGAAAAACCCTCACCCAGGAAACTTGTCCCGACTGGGGATCGAACCCGAGCCCGCTGCATGACAAGGCAGCATACTACCTTGAGATCACAGCGGCAGACTATAATAATAATAATAATAATAATAATAATAATAATAATAATAATAATAATCTGAAATACATCCCAAAAAAAACTGGCAAACATAAAAAGCTTTGGCAAGAGAATTCAAAATGTGTAACAGACTAATGACGTAATGACCTAATCCAGAAAGCCCCTGATGATGGTGTAGTAATGATAATATCAACAAATATAACCATGGATTAAAAATACATTTTTTTTTTTCAAATGCCCCAGGTTTGTCTTTCGACATTCCTGGTTTCTCTCCTGGCATGGCATACTTGTAACCCACTTCTGATGTTGGGGCGCCTGGAAGGCAGGGTTACATTGCCCCGATGATATGATGGTGATGATGATGATAATGGTGCGCCAGGAGAGTCCCTAATCCTAAGCTTAACCTAAGATGATCATGATTGATTATGATTGCGATGACCATATGATTTCGGGGACCGTTTGGGCCTTAAAGTTTTCCTGACATTTGTCTTACAGGTGAGGAAAACCTCGATAAAAACCTCACCCAGAAAAACTGTCCGAACCGGGGATCGAACCCGGGCCCGCTGCGTGACAAGGCAGCACGCTACCCCGAGACCACAGTGGTGCAACAAAATATAGGAAATTAATTTAGAATATTCAATGTTGTAGACAAAATGTAGATATCAAGAATTAATTGGTACAAACAATTGAAAGAATATCCAATGCGGACCTTCGCCTTCTCAACTGGCCTGCTAAGTCGTTCCTGTCTTTCGATCTTACATTCTACCTTGTGATTTTAGATTCTTAATATCGTTGTACACACCTCTACAATCTAATTTTAGGTCTCCCTCTTTGTCTTTTCCTCTGTGGTTGATTAACAGAAACTTAATCAGGGGCTCTTTTTTTCTCTCACAAGGGAACTGTCAACCATTGCATACCGAAACCTACCTTGAAATTTCTCCCAGAGAAGCTCATTGTGATGTACAAAGGCCATGTTCAAAAACGTATGTGCCATTTTTAACTGCAAGGCACAGAAATCGAAGCCAGAATTCAGCAATGCTAACCCTTTATGCAGCAGATGGATTCCCTGCTTGAGTAAGAGCGGAGTGGAGTAAGACGAGACGCGGCGCAGACGGCAGGAAGTGAAGGATATCCAATCTATCGAGTCACGAGTTTTATTGCTTCCCTATAATGTAAATGAGAGATTTGGCGCTGGAGTTCAGTGCCTTTCTATTAAAAAAGCAGATAATTTTTTTTTTGTTGATATGTCCTTGGTACATCCCAGCGCTTCTCTGTGAGAAATTTCAAGACATGCAATGGTTGACAGTTCTTTTGTCAGTTCTATTCACAAGCTCCATCCATTTTAGCATAATAATTTTTTATAAATGCAACTATATCCAGCTCAGTATGTTTTAATTCGGTTTTAGACCTTATTCCCCACTCATTACTAACTCTGACTGGTCCCAGCATCTTCCTCAGAATTTTCCGTTCTGGAAAGGTCAGCTGTTTACTAATGTTTGAATGTAGGATCCAAGTTGTTTTGCTCCAATGGGTCTTATAAGAGATAAAGTATTATTAATAAGAGATTAAAATCTTAAAAGTTGTATCAGTCGTCCTCAATTAAGACAAATTTCAGTTTAAAAACTTCGTCAAACATTAAACAAGGTAGCCACCAGTTTTGAATCCTGCCGATGATGGGACAAGTCCCGAAAGCGCTACAGTTAAATAATTAATTAAGTTGAGGAGACTGACCTTTCAGTTGAATATTCCATAATTTTATATTTTAATTAAATAGTTGTCCCGAGAAGAGATCTCCATTCATCCATCCATAGTAATTCTGCCCGAGGGCAGGTCTTTCACTACAATCATAGCATTTTCATGCTATGCTTTGCAACTTTACTAGGTCTGAGCGTATAATTTTTCTCTTCAAATGTAGGTGTGGTAGCTTCCCGTTGCTTTCCACACCGGTGAAGGATGATGATGATGATAATGATAATGATAAGGATGATAATGATGATGGCCATATGATTTCGGGGACTGTTTGGGCCTTAAAGTTTTCCTGACATTTGTCTTACAGGTGAGGAAAAACCCCGATAAAAACCTCACCCAGAAAAACTGCCCCGACCAGGGATCAAACCCGGGCTCGCTTCGTGACCACAGCAGTGGACTAATACAATGTAGTCTAAGAAAAATATTTCTATCGATGACACTACCATAGATAATTCAGTCATATGACGTGTAAAAGTAGCATCATGTATCCCCCAATAGATGGAGTCGGCGGAGTAATACTTTATGCAAGTTTGTTTACAGTTCAACTGGAACTTAGAGCACGGATAGTGTATAGCAGCCGAAGTGTTGAACATATTATCTTTGATTGCCCTTTATTGTGGAATGAAAGGTTCGAAGTCACCTGTCTTCTAAATAACACAGCATATTTAAGTGAACCACACACCACGGAAGTGCTTTTGACAGAAAATAACTACAAACTTGTTTTGTCTTTATAAAATATGGTTATCCGCACTCTAGACGAGTAGTTAAGGTAGGATGCCTTGGCGCAGAGCTAAGGGACTTGAGCTGGTTCAAGTCTCCATGGGGGAAGAAATTTTCTCATGGAATTTTGGCCAGTGTGGGACCAGTGCCCACCCAGCATAGTGATGAATTTGGGTAGGTGCAATAAGTAGTGGCTTCAGGTTGGGAAAACCAGCTATAATGGCTGGGGATCAACACTGGCTGGATGATCGCCTACTATTAACACATATGGATATGAGGCCGGCTGGTAAGCCATGGACCTTCTATGCCTGTCGCACCACAGAAAAATAAGGTTCATAAAAATGTAGTTTCTGATAAAATTACATAATGTATCAAACCTTTGACACAAACTATAACCCTAATATACCATAGGTGATATAGGGTTTATAAATTTCGGATAATAAATAATAACAATAATTATATAAATCATGGAGTTTTTCATTGAAATTATCTGTTTTGAATTGAATGTCTTACCTTTATGTATGGGATCAGAAATTTTGTTCTCCTGTAAACGATTTCAGTAAGTATAATGGTCCATATTAACCATACGTCATACAGCGAGGATATATTTGGATACAGTGTCATCCACATCAAGAAAACACGACACAAATCTTCTGCAGCACCCTTAAAAAATATAATAATATTAGACAATATTTAGTAGTAGTAGGACTTTATTAGACAAAAAGTAAGATATTTACAATATTATTTACAAATATGGGTCGCACGGGCAGTAAGCCGTACGTGCTGTTGACAGTCCGTTACAATAAAGTAATAATTGGTACTAATGTAAAGAAAAATAAACAACAAAAAAGCAATAACATTACAATTACATAAAGAAAACACAATAATATTACAATTAAATAATAACACAATAGCATTATACACTAAAAAAACATTAACATTACAATTACATAAAGAAAACACAATAATATTACAATTAAATAATAACACAATAGCATTAAACACTAATTAATTTATATATAATTGTTAAGAATTAATGGTATTGCATTTTGATAACATATATTTATTCATGAATGAGTGTTGTCCTCATTTTCTGCGTTTTGTTCAGAAATTTACCGAGGTTTATCCAATTTTCTGAATTTACCAATAACTCGTAGCATGCCAATCTTTCCCGATTTGAATTTAGAAATCTTTCCGGTAATAACTGCCATCTCCAATATTCTAAATCATTACATTTTCCTAATATATGTATCTCATCTTCAAAGTTCCCGCACATTGGACATATTCGCATATCCTGATCGTCGCTAATTTTTTAGAAATTTCCATGCCCCTAGCCTAAACCAAGCAAGCCCTGATCTCTCCTTAAATCCTAGGTTGAGTATATACGATTCTTTTCCCCAGACGTGTTTTAGGTCTCTTTGTAAACACAGTGAGCGTTTTCCTGCACATTCGGCGAAAGTATCTTGTTGGTTTATATCTAAGTACCTCCTCCTTATTTTTCTCCACACGTTCTTGCGATTTTCAGTCCCTTTTTCCCATATCCAGCCCATCCCAATCTTTTGGAGTTAATAATATGATAGGGTCCTAAAGTAAATATTTTTTTAAAGATTAAGAGAAGTTGGAGACTGAACAAAAAGAAATTCACAAAGACAATAAATTTAAATATTTGGGCCGAGAACCCCAGTTTAGAATAAAATAGAAAGAAGCTCAGCCGAAATTGAAAAAAAGAATAAGTATAGGTAGAAAGAAAATTGGTATGCTAAATTCAGATCCTTGGAGCAAGAATATTGTAAATAACACAAAAATATTTTATAATTCAATAGTTCAAAGTGTAATGTCCATATGGAGCTGAAACTTGGACATTAGACAGGCCACATACAAATAAATTATTGGCTACAGAAATAAACATGGGAGAGAGCGGAAACAAAATCAAGAATAGCTAAAATTAGAAACCAAATAATTAGATGATAAAAGCGGATAAAATTATTCTTAAAGTAATTGAACAGAAATTAAGATGGTTTAGACACGTTAAAAGAATGGGAAATGATTTTGGAATGGAATGCTGAAGGGAGAAAGAGAAGAGGAAAAGCTCCAGGAACAATGAAAGGATGGGATCAGGAGTATGAATAGAATGGAATTGACGGAAGAAGTTGCGCAAAACAGGAATTTTTGAAAGAATAAAATTATCAACTTTTATAAGATTCATGATGTGTTCCGTTGAGGTACTATTCAAAATTAAAATATAAAATTATGGAATATTCATAAGTAATGCAACGAGTTAAAATTATCGATAAATTTATCTAGAGAATTTGGAAATCAAGAGTGGCATTTGTTAGGACTATTTAACGAATAAAATTAAGCTGTTTACTCACAAATTATTATTTAACTATAGTTATTTTAAAATATTTATATATTTAATGTAAACGACGATGTTTGAAAACAAATGAGAAATGATTGGTGCACTTCATTTGCTTCTTTTGTTTATCACTGCAACCAGATCACATTATTTATTGCCAAAGGATCGCAATGTTGCAAGAATGCACCCTAGTGGAGAAATTTATAACCAAGGTTATATATATTAATTAATTTGATGTCCTATGATGTAAATATGTGAATTATATTTTTTTGCAACGTCATTCCCTGGAAAATAATTAGTTTAAGAAAATGCAAACAGTGTTTTTTTTTTTGTGGTATAATCAATTCTTAGAAATGTTTTTATATTGTCTATCACATGCGCTTTCTGCTGGCATTCATGCACTATATATACAATCTGGTAGCCGTATTTCTTGTAGGGTCAGTCACTGCAAAATTATGCTATGACCTATTCAGAATGTTAAAAAGGAGGTACTTTCTTTATTATGATAAACTTTAGTTGGTAAATTTTAGGCGAAACACGACTGTGATTGGTTGTAATTAAAAAATCATAGAAATGTGATTGGTCATTGACTCACATTTGGGGCATGAGTTAAATAGTCACCTGAAAGGTCCATCTCCTCAACTTAATTAATTATTTAACTGTAGCGCTTTCGGGACTTGTCCCATCATCGGCAGCAACTTAATTAATTATTTAACTGTAGCTCTTTCGGGACTTGTCCCATAATCGGCAGGATTTAATCCTGATTTAAGTCCCGAAAACGCTACAGTTAAATAATTAATTAAGTTGAGGAGACGGACCTTTCAGGTGAATATTCCATAATTTTATATTTTAATTTAGAATGAAATTACTTTTTATTGAAGGAAATTAGTTTATTCATACATTTTTTAATTACCTTCAGCTGAGGAAATTTATTCACGAGTCTTCTAAGTAAACATTCAGTCAGTAAAATTGTCCACAATATTGTGAAATTTCTAGATGTTGTTAAATTAGGAAGCAAAGACCACGCAAGAAGAATAATTCGGCACACATCTTCTGTATCTCCCTACAAAAAATAAATAAACCAATATTACATATTTTAATGAACCCTATTTGAAAGAAGTTGGTAAAACTGGAAGTTAAACATGTCAATTTTATCAATTTTGGCATTTTAAAGAAGAATAGTTGGGGATTCTTTACAACGTGTGACACAAAAAATGTTCGTAAGTTCCTGTTACACATCATGTGCATGCGACAACAAACGTGAAGATATTAAATATAAAATTAGTACCTGGTAAGTCAGTCGTCCTCAACAGCGGTTAACACTATGGAATCACGGGATGCAGCCAACATATACACAATATTTAACTTTCCTAAAAGCTAACATAAAGTAATTTAAGTACTCTAACCTGTGAAAGACCAACCTAGAAGCTAACCTAACGCAATTTAAGCACTATAACCTGTGAAAGAATGCAACGCCCAAAAATAAATAGTAAGTTCTGAAATTTTGAAGTGTATATGTGCAGTTAATACATACTCTATGTTGGCTGCACTGGAAGATAAAGGTAAAGTGATCCCACTACAGGCCTCAGGAGGCCCTTGGGGTAGTGGGAGGTTAAGGCTCCCACTTTTTCTGGACAATCGGCACTTGATGTCAGCCGGGTTGTCAGCCCTCCGTGACGGCCACCTTTACCCCCAGAACAAGTGTCTGGTACTCATTTCCGTTAGAGACTGAGTCGACCCCGGAGCCATGGTGCCGCCAGAAGGTTTGGGTCAGTTTAAAAATTCTAACCCTACCGGGACTCGAACCCTCGACTTGTAGCGCAGTGTCTTAACCCTTACTCTATGGCGTGTGTTTTTTGTTGCATAGAATATCCGTTAAAATCACGTCTTCATGCTACGTATGTAGTTAAATATCATAGAGAAATATATTGAAATAATCGTTAGAAAAATGTAATAATTATTGTAAATGCTGGGAAATAATTTAAAAAATGGAAGCCAAAAATAAAAATTTACTGGAGTTTATGCAGGAATTTAAGAACTCACGTCACATATTGTAAAGAATAACAGAATAGTTTATAATCCATGAGCAGAAAGAAAATAAACACATGCTCAAATCTTGAAATACGTGTTCGCCGTGATCTCGATATAGCGTGCTGCCTTGTCACGCAGCGGGCCCGGGTTCGATCCCCGGTCGGGACAAGTTTACTGGGTGATGTTTTTTTCGGGGTTTTTCCTCACCTGTAAGATAAATGCCAGGATACTTTAAGGCCCAAATGGTCCCCGACCATCATATGACCATCATAATCATCATCATTCATATTCGTCTTCGATTAAGTTTATGGTTAAAGACTCTCCTGGCGCACCGTCATTATCATCACCCATCATATCATCGGGGTAACGTAACTCCGCCTTCCAGGTGCCCCAACCTCGGAAGTTGGTTATAATTACGCCAATGCCAGGAGAGAAAACCAGAAATGTCGAAATGACAACCTGGGGCATTGAATAAAAAAATATTATTAGGTACTATTGTCATATGTCCACCGCTGTGGTCTCGAGGTAGCGTGCTGCCTTGTCACGAAGCGGGCCTGGGTTCGGTCCCCGGTCGGGGCAGTTCTGGGTGAGGGTTTTATCGGGGTTTTTCCTCACCTGTAAGACATATGTCAGGAAAACTTTAAGGCCCAAACGGTCCCCGAAATCATATGATCACCATCATCATCCTTATCATTATCATCATCATCCTTCTCCGGTGTGGAAAGCAACGGGAAGCTACCACACCTACAATTCCCTAGTAAAGCTGCAACCATAGCATGAAAATGCTATGATTGCAGTGAAGGGCCTGTCCTCGGGCAGAATTACTATGGATGAATGGATTGTCATACCAACTCTCTTTTAAAAAATAACTAAAAATATACAAATATATAAAACGGTGATTCTTCCAGTTATATGGATGTGAAAAATGGGCTCTTACTTCAAGCGAGCAGATTATATTCCCTATCAATTTTTGAGAATAAAGCGTTTAGGAAAAATTTTGGATCAAACAGGAAGGTGATAGGAGAAAACTGTGTAACATTGAGCTATGTTATATTTAAGGGAAGTAAAGTAAAGTGATCCCACTACAGGCCTCGGGAGGCCCTTGGGGTAGTAGGAGGTTAGGGCTTCCACTTTTTGGACAATCGGCACTTGATGTCAGCCGGGTTGTCAGCCGTGCGTGTCGGTCGCCTTTAGTCCCAGAACAAGCGTCTGGTACTCATTTCCGTTATAGGCTGAGTCGACCCCAGGGCCATAGTGCCGCCAGTAGGTTTGGGTCAGTTTAAAAATCCTGACCCCACCGGGACTCGAACCCTCGACCTTCCGGCTTGTAGAGCTTACATTTAAGGGACACTTTATCGCTCATTTTCTGCAATAAGGCCATAACTCAAAAACCATAGTTTTTCAGGAGAAGCATTTAAAGGTTTGAAATCCATATACCTTTGCCTGTATTTGTCATAAATATCAAATTACTATACCAACTCATTGTATACAATAGCTTATGTCGTTGCTCCTGAATATAGAACCGAGTTTTGTCTTTCATCTAGTACCAATAACTCAAAATCGTCAATGTTTGAGTTATGACGTTGTTGCAGCAAATAAGCGATATGTAATAAGAACAATTAGACTGCAATGAGCAGGAAATATGGACAAGTGGGGAATGAAATATGGACATTGAAACTTCTTGTAGGAAAACCAGGAGGAAAGCTTATATGAGTAGACAAAATAAATGAGGTTGGAAAATAACAATAACTATGGTTTGAGTAAATTGAATTATACATGCAAGAATTTGAACCAATGTCACTTTTTATGAAATTACCTTTATGTATACCCACACTTTCTTCCGGAATGGTTCTTTGTTTTTGTTAAATTCTTGAATGCCAAGTCCAAGATTTAAATATGCCAACAGTAGAATCACTGCAGAGAGCCCAAAAGGAATATCGTCTACATTTGTCATTTTGTTGACAACTTTAGCACTATCTACAGTTGTACCATCAAAGCTTAAAAAAAAAAAAGGTCAAAATAATATTGTGTGTAAAAAGGGGGCACATATTTGAAGAATTCTACTCGACGTTACGCTATGGTAGACAGAAGATGGATGGGACCCAACAATGAACTTCGGAGGGCCATCACGCGACTCGCAGTACATGGGTTTCACCATAAACTCTGTGAGAAGGCCTTCTACCACGAACCCACTGAAACATGCGCATGCATAAACTCTTTGTATACAGCTTTGAAAATAACATTTCTAAAAATGTGTAAATCGTACTAAATCATTAAATGAATATGGGATGATCATTAGTGCGCGTTATTATTATTATTATTATTATTATTATTTTTAATTGCGGATGAGTCCATGTAGGACTACGCAAAGTACTTAAAAGAGGCGTTTCCTTTGAGCCCAATTTTCTTTCATTCTTTTTCTATGAGCTTGTTTTCTATCATCTGTCCAAGTTGTTCCAGTTTTTTTCTTCGGTTTGTCCTCTTGGTCAACTTGCCACTTATTCACCTTAATTCTAAATATATCTCTGCTTGGGATATCTTCTTTAGTAATTCCTGCCAATTTTAAGTTATTTTTGACTTCATCAATCCACTTCATAGTATCCACTGGAGCTTTACTTCTGTTTTCGTAGAATTACATTATCTGTTTTGTAAGCCTATTTGAGTTCATTCGTTTAATATGGCCATAAAATTTTAACCTTCGTTTTCTAATATCACTATGAATGTCTGTATATATTTTTATTTCCTTTTTACTTCTGAGTCTAAATGCTTCACCTATGACTTGTGGACCTAAAACTTTTCTTATAATTGTGCATTCATTTTTCACTATATTTTCGATCTTTTTTTTTTTCTGTTCAAAATTAATGTTTCTGCTCCATAGAGGCACTGTGGTTTAATTACAGTGTATAGTGTCGTAATTTTGTATGTAAAGATATGCATCTTTTATTATAAGTGTTGTTAGTAAGCCGAAATGCTGTTTCCATTTTTTGGCATCTACTTTTATTGGCTTTGGTTTCAATTCCATTTTCCTGAATTATTTCACCAAGATATTTAAATTGTGAAACTCGTTTAATTTTTCCATATTTGGTTTCCAGGTATTTTGGTGCTTGTTTATTGCATGAAATATATTCCGTTTTTTCAAAAGAAATCTGCAGACAATTACTGTTATTATTATTGCTGTTATTATTATTGTTATTATTATTAATTATTATTATTATTATTATTATTATTATTATTATTATTATTATTATTTAATCGGGATTTGGAGTTATACAAGGGAAATCAAGATAACTCGCAATCCAGTATGGGATTTCGGTGAGTATGGGATCTATTTTTGTGGTAGAGTGGCTTGCGTGCTTAAATGACTCCGAGAGCTATCCCGGCGCCTGCGGTAGCATTGCTGCCGATAGGGTTACCCATGCCGAACTGGTCGAAGGTGATAAGCCAGACGAAAAAGTACCTTGGTCGAAAGAGTGACGTTCACCGTAAAAAATATAACCATCAAGAAACGCGGACATGGGTTCCACTGGGGTAAAATTTTCCGGAGGTAAATTAGTTCCCCATTCGGTTCTCCGGACAGGGACTACATCAGGGAATCCATGTAAAAGCCTCAAACACAAGGGCATGTTCCTAGGAACATGGAATGTTAGGACTTTATGCAATAGCGGGGCGCTAGAGGTATCAACGGGGAAATTAGATACATCACCCTTGGATATAATAGTTTTACAGGAAGTTAGATGGCTAGGAGAAAGTAGTCAGGAATCAGGAAGTTTTGCATTATACTACGGGGTGCAGAAATACCTGGATTTGGAACGGGTTTTTTAGTCCGAAGGAGGATCCTCTCCGCTATCCGAGATATTGAATTACATGGTCTTTATAGGGAACCAGATATGATAACACCACTTAAGCCTCATAGATTGCGATGGACAGGACATGTGGCACTAATGGGGAATGAAAGACGTGCATGGAAGCTTCTTTTAGGAAAACCAGAGGGAAAACGCCCTGTTGGTAGACCAAAAATGAGGTGAGAGAATAACTTATTTTTCTTCTTAAACTTTATTTGTAGGATTTTCATCCTGTTTATTTCCAAAATCACTCCTCGGAGGAAGACCTATTGGGTGTGCATTCACTGTCTAGGGTTACGGCAGATACAGCGGAGAAGGAGTCCTTCGGTACGGTGTACCTGACGGAAGAGGCAACTCTACATCTACTGCCTTGTAGATTGACAAACGGGCGGATGGGGTTCGTTAGTCCTGCAAGACAACCCATCTAGGAGAGACAACTCCGAAATAAAACGGGGCAGGCTGAGCTCTGGAGCTGGGTGAAGGCAATCGGCCTAGGGAGGAAACCCCGAATAATAAACCCGCCATGAAAACGGGCTAGCAACCCACTTCAAGGTGTATCTTATACATTGCTCGCAGTCCCAAGGATCGAGCCTCGGTAAGAGAATAACATTAACCATAATTTGAGGGACGTAGAATACAGGGGATGATTGGAAAGTATTACCTCAGGATAGGAATGTATGGATAGATTATGTCCGCTCGGCCATGAACCTATGGGTTCAATAGTACGAGTTAGTTAGTTAGTTAGTCAGTTAGTTATGGGATCTGTTTAGCCATATCGTAAGTAAAGTAGTTACCATAAGAGAAGTGGCATGTTAAAAAAAAAAAAAGGCTCTAATGGCTGAGTGAGTGATGATACTGATTAAACGTCACCCCTTTTCTAATTAGATTATCGTCCATCCGTAATTGGCATGTGTGGATGTGAAGCCAGCATCTGACTGGTAGTATAGGCCTATGCGCAATTGAGAAAAATAATTCTGAAACATTCTAATTCAATACTCGAAATTGCGTTTTGAAAATATTTATTTTTCTTCTTCTTCGGCTTTCCCCCACTTATAGGTTTGCCGTCTTCAGTTTCCATTTATCTCTATCATTCCAATCTCCCTCTTCCAAATTCCGATCATCCATTATAGTTCTGACGTAGGTTTTCCATTTCCATCTTGGTCTGCCACGTTTATTTCTTTCAGGGTGACCATTGGTATATATTTTTTGGCCATCTTTCATTTTCCATTCTTTGTACATGGCCATACCATTTAAGTGCTTGATTTTCAATCCTCTTAACAACAGATTTGGTGACATTCATTTCTCTCCAAAGGAATTCATTTATTATTTTATCCTGTCTTGTTTTTTGGAGTCTTCTTCTAAAATAATCAAATTCAAAAGATTTATTTTTAAATCCACCAATTGTGGAATGTTAAAAAAAGCTATAAACCTACCTTTTTGAACTTAAACGTGTCTGTATAGACGAAAGTTGATTTTGAAATTTGTAAAGACATATGTTTTGCTTTTATTGCCATGATTACTTGCTGTCTGTTGCGTCATTGGCAGGAGTGAAGGTCAGGGATGATTGCATGGTTACGTATGTTCATAAAATTATATCACAGACTTTCTTGTGTTAACATTTTAAAATTCGTAGCTGATAAAACAGTCGTCCTCAACTACATTAACTTTTATTGTAAAACACACTTAAAATCTAGTTTTTCAAAGAGCATGTTTCATCTTCAGAATTTTTCTTGGTACTGAATTATTTGTATATTTCATTTTTATTTATATACAGAATTTTAATGTTTACACATCTTTCTGTGCCTGAAGTTTTATTTTTCTTCTCCGCTCGTCTCTCTCCATCCAATCCATGTCCTCCAGTCCTCTTGCTCTCATTCCAGTTATTTCCTGCATCTACGAGTTTCGAGGTCTTCCTCTCCTCCTTCTTCCAGGTGGACACCATTCCAATGTTTTCCTGGGCAATCTTTCTTCTTGCATTCGTCGTACGTGCCCATACCAATTTAATTACTTATACCGTATATAATCTACTATTGAACAACCAATATCCATTTTTTTCTCTTATGACAGTATTTCTTATTTTGTCTAATTTTGAACATCTTGCTGCTCTCCTCAAGAAATCCATTTCATACAGATGTATTAAAATCTAGGTCTTTCAAAGAGCATGCTTCATCAGCTGAAGATGAAGCATGCTCTTTGAAAGGCCTACATTTTAATAGTGTGACGACGTTTTACAACAGAAGGTAATATAGTTAAGGGCAACTGTTTTATCAGCTATCAGTTTTAAAATGTTAACAGAATTTTAATCTCAACGGTGTTCTACCATGGATTTTAAAATTATAGACCGACTTCCTTATAGTTAATTTCGAAGGAAAGTAGCTATAGACGTGGTATTCATGAAAATATTTTTGAGAAAATATACATATATTCTCCGATCATATCTAATAGATGCCGAAATATATATATATATATATATATATATATATATATATATCCATCCATCCATAGTAATTCTGCCCGAAGGCAGGTCCTTCACTGCAATCATAGCATTTTCATGCTGGTGAAGGATGATGATGATAATGATAATGGTAAGGATGATAATGATAAGGATGATGGCCATATGATTTCGGGGACCGTTTGGGCCTTAAAGTTTTTCTGACATTTGTCTTACAGGTGAGGAAAAACCCCGATAAAAACCTCACCCAGAAAAACTGCCCCGACGGGGGATCGAACCCGGGCCCGCTGCGTGACAAGACAGCACGCTACCTCGAGACCACAGCGGTGGACATATATAATAAAATTAAAATTATATAAAATAAAGTAATCATAAGTAAGTAGCTTCCTAGATGATACTTGCATGGAAGCTTCTGCCAGAGGGAAAACGCCCAGTTGGTAGACCAAGAATGAGGTGGGAGAATAACATTAACTATGATTTGAGGGAAGTAGATTATACAGGGAATGATTGGAAAGCATTAGCTCAGGATACGGATGTATGGAGAGCTTATGTCCGCGCGGCCATGAACCTACGGGTTCGATAGTGCCAGTGAGTAAGTAAGTAAGCTTCCTAGATGATTATTAATGGAATGCTCTATGTAGCTGTTATGCAGTTAATATTTTCATTGTGTCGAACTTAAAGTTCTTCTGTCCTTTAGGCGTAGCCTAAAAATATAAGATGGCCGGAAATAATATCAAGTGACGAACTGTGGAGAAAAACCAACCAATCTCCAATATGTCACCAAATAAAACAATCCCCAATATGTCACCAAATAAAACAAAGAAAATGGAATTAAATGGGCCACACATTGAGAAAACCAGACGGAGTCATCGAGAAGACTAAGGAATCCGCAAGGAGTAAGAAAGGGGGGGCGGCCTAGGAAAACGTGGAAGCGATTAGTAGAGGAGGAAGCAAAGAAAAGAGGGGAAAGCTGGAAACAAATTAATGGCTGGCTGGAGGAGCTTTACTGCTGCCCTATGTTCCATTTAAGAATTACAGGAAATAAATAATAAACATTAAATTATACAACAGTATACAAACAGATTATAACTTATATTTATGTATGATTTGTTTTCAATGCGCTCCGACATTTTTTAAATAAACTGGCATCAGATTTTTTCTTTTTTTTTAATTTAAGTTTTTTTTAATTTAAGTTTTTTTTTTTTTAATTTAAGTATATATTCGGCAGCGGTGGACTAGTGGTTATGCTCCTTGCCTCTGGTCCCGACGGTCGCGGGTTCAAACCCGGCCGGGGCCGATGGTTTTTTAGGATGGAAAAATCCAAGGAGCAAGTCCTCCGGGAGGGACTTTAAGCCGTGGGTCCCGAGTCTGAAGATTTTCAGGTTCGTAAAACATCCCTAAGCCTGAATGAAAGGCCTCTAAGCAAAATTTACCGAATTTTCCCGTCCTAGTACTACCATGGTTTCCTAGATGTAAGTATGAGGCAGAACGCTGACCACGGACCACTCAAAGACATCTATGCGGAAACAAGTGTAACTAAATTAATATGGTTCAAATCCTTCCCTATAGGGGGAGAGCGCCTAAATCTCTGTTAAGGGAAACATGGGCTTACAAGACAATTTAAGTATATAAATGTATTTTCCAAACCAGCCATAGCCTGTCCCAAGCCAGGTTGATAAAGGCGAGGGGGAGGAGTAACACCTCGTAAAAAAACTTGGTTCAGCTTGCCCAGCTGATAGTACCTTGTGAGGGCCCCTTGCCAGGGTTACGGCGAAGACCTTAACGGCAGATACAGCGGAGGAGTCCTTCGGTACGGTGTACCTGACGGAAGAGGCAACTCTACATCTACTGCCTTGTAGATTGACAAACGGGCGGATGGGGTTCGTTAGTCCTGCAAGACAACCCATCTAGGAGAGACAACTCCGAAATAAAACGGGGCAGGCTGAGCTCTGGAGCTGGGTGAAGGCAATCGGCCTAGGGAGCAAAACCCCGAATAATAAACCCGCCATGAAAACGGGCTAGCAACCCACTTCAAGGTGTATCTTATACATTGCTCGCTGTCCCAAGGATCAAGCCTCGGATGAAAGACGGAAAAAATGTATTATAGATAGACGAAAACATTGGAAGAGCCATATAGAAAGAATGGAAGAAAACCGGCTTGCAAAAAGAGCTAAAGAAGATAGACCAATGGATGGGAGAAGAACAAGAGGAAGACCAGCCAAGAGATGGATAGACAATGAATGCACATCCAATACGTCTTCCTCCGAGGAGTGATTTTGGAAATAAACAGGATGAAAATCCTACAAATTAAGTTTAAGAAGAGAAGAATATAAATGTATTTTCCGTAAAATATCAAAATGGTCTATGCATTTGACTTGCTGTGAGAATCTTTTAGTTTACGCAGTTTCTGCGTGACGAACTTTTTTTAAATGAAAATGCGCTTATGATTTATGTTAACGCTTAAATTGGCAATGTGTCCTTTAATTTACATTTATTTAATTTATTCAATATTGTTTATAAAATAATAGAAAAACAAATGAGTAGAAATTCAATTTGTGTCAAATTACATAATAATGTACGGTAATAACTAGGGCAAGGCATTTAATGACCTATAAATTGGTAAAAAATACAAAATAAAAAATGCATTTATGACCTAAAAATGCAAAAAAATTACCAATAAAATAGAAAAATGACGAATAAAAACTTAAGAATTACCAATAAAATACTATTTATTAGATTAAGTACTCACTTGATTACTGAATTACATAAAATTTAACTTAGCATCAAAATATGAAAAAAAAAAAAAAAAATTTCAAAAATACATATTACAGTACCTTTTATTGCAGAAAATCCATTTCAATTACACAGCGCACTTTTGCAGCAATTTTGAATTGCAGTTAACAATCAGAATAAGGGTAGAAGCTAGCATAAGTTCTAAGAAATTGAATAAAATTCCTAGAAGTGGGAAAGATCATTACGCACATACCTTGAAAAATAGGGGTAGTAGTTAGCAAAACAACTACTTAATTCCAAGAAATTGTATTGACGAGGAAAAATACTGAATTATAATAAAAATCTTGAATAAAATACAAATAATATCACAGCCTTCCGGAAAAGTGTAAAAAATGCTCAAAATGACCTAAAAATTGCCAAAAAATGACATATCCCTATAAAAGTTAAGAAAATGCAAAAAAAAAAAAAAAAAAAGCCCTAACAAATTGCTTTTATTTAATCCGTTTTTTAATGCCGTACATTTTCATATATGCAAGCAATGTTTCAACCTTCATAAGAAAAAAATGCAAAATCATTAATTGCCTTGCCCTAGTAATAACCTTCAGTTTTACTTACTTTGTTTTCATTGTGGTCCGAAACATTTAAATAATTGCCACGAGAAATCATTGTATCACCAATTTAAAGGTTAATGGTAAATTTTAGCTTAACCGAGCTAATTTAGTTGCGCTTATTTCCCTACACATGTTGGAGAGTGACACATGGTTAGCTCATCGCCTAAAAGAGACAACTAGTAGGCAACTGAAATATCATTTAGATGCAAAATGGCGATTAAATTTTGCTCAGTGGGTGTAATTTAGGCTTGATGTGTTTTAGGTGCTTTTACGAATCTCTCTAGCGGCTGCAATTTTCGACGTTCTGCAATGATACTCAGTATATGACATTAAAATAAAATGAAAAATGTATTATCCAAGAATCAGTGAAATAGAATCGTTTAAAGTTGGGGTTTACATGAAAGCAGCAATTCAAAACTTGTTTTTCTTGTAAAAGTTATGTTATCTTACCTGATAAATCGTGAAACAGAAGAAACACAAACAACGTGATTTAGCTGTTTCACTCCAACTGACAGCAAGCTGTTGAAACAAGCAAAGCCACTGTTGGCCTTGACGGGCCATTTGATAATAAACTTATTTCCAATGCTGACAATTTTAAGAAAAAGTCGCCAACTCTGGGGTATTTGAGAAACGTCATGGGACTAAGTGTTAAGTTTCCAATAGTCCTATGCGCTTTTTTTTTATCTGGTCGTATATTTTATAACCGTTAAGGATCTTTCAAGCTCTAAACTATTTTTTTTTATTCAATGCCACCATGTTGTTATTTCGACATTTTGATATTCTCTCCAGGGATGGCGTTATTGTAACCCATTTCTGAGGTTGGGGCGACCGGAAGGCGGAGTTACACTGCCTCGATGATATATGATAGCTGATGATGATGGTAATGATGAGCCAGGAGAGGCCTTAATCCTAAATTAATGAATATGTTAATGATGGCCAAATGTTCGGGGGCCGTTTGGTCTTAAAGTGTCCTCACACTCGTCTTGCAGGTGAGGAAAACCCCGAAAAAAAAACATCACCCAGGAAACTTGTCCCGACAGGGGATCGAACTCGGGCCCGCTGCGTGACAAGGCTGCACACTGCCTCGAGACCACAGCGGTTGAACTAAACTCAAATGTAATTGTTGGCAAATTAGCTCAGAATATATACATTTCTTAAGCTAGCGGTGGACTAGTAGTTATGCTCCTTGCCTCTGGTTCCGAGGATCGCGGTTTCAAACCCGGCCGGGGTTGATGGATTTTTAGGACGGAAAAATCCAAGGAGCAAGTCTTCCGGGAGGGACTTTGAGCCATGGGACCTGAATCTGAAGATTTTTAGGCTCGTAAAAGTTCCTTAAGTCTGAATAAAGAGGCCTCTAAGCAAAATATACCAACATCCACGTCCTAGTAATGCCTTAGTTGCCTGTTAGATGTCTCATTTGGTAGGTGTGTTGACAGCGTGCCATCCTTGACATCTATGAGCAAATAAGGTAACTAAAAATTGTTCTAGTAACTTCTTACAAAGGAGGGGCTATGGCTCAACAATGGGCTACGCCATTATAGATAGATAGATAGATACACCGTGTTCTGCTTATAAATATAATAAAATAAATTGTTATAATTTAAAAACTATTCATCCAAAATGGCTAAGGTTATTAGTATTTGAAAGAGGAGTTTTATAAGTTTTAATTCACTTTTGTTATTTTTATAAGTGTCAAAAATGTTAAATTGTAAAAATGTCAAAATTCTTTTCATGAAAACATCCTCTGCAGCTTCATTCGTTAGGAATTAATTTTAAAAATGCAAATGCAAAATAACGTTTATGTACGGTATACTAAAAACACCTACTCTATTCCTGTATCATTTAAGATGTAATCGCATTTCTGTTGCATTATTTATGCTCAATATTTTAGCTTTTATTTTTTCAGGTACAGCCTGACTTATCAATGATATTAGTAATGAATTTTTATTTTTGTTATAGGTGCAGTCTACAAGGCCTGATTGGCGAGTATGGTGAGTGTTAATATTAGACGTACTTTACTAAGCTCGTCTTTTTTAATACTAATTCTTATTATAGACTACTCTTTGTATTAAGAAATAAAGGCATTTCAACATTTTCTAATGACGAGTGTTTTACATAATTATACTCTTATGTCAATACTATATCGATATAGTATTTTACGGTATAGCACAATATATGAAAGGAGGATATGGAAGACATATTTTTTCTGAAGGCAATCCCTTGTCAGTGAAACTTTCTTCTCTTCTTTCAGATACTATTTTCATTTCATAATAGTTCTAGCATCCTACAATTTCTGTTACATCTTCCTAAGCAGTCTTTCTTATTATTTCCTTTATTTTTTCCGGAATTTTAACGTCAAAAATTGCTTTAAGGAAATAATTGTGACGAAGTATGTGACGAAAATTAACGTATCATTGGAATGAAAAATAAATTAGTATTACAACAATTTAATAATGGGCGAGAAGTTGTTTAGTATTCTGTTGGAATTCGTAATTCCAAAAAAAAAAAAAAATGTTAGTAAAATCGAGTGTGTCTAAATGGCACAAGATACGTTGCAGATAGACAAACCATTTTCACAGACTTAATTTTCTTCCTTAACACGTTTTGAAGGAACGCAATTAATTTAATGTATTTTGATCCAACACGCCTGTAATAGGCATATATATTTAATATCGGCCCTCTATAGTAAGTTAAATTTCTGTGTTATTTTAAAGGAATTTGAATTGTATTAAATAATACCCAGTTTATGTCCCAATGCTTCTTAGAAATGTTATAAAAATAGCATTTAACAGACTTGAAAATGCATAGCAATTTTTCAGTATCTTGCATTAATAAGAGATAGGCCCTACATTAATAAAATAATGAAAACACAGTTTCATAGAATTAGAAAACCATTTTATTCAAGAAGAAAATTTCATTCTTCACCCCACTCGTGCATAATACATAGTACATAAAAAATAATAATAATAATAATAGTAACTATAATAATAATAATAATAATAGCAACAATAATAATAATAATAGTAATAATAATGTTTTATTATACCTGTTGGAGTTAAGACCATAAGGTCTCCTTTTCCAGCTTCATTACGGTTAAATTATCCAGACGTTAACAATTATCAATTTCTGTAGTTAATCCTAAAAAATTGTTGAATATAATGATTGAAAATAATGAAATGAAAATAAATGTTCTTCCTTTAATAGGTCTACACAATATCCAGATGATAAGGAAAGTACAAAATATATTAAAGTACTTATATTTATAATAATAATAATAATAATAATAATAACCTTCAACTTGATTAACTATTGACTTGTTTAATGAAAGTGGAAAATGTAAAGAATAACAAAAATTAATATACCTAGAATTTGGTTAAATATTATATTGTATAAGGAAATATTTAGTAAGCTTGTGTTCACATAGGAAAGTATAATATGATCCAATATTGTTATGAAATATGGTAGATGGTACAGTAATTTATAATTTCAAAAAAGATTCAAATTAAATGTTGATGTAGGAAACTTAATGAGATTTGAAACAATGCTCCTCAAATACGAATATAATAAAAATTTGCACAATTTTTTTCTAAAAAAACTGATGTATGAAAGTTTATTGTGACTACATATTTTTAATTATGTGCTATGCTGGATGGAAATATCAGAAAAATAAAAAACAATGGCTTTCAAGGGCGCTCATCCAGTTCGGACAAATATAATATTAGAAAATAAACCAATAGAATAAGTGGGAAGGTATAACTTCCTAGGTTGCGAAATATCACACACAGCAGAAACAGATATAAATAACAAACTAAATAAGTTTAATTATATAACAGGAACACTAAAAAACTTTGAAAAATAAAGCCAGGAAAGACTCTATAATAAAATTATACAAGACAATGGCAGCTCATATCATTACTTATGGATCCGAAACATGGAAGTGACAAAACAACAATCTGCCAAAACGCAAGCTGCTGAAATGAAATTCCTCAGACCAATAGCAGAATATCAAAGAACAGACAAATAACATAAGACAGAAATAAGACAACTAAAAGTAGAGGAATTAAACACAACACTAGTGAAATACAGAACGAACTGGAAAGAACACTTAGCAAGGATGACTGAGAATAGAATACCAAAAGCAGCATACAACTATTCACCACGAGGAAGAAGAAGTTTGGGAAGACCAAAGAAAAGATGGAAACAGCAGTAATTTGGAGCCGAAACAGGCTAGTAAATAAGCCTAAACCTCGACGAAGAAGAAGCTATGCTGGAACCAGAAACGGACATGTATGGCAAACATTTAGGGCGGAATTCATGAAACCATCTTTACGCAAAGAGCGACTCTTTCCCCCTCTCTATGACGTGGAGAGTTTCATGATGGGGAATGAAACTTTCCACGTCATAGAGAGGGGAAAAGAGTCGCTCTTTGCGTAAAGATGGTTTCATGAATTCCGCCTGAAACTTTCCACGTCATAGAGAGGGGGAAAAGAGTCGCTCTTTGCGTAAAGATGGTTTCATGAATTCCGCCCTTAGATTAATTGACCATAAAAGCTATGTCTGGAATTTGTAATAATGACTTATTGATTTTATTATTAATGCGTTAGTTATTCATAACACAAGTGGCATTCACTTTTCTTTCTCATGAAAACAATGCTGCCATTATGAGGTATGCGAGTTATTTATAACTGTTTTCTATTCATTGAAAGTTCATTTTAGAATGGCATGTCAAGAATGTATTTCAAGGATAAGCAATGCCTATTTATAGGTAATGAATCTAAAATTACTGTTTCGGGAAAAAAAAATATATATAATTATATGGGGGCACGCCGTATCGTAGGTGGTTAAGGCAATACGCTACAAACAGGAAGTTCGAGGGTTCGAGTCCCGGTGGGGTCAGGATCTTTACACTAACCCAAACCTTCTGGTGGCACCATGGTCCTGAGGTCGACTCAACCTCTAACGAAAATGAGTACCAGACTCTTGTTCTGTGGGTAAAGATGTCCGTCGCGTAGGGCTGACAACCCGGCTGACATCAAGTGCAGAATATCTAGAAAAAGTTGGAACCTTAACCTCGTACCCCATGATCTCCTATAGCCTGTAGTGGGACCACTTTTACCTTCATATATATATATATATGACATGGAAATAAAATGTAATATTTGGCTTTTATTTCTAAATGTCAAAATTTAATATTATAATATCGAAAAAATAGATATACGTACACACACACACAGAGAGTATCCTTAATATTGCTTACGTTAAAATAAGTCACCACATTACTTTTATTTCTTTATGTTGGCAAAAGTTGCATGTGGTATAGGGTTTTAGAACTGTAATGGTTATTTTCCACATTCATTTTTAATAATGTAAACAATCCAAATGAACATAATATGAAATAAAATATTTTAATTGAAATATTAGCTGCATATTACAACTATTTATTAATGATAAGTGAGAATACATTTTTAAGATGATTATGAGAAATGTACACAATAATTCATTATATGACAATACATGTAGAATGTCTTTTTATATCATTGTTGTGAGACATTCCAGAGAGAATCATAGCAAATAGTTTAATTCAAATATTAGCTCTACATCTTATAACTATGGATGATTTAGGAAACCATGGAATTCACTATTATAGTACAATGTGTGAGAGTGAATGGAAAATATTACACATTGTAGATGATTAAACTGAGAAATCACTCTATATTATTAATTATTATCATTATATTAGTGGACAGTAATGTTTTAACATAACTATCTGAAGTATCAGTATAGTTCTTTATTTAGTAGTACCAAAATTGAGCAATATTTTGAGCAAAAATTATATATATATATATTTATTTATTTATTGTTCTTATCATATCATACCATATTAAGCTTGCATTGCTCAATGTTAAACATTTAATTATAACATCGATAAAGCGTCACTGCTATAAAGTAAAAATATTCTCTTTAATTTGCTTACTTGTTATAGTCAGCTACTAGATGGCAGTGAAGACAGAGTTCTCGTGACGTCTAGTAATAATGGAGAGTATAATACATATATAAGAAAGATAAGTGTTTGAATTGGATTCGCCTAGTGGTGTAATGGATATCACGCTGAGGTACATACTCAGAGTTCCGGGTTCGAATCCCTTCCAGGCATTTATTTTTTTTATCATATACCATATATATATATATATGATATGAAAAGAAAAAAGAATGCTTGAGTCGGGATTTGAACTCGAGTCTCTAAAGTCTGTACCTTTAGCGCTCTAACCAATTGAGCTAAAGGAGAGCGCTAAAGGTACAGACTTTAGAGACTCGAGTTCAAATCCCAACTCAAGCATTCTTTTTTCTTTTCATATCATATTTGCCTTCATTGCCAAATGTCAAAAATATATTTATAATATCTATATATATATATATATATACAATACACACAGATATATTATGTGATAATATGTTTTCCTGAACATTTGTTTATTAATGTATCAAACAATAAGGTGAATTCCATGGTAACTGACATAACAATTTAAATCAAATAAAATAACATTAATATATATATATATATATATATATATATATATATATATATATATTAGCCTTCAGATAGTAGGACAATACTTTTTCTCTTCAAAGCATTTAAATATAGGTTTCAATTTCTTTAATAAAGGGTTTCTAGCGTTGTTAATCATACTTAAAATGTATGGTTTTATATCTTTAACTGATGTAACTGTAGAATGACATGTTGTACTGAGTGAGAGTAAAATAATAATATCTGCGAAGTTTTTAATTTTATTTCAACAAGTTTTACAATTGAATAGTTACCCCGAAAAGAGTTCTAACCAACAAAAATTTTAAAGTAGAGTTTTCAGTGAATTAGTGATATATCCGGAGAATATCACGGCATAGTATATGTAAAACTATGCCTGCTCTCTTCCAGACCTGTTTTATTTATTTTTAAAAGTTGGCATTCAAATGAATAGTGATCGATCTATATGTAACAAAATGGCAGAAGAAAGTCAAATCATGAGTAGCAGTTTATGGGTTAGATATAGTTTTTGGGGTAACTATTTTTATTATTCTTATTGCAGCCAAATGACCATTAAGATTAATATAAGATTTTACTGTTTTTGCTTTGCATATTGGTTTAATGATTGTGTCCTCTTTATGCATAATTCAATATGGTAGGGTTCACATTTTTTGTTCACAATGTACACTCGCACAATTGGTCTGGTTCGTGGTATGTTGTGGTCTTGCAGATAAGATGGTAAAACCCATGGACTTATTACGTGTCGCAATTTGAAGTTTTTATAGAGTGTTATAGGATAACTGCACACCACAAACAGTTATTTGTTTAAGTGATAAGATTAGGCTTCTCAATGTTTCTTTTTTTAATTCTCTCAAAAGTGCATAGTTTGAAATATTCTGCACAAATCAGTATAAATATTATTGATATACGTATTTTTAATATATTTTTAAAAGCGAGGCTGCATCACTAATTTGACACAACAAACTTTTACTTAAACTGGTTTTTTTGACAAACTAAAATTCTCATATAAAAGACTCATTTTCTCAGAAACTAGAGGTAAATATATGACAATTTTTGAGTATGTATAGTACTTACATCTGTTGATATGGAACCACTTTGGTGCTCTTACAATTATTGTTTTTTTAATGAAAATTTACAAAAATTAAAAAAATTGAAGTTTAAAAAAAGCATATTTCCAAAAGTAAGAAGAGATGTAAGTCAAAAGTGGTTCAGTAAACTTATTAAACATGTATCTGAACCCTGTAAAAAATTCACATTTATACCTCAAATAGTTTCTGAGAAAATGGGTCTTAAAGTTTTACATTTTAACATTGTCGGGATAGGGCTTTTAATATCCCCTTAAGTTTACAATATTAGCATTTGTTGACCACTGTGGTCTGCAGTTAACATCTTTGTCTTATGCAACAGGACCAGGTTCAGTCTCCAGTCAGGATAAGTTTCCTGGGTAAGGGGGGGGGGGGGTTTCTCCTTACCTCTAAGACTAATTTCGGGAAACTTTCAAGGTACAAACAGTCCCCGAACATCATATATCCATATCATATCCACCTTGTTTAGTATGAATGTGTGAGTAAATGGTGTGCCATATTTCAATGTTTGTGCTGTCCACCAGAGGTGGTCTTGACCACTGTTTTGGGAAGACTTGCCATGTCAAAGTTTGTTTGAAAAAGTATGTATATGATTTAGAGTTTAAAATTCTCTCCCAAGGGTTTATACTGATAAAATTCATTGTTAAAACCGTAGCCTGCCATAAACATTGTTAAACCAGAAACAATTAAAAGAAAAGTATTCAATTCCGCCCCAAAAGAAGTTGAGGTGGAGAGTCATAAAATAAAATAAGTTAAAATATACCTTCTTAGGTAAAATCCGTCCTCCTCAACTTATAAAATATGTAATCTTTATGCATATAGGCCTTTCAGAACATCTGTCCCATCTTCAGCACTTCATTCTTCGCTACAGCATCCAGTATGATGTTTGATGCTGCTGGTCCTAATGTGGCTTTTGAAAAGCCAGCAGCATCAAACATCATACTGGATGCTGTAGCGAAGAATGAAGTGCTGAAGATGGGACAGATGTTCTGAAAGGCCTACATGCATAAAGATTACATAATTTATAAGTTGAGGACGACGGATTTTACCTAAGAAGGTATATTTTAACTTATTTTATTTTATCCCAAGGGTTTGTCTCCCATTAAAAGGGTGGTGTGGAGCTTGTAAAACTATCTATAAAAGTGATAGATTTAATTAAGGTGAGAAAAAATCAGCCTTCAGTAATTTCATATTCTAGTAGTAATTCTCCTTCTTCTTTAATACATTTTTTGGTGAAATCTAAGCAAAATCCAGCACATTTTTCATTTGGGAAGTTTCCAGTAATTATATCCAGATAATTTGGACATTCAAGACAAGATGTGACATTCTGTTTGCCATCAGGTGTTTTGATAGTTACTGTATATTTAAAATTGTTTGTGTCCTCTTTGGATCCAACAAGCATATAACAATTAAAATGTAAATTGTTAATAATTTTAGAATAACAAAAAAATATATTCTCGAGTGTAAGAACAACCTCCCACCAACAACCATCTTGTATACCTTCCATATAATTTCTAATCTCAGTGGTTTCTTTGCCTTCATCCACAAATTCTATGTTTTTATGAGATTTTAGAATATGTTTCTTCATTTCTGGCATTGGCCCTTCCCAGTTACATTTTTCTATAATTTTAAAAGGACATTTGTGAGGCCCAAAACGACATATAAGTTGATGTTCGTCCTTACATTCTGCAAGGAACTCTCCAGTACAGCCTGACCTTCTATACTTGCAAGGATGTGTTATACTTCTAGATAAAATTCTGCCCCTAAGTTCTTAGTTTCAATAAAACTGTTACGACATATTGGACAATGTTGCATATTTGGTTTACAAATGAAGCAGATATTGTGGCCATTTTTGCATAGTGTAATGGGTGGCACCATGTATTCAAAACATACAGGACATTCTATATGTTGCAGAAGGTCTTCAATTAATATGTCCGTTATTGTAGGGGAGTAATCATCTGTTAGGAAAGAAAACCGTTATAATTAATTTAAAAATGCACTCTGCTATAATTTTGAATTCCTAAAAAAGTTGTTCAGACTTGTTTGAATGTATCTTAATCAGGGTTTACTAAAAACCCACCCACCCAAAAAAACCCATCCAACTACCAAAAAAAAAGAACACTTCTGAACTTACTTTATTATTAACACTGTTTATAAAAAACAATTATTAGTCAAGATACTAAAAAGAGAAATAAATAGTCCATCCAAATCATAAAGATAAACTATTCTTTCAACCAGTATATTAATTCACAATATACAATTGTTATTAAAAGTAGAAACAAATACTTAAATTATTATTTGATTTTCATATTTTAATTCAGTGACAGCTGTTTCGGTACACTGTACCTTCTTCAGACATATTAACAAATTATGGATAATAAATATGGATTTTCATCAAGTAAACACCAACTCAATTGATTATTAAATACTTAAATTTCTAAATCAGAATCACACTCTTCAACATCATATTCTTTTAATTGTCCTTATTATTAAGATATCTATGCACTTTATGTTCTGGGGGTAAAGGCGGCTGTCACGCAGGGCTGACAATCCGGCTGACATCAAGTGCCGATTGTCTAGAAAAAGTGGGAGCATTAACCTCCTACTGCCCCAAGGGCCTTCCGAGGCCTGTAGTGGGATTACTTTACTTTACTATGCACTTTACTAATTTTTTAACTTTTTCACAACCCAGCTTGTTACACATTTTCGAGCATATTAATCCAAAGGTTGGAAACACTCGTTTTATTGATGCTGAATGAGCTGGGCAACTAGTCAGCCCATTCAAAAAATTACAGAAAATTTTAATGTTCTCATTTGTAGAACGTTTCTCCAAAATACTCCACCACTGGGCAGAACTAAAGCTCTTTATTACATCTTCCACAAACATTGATGGTGGATATATTTATTTATCTTTAATTTTAAAGGCTAAAAATGGTACAAGCCATTCAGGGTGTTTGTTTGTCAACCAAGACTCAGCCTGATTTTCTTGATCACAAGATAAGCATTTTCCTATATATTAAGGATTCATCATATTTGCAAGATAGTATATTGGGAAAACAGCTTCACTCATCCTACGTAGAATACTGTCTTTATGCATTTGAAGATCAGAACATTCTATTAAGTCTATCCAAAGTTCCACAGAATCAGAAATATTAGTTTTTTCAGCTTGCATACTATCAAATATTTTTCCAATAAATATCAGCTGTTTCTGCATATGCAAATCCCTACATTGATGACATTCTAGGAGATCATCAATGTGCATTTAGAAGAAACAAGTCTACAACAGATCAGATTTTTAGTATAAGACAAATTTTAGAAAAGAAATGGGAACATAATGGTACTGTACATCAACTATATGTAGACTTCAAAAAAACATATGATTCAGTTAAGAAGGAGAAGTTATATAGTATCCTGCTGGAGTTCAGAATTACTAAAAAGTTAGTTAGACTTATACGAATGTGTCTAAATGGCACAAAGAGTAGGGTGTGTGTAGGCAAACAGTTGTTTGACACCTTTGAAATCCAGAATGGGTTGAAGCAAGGAGATGCACTATCTCCTCTTTTAATATTGTACTAGAGCATGCCATCAAATCTTTAGAGGATGAGGAAGGCCTACAACTCAATGGTATTAATAAGCTGTTAGTTTATGCTGATGATGTAGTACTAATGGGTGATAGCGAGGAGATACTAAAGGACAACATGCACACAATATTGAGTAACACTAAGGAATTAGGACTGCAAGTAAATATCAATAAAACTAAATATATGGTCACACGTAGAAATGCATTATATAATAGAAATGGACAGCTAATGACAAATGAAGGAAATTTTGAGGAAGTGGCTGAATTCAAATACCTAGGAACAATAATCACAAATAGGAATGAGATGCACAAAGAAATTAAACATAGGCTCAATTCTGGAAATGTGTGCTATTATGCATTGCAGAGACTTTTGAGGTCCCAACTCCTTTCAAAAAAAGTTAAACTGAAAATATACAAAACTATTATTCTACCAGTTATATTATATGGGTGCGAAACATGGACTTTTACTTTAAGGGAGGAAATGAGATTACGAGTTTTTGAGAATAAAGTTCTTAGGAAAATTTTGGACCAAAGAGAGATGAACAGACAGGTGAATGGAGAAGACTACATAACAATGAACTACATGGTCTTTATAGGAAGCCAGATATAATAAGAACAGTTAAGTCTCGTAGACTGCGATGAGCAGGACATGTGGCACGAATGGGGAATGAAAGACGTGCATGGAAGCTTCTTGTAGGGAAGCCAGGGGGAAAACGCCCAGTTGCTAGACCAAGAATGAGGTGGGAGAACAACATAACTATGATTTGAGGGAAGTAGATTATACAGGGAATGATTGGAAAGCATTAGCTCAGGATAGGGATGTATGGAGAGATTATGTCCGCGCGGCCATGAACCTACGGGTTCGATAGTGCCAGTGAGTAAGTAAGAGTAAGTTCTGCATATGCAAAACATTTTTGTAAATAAGTATATTTTCCAAAATTCGGGTAATATTTTCTGGAATTTAAGAATGTTTCTCTTGATGTATTTTTATATATTTAGGACAATTTTTAACAAACGTGTTTAAACAGTCAAGCTGGGAATTCCAGTGTGTAGCATTTGGGATCTGTGGCACAAAATCCTCTTTTTTAAAAAACCCAGGTTTTTTTTTTTGGTTTTATAAAAAACCCAAAATAACCCATATGGACTGGGCTTTTTTAAAAAAACTGGGCTTTTTAAAACCCTGATCTGAATAGCTCAAAGAGTAGAGTGTGTGTTGGCAAACGATATTCAGGTATTTTTTTTAAATTCACAGTTAAGTCACTCAAAGACTTCTACGTGTTCATAATTCTTGCGCACGTTTTATTTGTGGTATTCGCAAATTTGACCATGTTACACCGTCCCTGGAACAATTATCGTGGTTTCGTCTAAGAGATCATAGAACTGTCCATTCCCTATCCCTTCTCTATAAAATCCTTCACACATCATCGCCTAATTATTTATCACGCCACTTTATCAGACTATCCGACACACATAATCTTGACACTCGATCCCATCAGCACATTGTCCTTTATATCCCGCCTCATCACACTGTATATTATTCATTATCTTTTACGGTGTCACTTACCAAAACATGGAATTCCCTTCCACCCTATGTCAGAGACTGTCAAACTATAATATCCTTCAAAAACAAACTAAATAATTATTTAATAACAAACTAACTTATACACCTCACTGATAGTATTCTTTTAGCAATATTAATATATTTAATTATTTATGTAAATAATATTAAGAATAACAAATATTTTTATTTGTTTTGTTTTAAATATTGTATAATCGTAAAATTAGTTTTCTATATCTCATTATTTTCCTGTTTTTTATATACACTAGACAGGGACAATTTAATATGTCTTGCTTGTATACATTTTATTATTAGTTTTAGTCTTAATTTTAACTAATATTAACTGGTTGTATTATAGATCGTAATATGTATATTAGATATTAACTTTTGATCAAATTTTTACTTAGTGTTTAATATTAGAGTTAATTAAGATTGTTATATTCTTATGTAATATATGTTTGTCCTGGTGAGTGGAAGAGAAGGCCACATGGCCTTAACTCCACCAGGCTAAATAAATCTAATCTAATCTAATCTAATTAGTTTCAACTATCTCCTAAGCTTTTCAATATTGTACTAGAGCATGCAATTAAATTTGCACAGGATATAGAGAGTATACAATTCAATGATGCCATTCAGTTTTTGGTATATTATGTTGATGGCGTACTATTAGGTGATTCCAGTTCTCTTATATAGATATGAAACATGGACACTCACTTTAAGAAAAAAAAATTACAAAGTTCTTAGAAACATTTTTTGGACCAAAGAGAGATCAACAGACAGGTGAATAAGGAAGATTACACAACAGTGGGCTACATGGTCTTTATAGGAAACCAGATATAATAAGAACCCATAGACTGCAGGACATGTGGCATGAATGGGGAATGGAAAACCAGAGGAAAAATTCCCAGTTGTTAGAGAATAATGTTCTTAGGAACATTTTTGGACCAAAGAGAGATGAACAGACAGGTGAATACGGAAGATTACACAACACTGGGCTACATGATCTTTATAGGAAACCAGATATAATAAGAACAATTAAGTCTCGTAGACTGCAATGGACAGGACATGTGGCACGAATGGGGAATGAAAGTGGGGAATGGAAAATCAGAGGGAAAATGCCCAGTTGTTAGAACATGAATGAGGTGGGAGAATAACATTAACCATGATTTGAAGGAAGTATATTATACTGGGGACGATTGGAAAAAAATAGCTCAGGATAGGGGTGTATGGAGAGCTTATGTCCACGTGGCAATGACACTTATGAGTTCGATAGAGCCATTTAGTTAGTTAGATTAGGCCTATAAGCTTGAGTACACGCCCTTTAAATGTCTCTATTGATTTTGATTGATCTAATCAATTTAAATATCTTGGATATTATCTCTCTATCTGGGATGAAAAGGATATCCCTGAAGAAATTACTAGTTATAATAAAAGTTTGGGAATTATTAAGTTATGAAACCATCCCTTGTACAAAAAACACCGGATTACGTTTATATAACACTTTGGCTAGACCAGTGTTGACCTATGGTAGTGAAGCATGGACACTAAAAAAACAACATGAAAGCAGAATAACGGCTTGTGAAATGAGATTCATGCGCAGAACAGCGGGTTACACTAGATGGGATCGGAAAAGGAACACCGATATCTTAAAAGAATTGAAGACTATACCAATTTTGGAATATATTAAACAGTACCAACTAAATTGGAAACACCATCTAGAAAGAATGAGTTCAAATCGTATCTCCAAAGCTGTTTATAATTATATACCAAGAGGACGAAGATCTCTGGGCAGTCCTATGAAATGCTGGAGGGAAAATTTTCTATAGGATCGTAACAGGCCTTGGCCTATTATTTGGAAAGAAGAAGAAGATTATGATTGATATCTCAATATAATTTTATCGTATGTTTTAATAGCGTAGTTTACATATTGATTTTCTGAAATAACTAGTCAGTGAATGGAAAGTGATTTGTGGAATTTCTCATCCTAGACAAGCAAACATTTCAAAATAATAATTAAATACATACCTTTATTTTGTTGTGGTTCTGTTTGTGTGTTTTTCTCTTCTGTTTCCGTGGCTTCAGTTTGTATACCCCTTTCTTTTAATTCAGAAGTAATTTCATTCTTCTTGGGTTTCACATGTGAAAATATATATTCATTTTGTGTTTCTGCATCTTCTTCGTCTCCAATATAATTTTTATTTATTATTTCTTTACCATCCAATAACATAGGATCCTTCTTTCCATTTTCTCCTTCTTTGCAATTATTTTCTGTTGAATCTTGTTTATTTTTCTTTTCTTGTTCATCCTCTTTATTGTTTAGTTTTTCTCTATTAAATATAATTTCTAATTTTCCATGTCTTTCTCCATATGTTATATCTCCTTTTGGTATTTCTTTAACATCCATATTGTTGAATTCTTTAATCCAATATTTTTCTTTCTGAAACCAAGGTAAAAAATAGAGAATAATTACTATAAACTAGTAAATAATAAACATCGGATAATCTCCTAGTGTTCATAAACCCATATTCAAAATAACGTATAGTAGGCCTATTACTTTTTAGGAATTAACACTATGAGGTATTATTTATCTAAGTAAAATTTTATTAATTTACCTCATATTCTTCTTCCTCTTGTTCTTTGACCGATTTTGGAACTTTCTTCTTCAGTTCCATCCTCAGTATTTTCACAACCATTGTCTTGTCGTAAATATAACGTGACTTGGCAACTTTATCCTTAAATAAACAATACTTCATATGTTAATTACTAAAAAAAAAAAAGTAATTTAAAGACAACTCAAGTCTGTAAAACTTGAGACGACAAAACAACGGTCGTGAAAATGCCGAGGATGGAACTTAAGAAAAAAAAGTTCCAAAACCGGCCTAAGAAGAAGAAGAAGAATGTGAGGTGAGGTGTGATAAAATGTTACTTAAATAACATTTATTATGTTAATCATTGTTATGTATATCTCGTTTCGTCTCTTTTTAAATTATCAAAAATGTCCACTCATTCAAAACCATAAGATAATATTTCTGTTTTACAATGTATAGTATAATATTGTTATAATAAGCTACAATCCTAACAAGCCTTTGTGGAGAAATAGGGTTTCAAAATATTTGGAGATTCAATAATAATAATAATAATAATAATAATAATTTTTATTTAGGCTTTTTAGCATTGTTATGTTTTTTGTGACGTACAGGGAGCTGGCCTGATGCATCAACCCCCAACCTGGAGGACCAGATAATTTTTGGTCAAGGTTTTGCTTCCTCTAGTCTCTGTCAAACCAATGACGAACTGCAAGGCAGCAGTATCTGTATCCTAGATAAGGGGCCCTCACAGGGGTACTATCAGCCGGGCGTACTGAACCCTGTTTTTTTAACGAGGTTGTTACTCCTCCCCCTCACCCTTTTCTAACCTGGCTTGGGACAGGCTTTGGCGGGTTTTAATAATAATAATAATAATAATAATAATAATAATAATAATAATAATAATAATAATAATAATAATGTCCAATGTTTTCTTTTTAAATCTGTTCATCCAAAAAAAATCTGTCACTGCAGGGATTGTATTTGAGATTTTGGACTTTAGTGCACCATCAGTTAATTACCCATAACCGTATGTTTATTACCTATTTACATATGTTTTACAATTTGACACAAATTGAAATAATGTCTACCATTCATTTTTTCTATTGTTTTATTAAAAATATTAAATTAGTTAAACTTGTGTAATGGATGGACAGAGAGGAATGGCGTTTGGTTTCCGGAAGACGGCGGCAGCTGCCATGATACCGGATGATGATGATAAACTTGTGTATTAAGACCCATGTCAATTTAAAGGTTAATTAAATTATATGATATGTGCGTCGGACGAAACATAACGGTTGCTAGAGTCAGTTTTTAATTTAGGGTTTCAGGTAACCCCACTTATAATTGTCGAATTTCGTTAATTTTTGGAGAATACCTCCCCCTGTTTATTTTAATAGCATATACTGAGTTTCGTTGTGAAACATCGAAAATTGCAACCGCTTGAGCGATTTTTAAAATATCGTTTCAGGTGAACTCCTGCACCTATTGGTCCGATTTTGCGGGTTAACGAGCTCGATCTTACTTTTTTAATTACTTTCTATATTCCAAGTTTGGTTTCGATGAAACAAAAATTGCGGCCGCTAGATCCAATGGAGAAGACTACATAACAGTGGAACTACGTGATCTGAGAATTCGCAGTCGAGTCGACGACAAGGAAACAACAGCTGGAAGCGCTCGCCACTGAAGATGCCCTCCGCAGTTGAGGGAAAAACGTCTGGAAGAAACGCCAGTTATAGACCACGGCCACATAGCCCGGAATCTTTTAATACTATGATTACCGGCCGTGAAAGCCTGCATTCTACAATAAAAAACAATGGCCTTCAAGGGCGCTCATCCAATTCAGACATAGATAATATTAGAAAATAAACCAATAGAACAAGTGGTAAGATATAACTTCCTAGGTTGCGAAATTTCATACACAGCGGAAACAGATATAAATAACAAACTAAATAAGTTTAATTATATAACAGGAACATTAAAAAGAACTTTGAAAAATAAAGCCAGGAAAGACTCTATAATGAAATTATACAAGACAATGGCAGTTCATATCATTACTTATGGATCCGAAACATGGATAGTGATAACACAACAATCTGCCGGAATACAAGCTGCTGAAATGAGATTCCTCAGACCAATAGCAGGATATCAAAGAACAGGCAAAAAACATAACACAGAAATAAGACAACAACTAAAAGTAGAGGAATTAACCACAACAGTAGAGAAATACAGAGCAAACTGGAAAGAACACTTGGCTAGGATGACTGAGAATAGAATATCAAAAGCAGCATACAACTATTCACCACGAGGAAGAAGAAGTTTGGGAGACCAAGGAAAAGATGGAAAGAGCAGCAATTTGGAGCCGGAACAGGCTAGAAAATAAGTCTAAACCGTGAAGAAGAAGAAGAAGAAGAAGAAGTAAGTAAATAACATTTTTGCACGATAGTGCGTTCTGTCGTACTTAAGCAATGGCGATCATGATTGAAAGTTCAATTTCCTAAATTTCGGGGTACCAACCTATAAATAACTAAATAACTATACTGCAATATTACAAATTACTTACGTAGTGCGGGAAGTTAAAACAACAAAAAAATATATAAAAGGTAGTGTTAATATACATTATACGAAACAAATCATTGCATTTTAAATGAACTGAACTTTATTTGAAACAATATAAAACAATAAATTCGTACTTGCTTCCATTTTATACCTGATTGGTATCACGGCTCAACTAAATTATTTTCGGCATTTACCGTATAAACATTGGCCAGACTGTTAACTTTAGTCAGTTGTTTATAATGAACGCAAATATTTCCAACAAAGGTGTTATTATTTTACTATTACTTATTATTTTAAAAACACCATCGTGAAAAAATTAACGTACAACGCACGTTTGTGAAGTGTTTTATAAAATCTCGGAAATTAAAAACCTCAGTATCGCTTGGTTTTTAATCATTTCCTCGCTTCTGTAAAAACCACTTCCCAACCTCGCATTGTAATGTACTTTTATATAGGTATCGTAATTAATTTTCATTGGTTTTTATAGCTATGTTAAAACCATATTTCTCTCCTTTTTGTTTAGATTTTTAGTCATTTCTATAATAAAGTCATATTTTAGTAATATTTTTTGGGATTTTTATAACTCGTTAGTCAAAGTTTAAATAACCAAAATTATGTATGTAAGTCGCAAGTTACGTGGTTACTTGTTCGAAGGTCGCTTTTTATTCTTGGAGATTATTTGAAATACCGAACCGTTATCAACCCCCGCTTTCACTATGTGGTGAAAAGTTGGAACATTTTTATGAATGAACCAATTACTATAAAATGTATGGCAGATTCATTAAGTTATAAGGTATTTTTTTGTTTGTATTTTGGGTCACACAAACATTTCTAGGTCATAAAAGCATGCATATTTTCTTATTTTTAGGTTAAAAATCTGCCCCTTAATGATCACAGTACATGTAATTATTTTTTAAATATATTTTCTTATTCCCTGTGACCACAGATATAGTCCTGTATAAAAATATCTACTGTAAATTTCCCTACATGCTTTCACTGCATTGAAGAATAAATTTCATACTATACCTTACATAAATACACTATGAAATCATAAAAATACCCAGCGTGCGCAGCTACGCCCAAATAAATTAAATACGTGTCTTTGTTTTTAGTTGAATAAGTTAAAAGAAAATTACAGATTAATTAAATTGTATTGTATACAATGCAACGAACCAATCATGGCGGTTGCTAGAATCAGATTTCAGGTAAAAACTCACTTCTAATTGCCGGATTTCGTTGACTTTTTTGATAATAATTACCTCGGTTTATTTTAATAGCATGTACTGAGTTTCGTTGTGAAACGCTGAAAATTACGAAAGATAGAGGGATTTTTAAATGTTTGTTTCAGGTGAACCCCTACACCTAATGGATTTACAGAATAATAGATAGCGACTAAACACTTGCCGTACCTAAAAACATGTATGTACAATTATTTATAAAGTTATATTGCTTGGTTCAGAAGTATATATATATATATATATATATATATTATAAATATATTTTTGACATTTGGCAATGAAGGCAAATATGATATGAAAAGAAAAATTAATGCTTGAGTCGGGATTTGAACTCGAGTCTCTAAAGTCTGTACCTTTAGCGCTCTAACCAACTGAGCTACCCAAGAATTCCAAGACAAACATACAATTTTCTTATACATATAGTATTCTCAATTCACACAAGAGGTAGCGGAAATTTGCTGCTATAAAGTAAATATTCTCTTAAAAATTTGCTTAACTGTTATGTTAGCCGCTAGATGGGAGTTGGGAAAAAAAAAATTCCGCTACCTCTTGTGTGAATTGAGAATACTACATGTATAAGAAAATTGTATGTTTGTCTTGGAATTCTTGGGTAGCTCAGTTGGTTAGAGCGCTAAAGGTACAGACTTTAGAGACTCGAGCTCAAATCCCGACTCAAGCATTCATTTTTCTTTTCATATCATATATATATATATATATATATATATATATATATATATATATATATATATACACACACACACACATTCCCTTTTTACCAAATGTATAAAAATCAATGTGTGTTCGTATTTTATGCGCTGCCGTTTATCCAATTGTGATGGGGCTTTTTGCAAAATGTTAAGTACTTTCCCAGGAAGGTTATAAGAGAGTTGTAATACTCAGCCCGTTCGCTCTAAAAATCACCGTTTGTAGTGAAAATCGTCGCGTTTTGGACGCTTAAATGGCTTACGCTGCCTAAACCATAACAAATATACCAGTTTGATGTATACAGAATTGAATATCTAAAAAAAACTCTACAAAAAAGTCCGCGACAGCATATGTTTACCTTTCACGGATAACTCGCAATAACCTTTTTTCTCTTCTATTGATGTTAAGAAGATCGGGATAAGAAGAATCCCGGGCAAGCGTAGGAGCGCACTGCGGGTATTCTTTTACGATAACTCATAATAACGAATTTTATCTTGCAGCTCATTTATGCCAAGAAGATGTAATCAGCATGAGATATCTTAAAATAATTAATATATTTTTTCCCCTTCTACCTATTCAACTAAACATAAAAACACATTAATTTTAATTTATTTAGGCGTAGCAACGCACGCCGGGTATTAACTAGTATAATAAAAAAAAAGTTTGTTGTGAACTCACCGAGAGAATTCGATGTTCCACTACTTGTATCAGCAAGCACAAGATGTTAATAAGTATGGACCTTCCACAGTGTGGGGTCTGAACAAAGAATAAACACTCCCACAATAAACGCTTGCTATGTTATCAATAAGTTGCGGACGTTAGACATTCCCCACGTCCAGAATTTGATTATCGCATCCTACTCTCAAGGATGTCCAAATTTACGGGCAGAGACACAAATGATTAACAAGGGAACAGTCAACCATTACATGCCAAAACCTACCTTGAAATTTCTTCCACAGAAGCATTGTGATGTACAAAGACAGTGTCCGAAAAAAAAAAATCTGCCGTTTTTAATTGCAAGACATTAAAATCAAGCACCAAATCTCTCATTTAAACTATAAGGAAGTAATACAACTACTGAATTGGTAGATTGGATAATCCTAACTACCTGGCGTCCGCGTCGCTCTTATGCATGCAGGGAGTCTATCTCCTCCGTACAGTGGGTTGCCATTGCTGGGTTCTGGGTTCGACTTCTGTGCCTTGCAGTTAAAAAGGGCGGATAATTTTTTTGGACACGGCTTTGGTGCATCACAACACTTCTCTGGGAGAAATTTCGAGGTAGGTTTCGCCGTGTGATGATTGACAGTTCCGTTGCAAGTCTCATAATATTTTGGTGAATAACAAAGGAATGTAGCTATTGAATCGGCTTCGGAGGTCTAGGTGTTAAGTTTCTTGCCCCAGGTCTCGAGTGTTGCGGGTTCAAACCCGGCCGGTAGATTTTTACAATGAAAAAATCCAAGGAACTAGTCCTCCTGGAGGGACTTTAGGCCGTGGGTTAAAGCAGAATTTTAATATTATAATAAATATGAAAGTTAAAGTTAATAATTTTGTATTTTAAATTCTTTTAATATTTGAATATAACTTAAATAAATAAAATCATCTAAATAATTCATTGTTGGTTATTGTTGAATAAAAATGTTTCAGTAACAATTAAAGAAATTGCACTACCGAACAGTTTTGTAAATAATGCTTTTAAAATTGTTTTAAGTCATTGTTATCAAAATTATAAAGCTTTCTCTTATAACTGTAATAAGAACACCTGCTTAACTTCATATTCTTAAATGAAAGTAAACTAAACTCTGATTGGATGTTAAAACAATGAATTGTAATTAGCAAATCAATTTAAACCTTATATTTAAAGGACTATTAACCAATAGAATTTAAATATAACATCAGGTGATGTAATAATGGTCTTAAAATTATAAAAGAATTACACTAGTCATTCTCCATACAACTTTCCACAAAGATAGAAGCAAGAAGAATTCTCAAGATAAAATGTAATATTTAATACAATAATAATTGATTCCAGAAAAGAAAATAATTTATTTTAATTGATAGTGAAGAATAATACCACTTACATTTACTTAATCTGCTGGGAACCTACAAAGTGAATAAATGTGTAATTATTTCTACAAGAAACATTTTTTTATGATTTTGAAGTGTTTTCCTATCCAGTGTACCAACTACCGACCCTAAGAAGAGAATCCGGCTCTACCGAAAATCAAACCCAACCTGAACCAGTAATTCTTTTTGGGACACAAATCCTTCTTCAAAATGTTACAACTCGGGCATGAAGAGAATCACTGCTTCAAAATGTCACCACAACGTGGAACAAAGCATTTACTTCTTCAGGGTTCCATCTGTGAAGATTTTCGGGGTCTAAAAATCGCAAGCTTAAATATTACAGCCTCGAGTAAAATTATTCGACCTTTCCTATCCAAGTAATACTTTAATTGTCTACTATGTTTCTTAGAGGCGATGTCACACCCTGCGTAACTAAATTAGATTGGTTAATTAACTCCCGCTAGGTAGCACTCGTATGAAAGGATATATAATGGGTAATGAGAAAATCAATGCATTATGTTATGCGAAGTCCACCGCTGTGGTCTCGAGGTAGCGTGCTGCCTTGTCACGCAGCGGGCCCGGGTTCGATCCCCGGTCGGGGCAGTTTTTCTGGGTGAGGTTTTTATCGGGGTTTTTCCTCACCTGTAAGAGAAATGTCAGGAAAACTTTAAGGCCCAAACGGTCCCCGAAATCATATAGCCATCATCATCATCAACATCCTTATCATTATCATCATCATCATCATCCTTCACAGGTGTGGAAAGCAACGGGAAGCTACCACACCTACACAATTCCCTAGTAGAGCTGTAAGAATAGCATGAAAATGCTATGATTGCAGTGAAGGACCTGCCTTCGGGCAGAATTACTATGGATGGATGGATGTTATGCGGATGACATAGTAGTAATTTGTGACTCTGGACTGGAAGTAAATATCAATAAAACTAAATTTATGGTCGCAAATATAAGTACATTATATAATGGAAATGGACAGCTAATGACAAATAAGGAAAATGTTGAAGAAATGGTTGAATTCAAATACCTAGGAACAATAATCATAAATAGGAATGAGATGCACAAAGAAATTAAACATAGGCTCAATTCAGGAAATGCGTGCTATTATGCATTGCAGATACTCTTGATATCCCGATTTTCGATTGAGGGTCTTTCCACTTTTCAGCGGTTGCCCTTTTACCAGCCGGCTGCTGGCCCTTCACATCCACATGTGTCAATCACAGAGGTAGATGATCAACAGCCAGTGTAGGGGTGACATGTCGTTAGCATGTCGAGTCCCCCAGCCGTTATAGCTGGTTCCTCAACCTGGAGCCGCTACTTATTGTAGCTACCCAATTGCCTCACGATGCTGTGTGGGCCGGTCCCATACTGGCCGAAATACCATGAGAAAATTTCTTCCCCCATGGAGACTCGAACCAGCGCAAGTCCCGTAGCTCTGCGCCAAGGCTTCCTACCTTAACCGCTCGGCTACGGCGCGGGATATCCCAATTCCTTAAAAACACGTTAAACTGAATATATATATAAAACTATTATTCTACCGTTATATTACATGGATGCGATACATGGACTCTTACTGTATAAGGGACGAAAGGAGATTACGAGTATTTGAGAATAAAGTTCTCAGGAAGGTTACGAGTATTTGAGAATAAAGTTCTTAGGAAAAATTGTGGACCGAAGAGAGATGAACAGACAAGTGAATGGAGAAGACTTATATAACAGTGAACAACATAGTCTTTATAGGAAGCCAGACATAATAAGAATAGTTAAGTATCGTAGACTGCGATGGGCAGGACATGTGGCACGAATGGGGAATGAAAGACGTGCTTGGAAGCTTATTGTAAGAAAACCATAGGGAAAACGGCCAGTTGATGGGCCAAGAATGAGGTGGGAGATTAACATTAACAATTATTTGAGGGAAGTAGATTATACAGTGGATGACTGGGAAACGTTAGTTCAGGATAGGGATGTATGGAGAGCTTATGTCCGCGCGGCCATGAACCTACGGGTTCGATAGGGCCAGTGAGTTAGAAGATAATTTCCAACACCTACTGAATAAATTTATGAATGAATGTAAAAAAGTACAGTATGAAAATTTAAATTTAGAAATCAAAATCTTTAGTGTTACCGAAAGAACCACGATCATGTAAATTAGTAATTGAAAGAAAAATTATAGATCAGATTATGCATTTTTTTATACCCTCGGCACAAAATTTACGAGCAAATGGGAGTTTACAGTCAAATATCACGAAACAAATAAAGCAGCAAGGATTGCCGAATCAATGAAGGATGTAATTTGGAGGAGTGAAGAACAGAAACTAAGGTATCAGTTTATAAATCTGTAGTACCACCTGTCCTGACTTGTATTTCTGAAACAAGAGCCGAAACATCCAAAACAAAACAAATGTTGGAAACGCAATAAATGATGACACTTAGAAAAAAATGAAGAAAACAAGATATGATAGAATCAGAAATTAATACATTCGGGGAAAATGTAAAATTCAACCAATAAATGAATGAGTATCGAGAAAGAGACGATTGGAATAATCATGTCTCAAGAATGAGTAATGATAGATTATCAAAAGTCGTATGAGATAATATTCAAAGTGGCAGGAGATCCCCAGGAAGACTACGTTAAATATAGAGAAAAATCGCTTCTCAAAAGTCTGTAAGCCTTAGGATCATGAGAAAGAAGAAGAAAAAATTTGGAACTCTCTACCTCACGTGAGGATGCAAGAGCATAGAAAGAAAGAAAGAAAGAGAGGGAGAGAGCTGCTATTGAGGCTGTGCCTATTATTATTATTATTATTATTATTATTATTATTATTATCATCATCATCATCATCGTCATCATTATTATTAGAGACCGGATGTTAGGGAAAATGCCTATAGTCATTTATTATAGATATTGTAAAAGTGACTTCATATAAGTTCATACCAACGACCCTAGAATTGTTTTCCATGAAGTTCATTTTGCCTATAAATGCCTATTTCAGCTTATAATGCCTATAAATGCCTATTTGCAATGTTTCTCGAAATTAACTCAATATTTAAATGAAATCAATTGAAATGGACAAACTTCATGGCACAAATCATTTCATAGAAGTTTTCAAGTGTTCTTTTTATAAATTCCCTTAGAATATTTTAGGATAAGGGTGGCAATAACCCAATAACTTATCAGGCAGATGGTTTCCCCCTCAATGCTCTCCCGTTAGGTAAATATTGTATTTTTCCACCTCATGCATTCCCGTTAAACGAAATAGCCTAAGCTATGTCCCATTGCATTATGCTCCGGCTCTAAGGCTAGAAGAAAAGTTATTTGCTTCTTTCCAATACAAACATTGCTGAGTGACAAAGAGCTTTCTTTCTCTGTCTCACACCTGGTGCTGAAACCTGCAATATTATTTTTGATGTTGGTAACACTGAATTCAGTCTGCAGTCCTCGTACACAGACAGGTGCTTCAAAGACAATGTGGTGCAGCAAGTGTATGTGGCTTTTTTTACCTCTTGAAGAGTTTTGTTAGGATACCTAAAGAGCGGACAACAGTAAAATACAAACTGACCAATTTCGTGAAAGAATTTGGCGCGGAAATATTCTTAAGTGACGGTTCTGCTCTTTGTAAAAAGGCAAAACAAATTCCAAAAGCATCTTTGATATCTTCGCATGCTATTGATAGCATATGTTTATATTCTTAACATAAGACTGTAAAAAGTTATGTTGTTGTCTATTTTTTGTAAGAGCCTATTTTGGATTTTTAGTGTCTATATTAATGATTTTTAATGCCTTTTTGCCTGCCTATTTTGAATTTTTTTAAGTGCCTAACATCCGGACTCTAATTATTATCATTATTATCACTATCACCTTTATCATTATTATTATTTAGCTCCATCGATCCTATTTACTGGACACAAAAAATGACAACGAAAACAATGCATGTGTATGTGTGCGTTCTTGCTACGTTGCCACTGAGTTGCTGATGTTATGGATTTTCCCCGCCCAGAACTTGATTATAACATGCTACACTCAAGGATGTCTGAATGTATGCGCAGAGTTAAAAAAGTATGATTTTAGCTGATTCTGAAAGAATGTAACTACAGAATCGGTTTCGGTGAACTGGGGATGAAGTTCCTTGTTTCTGGTTCCGAGGTCGCAGGTTTAAACCAGACCGACATCAATTTTTTTACGAAGAGAAAATCCAAGGAAGATTTTAAGATTTAAGATTTTAAGATTTATTTAGCCTGGTGGAGTTAAGGCCATGTGGCCTTCTCTTCCACTCACCAGGACAAACATATATTACATAAGAATATAACAATCTTAATTAACTCTAATATTAAACACTAAGTAAAAATTTGATCAAAAGATAATATCTAATATACATATTACGATCTATAATACAACCAGTTAATATTAGTTAAAATTAAGACTAAAACTAATAATAAAATGTATACAAGCAAGGCATATTAAATTGTCCCTGTCTAGTGTATATAAAAAACAGGAAAATAATGAGATATAGAAAACTAATTTTACGATTATACAATATTTAAAACAAATAAAAATATTTGTTATTCTTAATATTATTATATTAATTAAATATATTAATATTGCTAAAAGAATACTATCAGTGAGGTGTATAAGTTAGTTTGTTATTAAATAATTCTTTAGTTTGTTTTTGAAGGATGTTATAGTTTGACAGTCTCTGACATAGGATGGAAGGGAATTCCATGTTTTGGTAAGTGACACCGTAAAAGATAATGAATAATATACAGTGTGATGAGGAGGGATATAAAGGACAATGTGCTGATGGGATCGATTGTCAAGATTATGTGTGTCGGATAGTCTGATGAAGCGGCGTGATAAATAATTAGGCGATGATGTGTGAAGTATTTTATAGAGAAGGGATAGGGAATGGACAGTTCTACGATCTCTTAGACGAAACCACGATAATTGTTCCAGGGACGGTGTAACATGGTCAAATTTGCGAATACCACAAATAAAACGTGCGCAAGAATTATGAACACGGGAAGAAGACCTGCGGGAGGACATTTAAGTCACAAATGCCGATTTTCTTAAAAGAATCGCAAGCTTAAATTAAATGTAATCGGTGCAGTCGTTTACACAGTTTTTAATTTCAAGTAAAGCGCCACTTCTAATTGTCGGATTTCGCTGATTTTTTTTACAATACCTACCTCCGTTTATTTTATCAGGATATATTAAGTTTCGTTATGAAACAGAAAATTGTGACCGCTAGAGCGATTTTTAATTTTCACTTCAGGTGAAATGGTTTTAGAGAATCCAATTATGAATCTAAGCCATCCAGGGACCCACTAAAACACACAAAAAATTTCATCAAAATTCGGTCCAGTCGTATAGGCATTTTTTTTAAATTTCGGATTTCAAGTAAACCCCCACTTTTAACGGTTGGATTTAGCTGATTTTTTTTACAATACCTACCTCCGTTTATTTTATCAGGATATATTAAGTTTCGTTATGAAACAGAAAATTGTGACCGCTAGAGCGATTTTTTAATTTTCACTTCAGGTGAAATGGTTTTAGAGAATCCAATTATGAATCTAAGCCATCCAGGGACCCACTCAAACACACAAAAAATTTCATCAAAATTCGGTCCAGTCGTATAGGCATTTTTTTTTAAAATTTCGGATTTCAAGTAAACCCCCACTTTTAACGGTTGGATTTAGCTGATTTTTTTTACAATACCTACCTCCGTTTATTTTATCAGGATATATTAAGTTTCGTTATGAAACAGAAAATTGTGACCGCTAGAGCGATTTTTAATTTTCACTTCAGGTGAAATGGTTTTAGAGAATCCAATTATGAATCTAAGCCATCCAGGGACCCACTCAAACACACAAAAAATTTCATCAAAATTCGGTCCAGTCGTATAGGCATTTTTTTTTAAATTTCGGATTTCAAGTAAACCCCCACTTTTAACGATTGGATTTAGCTGATTTTTTTTACAATACCTACCTCCGTTTATTTTATCAGGATATATTAAGTTTCGTTATGAAACAGAAAATTGTGACCGCTAGAGCGATTTTTAATTTTCACTTCAGGTGAAATGGTTTTAGAGAATCCAATTATGAATCTAAGCCATCCAGGGACCCACTCAAACACACAAAAAATTTCATCAAAATTCGGTCCAGTCGTATAGGCATTTTTTTTAAATTTCGGATTTCAAGTAAACCCCCACTTTTAACGGTTGGATTTAGCTGATTTTTTTTACAATACCTACCTCCGTTTATTTTATCAGGATATATTAAGTTTCGTTATGAAACAGAAAATTGTGACCGCTAGAGCGATTTTTAATTTTCACTTCAGGTGAAATGGTTTTAGAGAATCCAATTATGAATCTAAGCCATCCAGGGACCCACTAAAACACACAAAAAATTTCATCAAAATTCGGTCCAGTCGTATAGGCATTTTTTTTTAAATTTCGGATTTCAAGTAAACCCCCACTTTTAACGGTTGGATTTAGCTGATTTTTTTTACAATACCTACCTCCGTTTATTTTATCAGGATATATTAAGTTTCGTTATGAAACAGAAAATTGTGACCGCTAGAGCGATTTTTAATTTTCACTTCAGGTGAAATGGTTTTAGAGAATCCAATTATGAATCTAAGCCATCCAGGGACCCACTCAAACACACAAAAATTTCATCAAAATTCGGTCCAGTCGTATAGGCATTTTTTTTAAATTTCGGATTTCAAGTAAACCCCCACTTTTAACGGTTGGATTTAGCTGATTTTTTTTACAATACCTACCTCCGTTTATTTTATCAGGATATATTAAGTTTCGTTATGAAACAGAAAATTGTGACCGCTAGAGCGATTTTTAATTTTCACTTCAGGTGAAATGGTTTTAGAGAATCCAATTATGAATCTAAGCCATCCAGGGACCCACTAAAAACACACAAAAAATTTCATCAAAATTCGGTCCAGTCGTATAGGCATTTTTTTTAAATTTCGGATTTCAAGTAAACCCCCACTTTTAACGGTTGGATTTAGCTGATTTTTTTTACAATACCTACCTCCGTTTATTTTATCAGGATATATTAAGTTTCGTTATGAAACAGAAAAATGTGACCGCTAGAGCGATTTTTAATTTTCACTTCAGGTGAAATGGTTTTACAGAATCCAATTATGAATCTAAGCCATCCAGGGACCCACTCAAACACACAAAAAATTTCATCAAAATTCGGTCCAGTCGTATAGGCATTTTTTTAAATTTCGGATTTCAAGTAAACCCCCACTTTTAACGGTTGGATTTAGCTGATATTTAGATAGTACATACCTCGGTTTATTTTAATAGGATATTCCGAGTTATGTTGTGAAACATCGAAAATTACGATCGCTTGAGCGATTTTTTACATTTTCGTTTCAGGGAAACTCCTACAGTTAACGGTATTAGAATATTATAGATAACGGCTAAACACTCGCCGTACCTGAAATCCTGTATATACAAATTTTCACGAAGATCAGTTGAACGGTTTAGAAGTCTATAAAGGACAAACAGACATACATTCATATATATACACTGCATTAAATTTCCTATTATAGTTGTTCTTGCTCATAATATACAATTAGTCAATATCCATAGTATTTTATTATATTACCACCCGATTGCCCAGCGTTGCTCAGGTATTTAATTATCCCAATCTACTTGGTGTCAGTCAGCTTAGGGACCCCAACAACTATGGATTCGATACCATTCTTGGTCAATTTGAAAAATTATATTTTACCCCTTTTCACTCTCTTTTTCGTAGGGATGCTAGAGGTCAAACACGGGCTTCAACATCATCGAAACTGTCACCAATCAGATTAGCAATCCCGATAACCAAGGCCATTTTCGACATTTTATTTCTAATCCCTACTCGCCCCTTTAAGGGAGCAAGGATCTAATTTGAGCTTTTGACATCAAGACTTTCACTAATCAGCTTTGCGACCCCAAAAATTACAGATTTGACACTAATCGTAGAAGCTTTTAACAATATTTCACCCCTTCTCATCCTCATAGGAGTGCTAGGGTCAAACTGGGGAATAAACTCGTCTGTACTACCTGACTTTCTATACTTGCAAAGATGTGTTATCCTTCCAGATAAGATTTTTGTTTCTAAGTTTTTATTTTCAATAAAATATTTCGACATATAAGGCAATGATACATATTTGGTTTACAAGTGATGTATTTATTGTGGCCACTACTACACTGTGTAATGAGAGGTACCATGTATTTAAAACATACAGGGTATTCTATCTGTTGCAGAAGGTATTTTGATTAATTGTGCATGAGCAATCATATGTTAGGAAAAAAAACAGTAATCATTAATTTTAAAAAATCTTGCTAGAATTCGGAATTCCAAAAACTGAGACTTGCTTGATAGTGTAAACAGCATAAAGTATTCAGATACTTATAAATAATAATAAACATTAATGAAATTCAGTTTTTCCTCACCTGTAAGACAAATGTCAGGAAGCTTAGGGACCAACGGTCCTCGAAAATCATCCGGCCATCACCATCATCCTTATCATTATCACCATCCTTCACTGGTGTAGAAAGTAACGGGAAGCTACCACACCTACAATTCCCTAGTAAAGCTACAAAGCATAGCATGAAAATGCTGTGATTGCAGTGAAAGATCTGCCCTCAGGCAGAATTATTATGGATGGAATGAAATTCAGTAGAAATTAAACATTATCAATACTATAAATAATGTATTATGCATTTGAGGGGGTTTGGTCATCCAAAAAGTGTTAAAGTAAAAGTATATCAAATGGCTAGCATTCCATTGTCATCATCATCAAGGATTAGATCTAAGGTCTGTTCCGATCTCATACCAGAATTGATCTGTCCATCTTTTACTGGGTCTTCCAACATTTCTTCGTCCTAGTGGTTTCTAATGAAGAATCTGTTTTGAAATTTATTGTTATCCATTCTATTGATGTGGTCCATCCATTCATCTCCGACCTGTGCAATTCTAGCTAATCATCATCACCTGCATTCATGGATTAGGTCTGTTGACCCGTTCCGACTTCAGCCCATCTCTTTCTAGGTCTGCCCACATCTCAGGTGCCTTTAGGTTTGTATTTTGTTATTTGTTTTGGATATCTATCTTCATTCATTCTGTCTATGTGTTGCTTCCATTTTGTCTATATGTATCTATTTTATCAGTTATTGCAAATATTTCAAGTTCCTGTCTTATTTCTGTGTTCTTGATTCTGTCTTCCTTAGTGTACCCTTTAACAGATCTCAAAAATTTCATTTCTGCCGCCGTTATCCTATTTAGATCTTGTTTTTTATGCATCCAGGCTTCTGAACCATAGAGCAGTACCGGTACTGCCAACGTTTTATAAAATTTCAATTGGGTCTCTCTTGTTGTTTTATTTATTGATCATTTTATCGTACCACATATTCCCTGGAATTTTGCTATTTTATTAGTTATATCATTATCATAATTAAATGAAATAATTCTATCTAATAGTTTGAATAAATTTAGTTCACTTCATATTTTCATTTTGTTTTCTATCTGTTATTGTATAGCCAGCCACACTCCTTAGAAACCTCATATCTGACGTTTCTATTCTTCATTCCTGGTTTTTTGTTAAGACCCAGTGTTCCGATCCATATAGTACTGTTGGAACCGTCATTGTTTTATAAAATTTTAAAAGTGTCTCCTTTCTAGTTATTTGAGACTTTGTTTTATGGCGCCACACATGTAATTAAATTTATTTATTTTGTTTTCAATGTTTGAACTTTTTCTATATGACACATTGTATCCCATATAATTAAAATTGCTCACCTGTTCTATTATTTCATTCTCTAATTGGATTTTTACTCTTAGTGGCTCAAACCCTCAAAAAACTAAAAGTGAAACATGGTCTCTTAATTAATAAAGGAATTGATAGAATAAATTGATTAAGAAAATGGAGACGAAAGACAGGTGACTGGAGAAAACTATGTAGCAGTAAGCTACATGGTCTTATGGAAAGTCACATGTAATAATAAGAGTTAAATCTAATAGACTGCAGTGGGCAGGATATTTACCATGGGAACAAAAGGAAGAATGTAAACTTATTGTTGGAAAACCAGAGGAAAAGATCCAATGAATAGACGAAGAATGAGATGGGAGCTACGTGGTCTTATGGAAAGTCAGATGTAATAAGAAGAGTTAAATCTAATAGACTGCAATGGGCAGGATATTTATCATGGGAACAAAAGGAAGAATGGAAAATTATTATAGGAAAACTGAAGGAAAAGAGCCAATGAATGAACAAAGAATGAGATGGGAGATTAACATTAACCATGATTTTAGGTGAGGGGAATTTTATAGGAAATTATTTAGAAATATTAGCTCAAGGTTCGAATACATGGAGAGATTATATCCACATGTTCATGAACCTCTAGGTTTTGTAGTGATTAGAAACTTACAATGATGTACAAACTATGAATTTTTATTCACTCAATATAAAGATATGTATAAACCAAAAATACAACATAGAAAAATTAATTGTAAAATGAAACACAAGTACAATGCAAAGACATAACAAGGCCTTTCTTTTTTTTTCATGGGGGCTAAATAAACATAGAAATGCCCTAGTCTGTAATTGAGAAGAAAAATACACAACATATTTTTATTATTATTTATCACTTCCAAGCACAAGAATTGAATAACATTTGCTTAAAAAAAAGAATATTTTCACAATACAATTAACACTGGTCAACATGATTTTTGTCTCATGAGTACCAGTAGTTGTACTTAATACAGTTTTTTATCGTGTTTTCAAATATGTATTCAGAATTTCTCCATCATCCATAGTTTTTTTTTATTTCAATTTCAATTAATGGATTTAAATAATTACTTTTTTAATAAACAATTGTATATCCATTTGTCAGTGAGCGATGAGCACGGGGAACACTTTCAATAGGAGATTTCAGCTATGGAAAAGAGATATCAAGGCAAATGGAATCCTAATGTGCTGGCCGATTATTGTTGGACCATCAAGAGGGATGCTCCACAGGTGAAATATAGCAGAGAATCGTCATTTCTTACTTTCTAGGTGAGTCTGAATGTTTGAATATTGTGTAGTTACGAATGTAGAAAATATTAAACTGTTTGAAATTATAAATGTCTAGTGAAATATAGCAGAGAATCGTCATTTCTTACTTTCTAGGTGAGTCTGAATGTTTGAATATTGTGTAGTTACGAATGTAGAAAATATTAAACTGTTTGAAATTATAAATGTCTATCTCTCGGAAACCTTGTATGATGGAGAAAAACCAATATCATATTTGAATTCAGGAGAAAAAAATACTATCAGAATCACATATTTTTCTTTCTGAGACAAAAAAAGTTTTTTTTTGTTGTTCAGTGTAATTATAGCATGTCTTTTTGGGTTGATAGGAATGTATTGAGCTTAAAATTAATTTCCTACCTGCAGAGCAATATGGGGTGGAACTTCATTGTCATTTTGCTTATACAATATAGTAGGCCTGTGCCAAATACACAATAGGATATGGTTAAATGGTTGTAAAGAGAATTAAAAGTAACTTATAATTAATATATATATATATATTCAGAATGTTGCAAAAAAACACCGACAACGGAGGTGAGGTAGTATACTGAGATATGTTGACCACTTTCTACTAAGGTTCTAATACCTGGAAAATGATGTGTTTTCACACTATGATTAGTTAATTATGTTTCAAGATCAGTGTTAGTTCGAAGGATTTGAAGACTCATTACTTGACAACACCTCACAGGTACGGAACCTGTGATACGTGACTTCACAATGGAATGTTGCTGCAACATGAAGGAGCTCCAGCTCACTTCGATGCCAATGTGAGGAGACATTTGGATACCATGTATCCAGGTCAATGCATTGGCAGAGGGGACCAGTCCCATGGCCTCTGATATCACGTCATCTTAACCCTGTCAACTACTTTTTGTGGGGCGACATGAAAGTCTGTTTGTCAGACTCCAGTAGAGTTACGTATGGATCTTATAACCCGAATTCACACTGCTAGAGAAATAATTCAAACTAGGCCAGACATATTTGAACATGTGCATCAATCACTACATCACCGATGTACGCTCTGTAATGAGATGAGAGGTGGATATTTTGAAAACTTGGTGTGACTGTGACAGTATTGTCAAATATTGAGTCTTGAAATCTAATTAATGGAACTCTTGAGAAGTTAGCTACTCATAGTGTGAAAACGCATCATTTCCGGACTTTGATACCTTATTAAAAACGATCACTATATCTCAATATACTACCTCACCTCCATTGTCAGAGTTTTTTTAAACACTCTGTGTGTATATGTATATATATATATATATATATATATTTCTGATTCTAATTACTTGACATAACTTTTTTTGTGTTGAGAGTATTTAGATTTATATATATATTGGATATCTTAAACTATTGTCTGAATTAATGTTTAAATAAGTAGAGATTGGTCATTTTTGACTACATTGAAGGACAATTTTGTCATCTGTAATAAATAATAAATAGAAAATTTAACTAGAAGTAATCATACAGCGAGTCTGAGCGAACGTTGACGAGACAGTAGTAACCCGCCGTTCTCTATGTCTGTGTCCCCAGTCATGCATCCTGCAACCTCTCGGTTGAAATTGGATACAATATATTAAATAATAGTATTCATACTTACCCTTAAAATAGAAGATGCTGGAAATGCTGGTCATCTCATCTCATTCATGTATCGTACCTTCTTATGAAATTATCATTCATACCAGTTTTTCTACACTACTACACCTAACTTGTGTTTATCTGCAAGCTTTACTTATGGCTATTGTTTGAATATTAAATTTTGGAAGATGAAATTTTATTTATTATCGGCAAACGTTTCGTTGACTTTCTTGTTATTAACAGAACCTGTAGTGTTATACCTGTTAATTAAGTTTAATGTATTTTTAAACAGAGTGACCTGTTAGGAAATTTATCTTTACATTTTCATCTAGTTTTTTCACAAGAATTCTTGTTTCTTAATTTTTTTTTAATGTATACACATTCATGAGTGAGTATACATCATACTGCAGTATGAATGCTCATAAAATTGATAAATCACATATTCATTCCAAGGTCTAATCTCTGAGTCATTCTGACTTGTCGCTGATAAATTACGCTAAGGTACATCTGAAATTGACAGTAACTGCCGAGTGCTTGCCAGCATGCGTGATCGGGAGTTGTCACACCAAACCCACTTAGCAGTAGGTAACTAATGCTCCATCTACGTTCACTCAGACTCACCATAAATAAAACCTCCCCTAGTCGTTTTATTGTTGTATCTATAATGTATTGAATATGATTGAATTTTAACCTAGAATTTATTTTCATATAAATTATTTATGAAAATGTTGTTTTGTTGGACTATTTTACTGGAACTGCTAAATAAGCATCATCATTTATAGTGAGTATATAATAATTAGGGCAAGGCAATTAATGATTTTGCATCTTTTTCTTATGAAGGTTGAAACATTGCTTGCATATATGAAAATGTACGGCATTAAAAAACGGATTAAATAAAAGCAATTTGTTATGGCATTTTTTTGCATTTTCTTAACTTTTCTAGGGATATGTCATTTTTTTGGCAATTTTTAGGTCATTTTGAGCATTTTTTACACTTTTCCAGAAGGCTGTGACATTATTTGTATTTGATTTAAGATTTTTATTATATTTCAGTATTTTTCCTTGTCAATACAATTTCCTGGAATTAAGTAGTTCTTTTGCTAACTACTACCCCTAGTTTTCAAGGTATGGGCATAATGATCTTGCCCACTTCTAGGAATTTTATTCAATTTCTTAGAGCTTATGCCACCTTTAACCCTTATTCTGATTGTTAACTGCAATTCAAAATTGCTGTAAAAGTGCACTGTGTAATTGAAATGGATTTTCTGCAATAAAAGGTACTGTAATATGTATTTTTTAAATACTTTTCTTTTAATATTTTGATGTTAAGTTAAATTTTATTAATTCAGTAATCAAGTGAGTACTTCTTCCTTCCAAGTATTAGGCCAAGGCCTGTTACGATCCTATAGAAAATTTTCCCTCCAGCGTTTCATAGGACGGCCCAGTGATCTTCGTCCTCTTGGTATATAATTATAAACAGCTTTGGGGATCCGATTTGAACTCAAGTACTTAATCTAATAAATAGTATTTTTATTGGTAATTCTTAACTTTTTATGTCATTTTTTTTTTTTATTGGTAATTGTTTGCATTTTTTAGGTCATAAATGCATTTTTTACCAATTTATAGGTCATTAAATGCCTTGCCCTAATAATAATAATAATAATGAATTAAATTACAAATAAAGTTGTAGGGGAAGGCAAAAAACCAGAGATGAAACCTTCATCTTCACAGACAATGTAATGATATGGGGAAATTAAAAAAATAGCATAGAACACAGATGTGAACAATGGAAAACAGTTTCAGTTGCTGGTAACAATTTTGAATTATGAACACATTAAGTGCATTCAAATATTTGTTTAAAATCTTGTCATCTACAAATTAAACCTAGGTTATAGTTTGATGTACAAATTGACAGTGACTTTTTCCATTACTTTAAGTTTGTAAATTTGGAAAATATGTGGAAGATTCAATGAAATTATAGTAAAAAAATGTGGACAGCACAAAAGAGTTAATGATAATATGGAATAGAAAATTTTAAAACATTAGTACGTAGTAATTTTATATTCCAGTGGCATTTCATCTTTATCATCAACACATTGTTTAGTGAATTCTAGATAAAATGCAGCACAATTTTTATTTGGAAAATTTCCATTCACAAAGTCCAGATAATTTGGACATTTGAGACAAGATGTGACATTCTGCTCACCATCAGGTGTTTTGATAGTTACTCTATATTTAAAGTTGTTTGTATCCTCTCTAGATCCAACAAACATATAACACTCAAAATGTAAATTGTTAATAATTTTGGAATAAGAAAGAAATGTATTGTTCTTTATGATAACAAGTTCACGCCAACTTTCTCTTTCTATGTTTTTCATATAATCTGTTAAAGAAGTAGTTTCTTCTTTATCTAGGTCTTTACTTCGTAAAATATTTTCATGACTATTCTCGATATGTGTCTCCATTTCTGGCATTGGTCCTTCCCATGAACACTCATCATCAATATAGAGAGGACATTTATGTGGACCATAACTACATATGCGTTCATGTTCCGCTTTAGAATCTACAAGAAATTGCCCAGTACAACCTGACTTCCTATATTTGCAAGGATGTGTTATACCTCTACATAAAATTTCTGCATTTCTACTTTTCACATCAGTTAGATCTCCTCGACATGTTGGACACTTCTTCAAGTCCTGAACACAAGTTCCACAGATATTGTGACCATTAATGCACTGTTTAATGGGTGGCAACATGTATTCAAAACACACAGGACATTCTATCTCTTGCAACAGCTTATTGAATAAAACATCCATTATGGTAGGAGAACAGTTATCTGTAACAAAGAAAGTAATAATTATAATTAATTAAATAAAAATAAAACGTAGTTTTATTTTTATTTAATTAATAAATATGGATTTTCATCAAGTAAACACCAACTCAATTGATTAATTAATAATTATAATGTTGAGTGATTCTGGACTTTGTGTTCCAGAGGTTTGTTGTCTATTACGATTTTTGATTTTATATGATCGTTTCCCCAAAATGCCATTATTTTTGTTTTTTCTTTCGATATTTTGAAATTATATTCTTGGCATAACTGATTTAATTGATGTAAAGAGTACTGCAAATTATTTTCATTTTCTTGAATAATAACCACATCGTCAGCATACATTAAAATGTTTTAATATTTTAAAACGGTCCATTCTTATACCTATATTAACAATACTTTTCTAATTTTGGATGATGTCATTAATATATAGTTTAAAAAGGGTAGGTGATAAACTACACCCTTGTCTTACACCTCTATTTATTAAAATAGCTTCGGTCTTTGATGTGCCTATATTTATTATAATTTGAGACTTTACATACAAACTTTTTATCACATAAATTAATTTTGTGGGGTAGCCATGTATTTCCATTATTTTCCATAACTTATCTCTATCAACACGATCAAATGCCTTCTCAAAATCAATAAAAGCAACATGTGTCTGTAGGTTATGTTCTCTTCTTTTTTCAAATATTTGCTGTAATATGAATAAATTATATGTTGTTTATTTTTTATTATTTCACTCACCTCATACTTCATAACTCCTCGCAAACCCAGGGTTTCATCACATCATTTGTGACATTCTCAATGCTGTGTCACGTTCACAACTGACGTCCAACGGCCTTCTATCCTGCAGACTGACCTCCACGCCATCTGATGGCTGACCGACGAATTTCCAAATCAGTCCTCTCTTCCTTATAACCGGGTATTTCAAAATTCATAGTTGTATTTTCATTCTTTCATATGTAAATTTTTTCCCAAATTGTGAGTTCCTTTGGTTTTGCCAATTGTTTAAGTAATTTTGTTTTGGTTTCTATTCTATGTTTTTCTGACCAGGCATGTGCAGCTATTGCAGATTTTTCGGTTTCTCCATTTTTAACATTTCTGAGGTGTTCTTTTAATCTTGTATTTAGATTCCTTTTTGTTTTTCCTATGTATATCTTTTCACAATCTTTACAATTAATTTGATAAATTCCCAATTTTTTGCAGTCTTCAATCTTTTCATTTTTGTTGGTTTTTATTAAATTACCTAAGCTGTAATAATTTTTCGGTGCTAATTTAATGTTGAATTTGTTGAAGATTTTTTGAAACTTGTCAAATACTAAAGGATGGTATGTGAACTTCTTGAATTTTTTTGCCTATATTTTTATCTGTCTGAAGAGTACTTTCATTAATCATTTTTTGTTCTTTAAATTTATTTATTTTCTTGTGTATCATCTTCTCTTATCTATATAAAAGCTACTGGATTTAACCATTTTTCACATAAACAGGCAGTAAGTATTTAATAGTTTAACACACAGACTTGTGAATGTCCCCATGAGCAAAGAAAATTACAATAAAGAGAAAGAATACATCATAAAAATTGCGAAGTATAATGGTTTTCAAGAGAAGATTTTCAGCCATTATTTCAAAATAATAAAACTTGCTTTACTAGGACCAGGAAGTTCAGCCCTTAAAAACAAAAGAAAAATCCTTTCAGTGAAGCTTAGGGCCCAACGGTCCCCAAAAATCATCCAGCTATTATCATCGTCATCCCTCACCGGTGTGGAAAGCAATGGGAAGCTACCACACATATAATTCCCTAGTAAAGCTGCAAAACATAGCATGAAAATGCTATGATTGCAGTGAAAGACCTGCTCTCAGGCAGAATTACTATGGATGGATGGAAACATGCAGAAGGTAAATTCAGTTAAACCAAACATATAATTGCAGCTGGTCACGACATGGAAAATGTAAAAATTTCTGGAATAATCCAGAAAGACAGAAATGTAGCAAAAATAAACATACTGGAGGAATTAAGAGATTTTAAAAGAAAAATAATATAATTTTAAACAAGAATGCACCAGTAAGAACAAACCCCCTGTACAGAATTGTCACAAATAGCAAGATAGTAGCCAAATAACATTCTGCTAATATTTGAATTAGCCTATAGTTTATAATAGAATTTTTAATCAAGTTGTGAAAGCAGTACCTGTACCTTACTAACTAACTCACTGGCACTATCGAATCCATAGGTTCATGCCACGCAGACATAAGTTCTCCATACTTCGCTATGCCAAGATTTTTCCAATCATCTCTTGTATAATCTACTTCTTTCAAATCATGGTTAATATTATTCTCCCATCTCATTCTTGGTCTACCCACTGTGCATTTTCCCTCTGATTTTCCTACAAGGTGTTTCCATGCTCCTGTTTCTTTCCTAATTACTGACAAGTCCTGTCCATTGCAGTCCTGCAAGACTTAACTGATATTATACCTGGATTCCCATAAAGACCATGTAGTTCATTGTTTTCTAATCTTCTCCATTCACCTGTCTGTTCGTCTCTCTTTGGTTAAAAAATTTCCTAAGAACTTTATTTTCAAATACTTGTAATAATTTCTCCTCCCTTGAAGTAAGAGTCCATGTTTCACATCTATATAGCTGGGAGGATTACATTTTATATATTTTTAGTTTAATATTTCTTTGAGAGAAGTTAGAACTAACTAACTCCATGGCACGATAGGCCTAGAAGGCTCTTGGCCTACGAGCCGGCTATTGGCCTCACATCCACATGTGTTATTCACAGAGGTAGACAATCATTCAGCCAGTGTACGGGTGACACGTAGGCATCATGTCGGGTCCCCCAGCTGTTATAGCTGGTTTTCTCAACCTGGAGCCGCTACTTAATATAGCTACCCAAATGTCTCACAATGCTGAGTGGGCACCAATGCCATATTGGCCAAAATTCCATGAGAAAATTTCTTCTCCCATGGTGACTTGAATCATCGCAAGTCCTATAGCTCTGTGCCAAAGCATCCTACCTTAACCACTTGGCTACAGCGCAGGACGAAGTCAAGACTAGAGTACTTGCAGTGTATAATAGAAATGAATTTCCAAAATTGAGCCTATTTTTAATTTTCTTTTCATAACTGTTGTAATTATTGTTCCTAAGCAGGACCTTACAGATATTTAATAATTTTATATTTGACATTTTTTATTTTGTGATTGATATCTGAACAGAAATCTATCTTCTATTTTAAAATTATAGATTAAATATTGATAATCAACTGAATGACAAACAATTTGCAAAAGCATGTAAACTTAAAATTAAAAAGAAAGTTAATTTAACTTTCACAGGAAAAAATCAGTATGAGATTTAATTTAAGAATTAAATTAATATTTGTAATTATATTATTTTTGGTCTGATCATCTTACCTCAATATTAATGTTGATTTGTTCTTGAACATGTTTCAAAACAATTCTGTTTTATCATCAGCTTGTCCAGACTGGTTTTATTTATATAGCTTGTCCAGACTGGTTTTATTTATATAAATAAAACCAGTCTGGACAAGTTGACGATAAAACAGAATTGTTTTGAAATATGTTCAAGAACAAATCAACATTAATCTTGAGGTAAGATGATCAGACCAAAAATAATATAATTAAAATAACCTCAAAATATCACTTCCTAAAATTAAATATTAAGATTTGTAATACCTCACCTCATATCCTTTACTCTTCTAGACTGCAGTTTCAGAGCTATATCTCCATCATCAGTAGCCTCTTGACGACCGGCACCGAAACTGCAGTCTAGAAGAATTAAAGTATATGAGGTGAGATATTAAAAGTATAATTTAATTCTTAAGAAAGTTAATACCTTTATTTTCATCCTTTTGCTGTTCTGTTTGTGTGTTTTTTTCTCCTGTGTCCATGACATCAGTTTGTACACCCTTTTCTTCCAATTCAAAATTAATTTCATTTTTCATAGATTTCATATCTGAAGAAATGGATTTATTTTGTGATTTTGCTTCTTCTTTTTTGTCTCCAGCATCATTTATATTTGTTATTTCTTCAACTTCCATTGCCACAGGATTTTCTCTTTCATCCATCTGTTCCTTGTAATTACCTTCCATTGAATCTTGTTTATTTACTTTTTCTTGAATATTGTCTTCACTTTTTATGTTTTCTTTAACAAATATAATTTTACATTATTTTCTCCATTTTTGTATCCAAATCTTCCTTTGGTATTTCTTTAACATCCATATTATCAAATTCTTGAATCTGAATTTTTCTTTCTGAAATAAAACAAAAATATATAGAGAATTATTAGATAATAATAATACAAAACAATAAATAATTAACTCATTCTATGGTTCATGGTATCCATATTCACTGGTCCTTATCTTCAGTCAACCGGCCGCGGTGGACTACTAGTTATGCTCCTTGCCTTTGGTCCCGAGGGTAGCGGGTTCAAACCTGGCCAGGGTCGATGGATTTTTTAGGATGGAAAAATCCAAGGAGCAAGTCCTCCGGGAGGGACTTTAAGCCGTGGGTCCCGAGTCTGAAGATTTTCAGGCTCGTAAAATATCCTTAAGCCTGAATGAAAAGGCCTCTAAGCAAATTTTACCGAATTTTCCCGTTCCTAGTACTACCTTAGTTTCCTAGATGTCAGTATATATTTATTAATCAGTAAGTTTAGTTGAAGAGGGTATGAGCCACTAAGAGTAAAAATTCAATTAGAGAATAAAATAATAGAACGAGTGAGCAATTTTAATTATCTGGGATACAATGTATCACATAGAAAAAGTTCAGACATTGAAAACAAAATAAATAAATTTAATTACATGTGTGGCACCATAAAACGAAGTCTCAAAGGAACTAGAAAGGAGACACTTTTAAAATTTTATAAAACAATGGCGGTTCCAATGCTACTATATGGATCGGAACACTGGGTCTTAACCAAAAACCAGGAATGAAGAATAGAATCGTCAGAAATGAGGTTTCTGAGGAGTGTGGCTGGCTATACAATAATGGATCAAAGGCGAAGTGAGGATATACAAAGAGAACTGAATATATTCAAACTATCATCATCATCACTCCAGGGATTAGGCAATTGCCTGTTCCGACTTCATAATGCATCAGCCCAACGTCTTCTAGGTCTTCCAACATCACGCCTTCCTCTTGCTTGATAATTTCTTGCTAACAATGGTTATCTCTCCTTACTCATTCCATCCATGTGATCAATCCATTTCTGTCTGTAATTCGTGACTTTATCCAATAAAGGCTATACTTTCAATTCTTCTCTTATATTCTCATTCCTTATTCTATCAAGTCTTGTACATCCTTTTACTTGTCTTAGGAACCGCATCTCTGCCGTCTGTATTCTATCCTTCTCTCTTTTCAAACTATTAGATAGAATTACACAATTCAGAGATGAATGGATGGACCACATCAATAGAATGGATAACAATAGAATTCCGAAACAGATTCTTCATTATAAACCACTAGGATGAAGAAATGTTGGAAGACCCAGTAAAAGATGGATAGACCAATTCTAACATGAGATCGGAACAGACCAGCAGGTCTAATCCTTGATGCTGATGATGAAGTTTAGTTGAAGCCTCTTGGGATCATACAAGACTCCTAACCTGGTCAATGGTAATCGGGGCAAGCTATTACACATCCAAGTTAACTGTTCATGGGCGGAGGGGAAGAGTTTTAGTGCTAGTGTCGCCGATTCTACTGAATCTGTGGAAGGGATGTAGGAGAAAACTGTACTCCGATCACGTATTGAAATTTTTCAACTTCAAATGTGGGGGGAGAATCTCTAAACACGTGTGAAAGTTCTTAACATGGTTGTCAAATTAGTCATTTAAGTACGGAACGCTCAAGCGGTCGGATCATTTAAAATCACAGTATTTGTCGTCTCTCTGTTTCCAGCCTCGCAATAAATCACAAGTGGCAACATGTAATGAGAAGGGCAAGGAAGGGACAGCTCATTCCTAGACGTAACCCCAAAAGTAACAGGGTTGTCAAGTTAGTCATTCTGCCACTGATCGTGCAGAACGACGGATCATTAAAATATATACTAGTTGTCAGCTCTCTACCTGCCAATCAAACAACATAATACAAAGGACAGGAAGTGGCAACATAGTAAGGAATAGAAAGAGAAATACAGTTTGTTAGTTAACATATTTTCTGCCTGCACAAAACACTTGGATGGGTAATATTAGGCTATAACTGACTACACGTGGACAATTCTCAACAGGAGCGCCCAAGTCGATGGAGTGGGCGTCATAAGGTAGCTAAGTTCTGTCAGGGGTATAATAAGGTCCCCTGCACAGGGATATGTACAAAGGCTGCAATGGTCTGTGGGGTGATGTGCGACCAAGCGATCACCACAAGTGGAAGCAGCAGTCCTCTTTGTTGTGGTTTATACTATAAACTTTACTGATCTAACCCTGTGCAGCACCTGTAATGCAGCCAGGACACATTACATTTACTGGTAATCAAGAGATAAACAGGATATGGTCTTGAACTTATATGGGAAAAAATCACTATGAGAACTCACGATTTGAGGAAAAAACCTCATTTAAGAAAACAAAAAAGAAAACTTATGAACTTCAAAATTTCCACTGATTCTGATTTGATCCAGAGGTTCATCGGTCCACCAACAGAGGGAGGAAGAAGCAGTTCTCCTGGTCGACATAACATCAGTCGACATTCACCTGTCTGTTCATCTCTCTTTGGTCCAAAAATTTTTCTAAGAACTTTATTCTCAATTACTTGTAATCTCCTTTCTTCCCTTAAATTCTACATCAGTTAGGAAAAACCAGGTAAGTCAACTTTTGGTTGAAAATGAGTTATTAACATCTCCCGATAGCTTTTGGTCCGATGCACGTTCGGTAAAAACGGGTAAGTCGTCAAGCTAATAGTGAAGGTGTTATTAAGAATTGAATTTTCGATGTATGCACTCTTTGATTTAAGACATTGAACTAGTTTTTGCTCTCCTGTAAAAAATTACTTTGAAGACTTACCTGGTTTTTCCTAACTGATGTAGAATTAAGAGTCCATGTTTCGCATCCATATAATATAACTGGTAGGATAATAGTTTTATATATTTTCAGTTTAACGTTTTTTGAAAGTAGTCGGTGTGTCAAGAGTCTCTGTAATGCTTAATAGCACGCATTTCCAGAATTGAGCCTATGTTTAATTTCTTTGCGCATCTTGTTCCTATTTGTGATTATTGTTCCTAGATATTTGAATTCACCCATTTCCTCAAAATTTCCCTCATTTGTCACTAGCTGTCCATTTCCATTATATAAAGTATTTCTACGTGTGACCATATATTTAGTTTTATTGATATTTACTTCCAGTCCCAATTTCTTAGTGTTACTCAATAGTGTGTGCGTGTTGTCGTTTAGTACCTCCTCGCTATTGCCCAATAGTGCTCCATCATCAGCATAAACTGACAGCTTATTAATACAATTGAGTTGTAAGCCTTCTTCATCCTCTAATGATTTGATAGCGTGCTCTAGTACAAAATTAAATAGTATTTTTATTTTGTTAGATTATGAAAGGACAAGTTGGTGTACATCCATTTGTTTAAAACATGTTTGAGAATTTATTGCAAAGGTTGGTCATATTGGTTACATGTAGAGAGTGCTTCCATATATCCAATGCAGCGCACAACGATTCTATAAACTTAGAAAAATTCATTGTGAGGTATAATCTATGTTTTTTCTACCTTTATATCTAGAATAATATTAATTTAAGAGTCCTAGGTTAATGCTGTTATGCATTACAGGGACTCTTTTGTCCCAACTGAAAATATTATTTATCATGTACCACTCATCATAGTATATATCTCTCTCTACCGAAAGAGGACCCTGAAACATCGGACATGGACTCTTACTTTAAGGGAGAAAGAAGGTTACGAGTACCGGTATTTGAGAATAAAGTTCTTAGAACAATTTTTGGACCAATAAAGAGATGAATTATGGAAACTAATAAATGATTATAATTTAAAGATATCAACAGAGAAAACAAAGTCAATGGCATTTATCGGAACTCAGCATAAAAGGACAAAAATTGTAATTGGAGCAAACATAATTGAAAAAGTAACTTGTTTCAATTATCTGGGATGCATGATATCGTACCAGCAAAATTTGGACATGGAGAAGAAATTAGGGAAATTTCAACTGATATGTGGTTCAATAAGAATATATTTGAGAAATAAGACCACAAGGGAAACTCAATTAAAATTTTACAAAACAGTAGCTGTTCTAATGTTAATATACGGGTCTGAGACTTGGCCTTTAACGATCTCTGATACAAATAAAATTGAGACAATAGAAATGAGATTTCTCAGATCAGTTGCAGGTGTATCTCTAAAAGATCAAAAGAGAAGTCAAGATATCAGAGATGAATTACAAAAATATAATATAAGCGAGAGAATACACAGAAATAAACGTAATTGGGCCGGGTGGGAGAACAGTGCCTTTTTATTTACGCACTTTAACAGTACATAATAGGCATACATATTAATCAAATACTATATTTAACGTATTTCAATCTGGGAAAGTTATTATCATTTCTTTATTTTCTCGTAAATATGAAAATAAAGTGGGACTATTTCCTGTCATGACCACGAAGGTTACAACAGTTCTTACTTCTAACCAGCGATAAACCACCGATTATCACAACGATGAGCACCGATGACCACAGATACACCACCGATGACCACAGATATACCGATACAGCATATCAGTGGCTTCAACAAATTATGTCCGAATTTGTCTTTTACATATTTAACCGCTTAAAATAATAAAAAAGACGTTCTCTGGAATTCACCTACGTTAGAGTAATTGATTTAGGTTTGGTTAGCTTTTAGTTTCCTTGCATTTTAAATCTGATTTAATACGTAACATAAATGACCTCTTCATATCTGTTATTCTATGGAACATTCAACATGTCTGACGGTTACAATGTAAAATCATATTTCCACTACTTCATTTCATGATAGGTTTCAATATTTTGACGATGGTTAAATCCCAGAGGTAAATGGTATCATCAACACTTCGTAATACTTTAAATTACATCAAAAATGGCATAAGTCGCATAAGTAAAAAGCTGGTCTTGTACAACCCCACCCATAATTGGTTTGAACATATACAAAGAATGCCAAATAATCGTTTATCAAAGCAGCTGCTTCATTATAGGCCTCTAGGCTGAAGAAATGTAGGAAGACCAAAACGTCATTGGAAAGACCTGCACCTGCAGCATATAGTGCACTGGGGAGTGGAATGGACCAACAGGCCCATACCTTGAAGATGATGATGATGATAAAGAGATGAACAGACAGGTGAATGGAGAAAACTACATAATAGTGACCTGCATGATATGTTTAGGAAGCCAGAATAATAAGTTAAGTCTCGTAAATGGGCAGGACACGTGGCACATATGGAGGATGAAAATGGTGCATGAAAGCTTCTTATAAAAAAAAACAGAAAGAAAATGCCCAGTTGGTAGACCAAGAATGAGGTGGGAGATTAACATTATCCATGATTTGAGGGAAGTAGATTATACGGGGATGATTGAAAAACAGTTCAGGATAGGGATGTATGGAGAGGTTATGTCCGCGCGCATTCATGAACCTACGGATACGATAGAGCCAGTTACTAACTTCTTGACAATGTGCTAAAGCTTGGAAGATGACCAAGTGTTATTTTGGGCATTTTTCTGAGTTATTTCCTGTGATCAATGATAGGCCTGAATAAAAAAAATGTCTACGGTACCGGTACTGGAAATTAACAGATACACTTCAGCGCATTGAAGAATAAATAAATTCATATAAACGTATCCGTGACGTAAATATATAACGAAATTATATAATGTTAAATGGCGTGAACTTACCAAGAGAAATCGATATTTCACTGATTACATCAGGAAGCACAAAATACCAGTAACATTTAACCTTGGACACAGACGCGCACTATTGTGATGTCATCGAGTTGCTGATGTTAGGGATTCCCCTTCTCCCCCCCCCCAAGAACTTAGTTATCAAATGCTCACTCAAGGATATCCAAATATACCTGCAAAGATAAGAATGGCAACATTTCATACGATTCCAGCGAGTTCCAAAAGAATGTAAAGATTGAAACGACTTCGATGGTCCAGGAATTAACTTCTGGTACCGAGGGTCGCGGGTTCACACCCGGTCCGGGATACGATAAAAAAATCCAACGAACTAATCTTCCGGGAGATTTTCGAGCTCGTAAAAGAACTCCAAGCCTGAATTATGGTCTCTGAGCAAAATGTAATCGGTCTCTCCCATACAAGTGTATCGAACGTAAATTAACTAAAAGCGTTTGCACTTTCACCGGAGAGTGGTAATTAGGGCTCTGGGAATTTGAGGATATATTTTTTTTTTCATTTTATGTTTGAAGACGAGGCCCAACTTTATATATACACACATACATAGGCTACATTTTGGTGGATTTTATTCGTCCTTTTTCTACGTTTTTTTTTTATTGATCCTTTATACGTCGAGTCTAGTCCCAATTCCAACTTCTTTAAAAAACGTTATCTAGTTTTACTTTTAAAGAGTTTTCACATTGCAAACATTTTTGTTCCGCGAGAAATTATTGAACCCTCACAAAACATCCCTTAATTTTTAACCAGCCTACTGATCGCCTGATATCCATTGTGGGTTCTCTGATTTCATTCTATGTGGGAAAAATCGTTCATTCTACGGAAATTCTCCAAGAACTTTATCTTTAATGAACACAGGATTCCTTTTTCAAACTATGTTGAATTAAAAATAAATAAAATATGAAAGAAGATGCATTTTCAGTAATCATTTTTTTCGCAACTTATGTTGCATTCCACTAGAATTCTGTACTTTTAAAAAATATTTTATTGTATTCATTAAAAACGCAGTTGAAACTAAAATTATAATTTAATTTCAATTGCATTTTTACCCCTTTTTTTATTTTTAGGTCTTTTTTTAGGATATCTGTAGGTGTTTTTTAATGTCTTCATAGCATTTTATGGGTCCTCGACTTCCAAGAGCCCTACTAATCACAATGTGAGAGAATGTCACAGAAATTATAGAAAACATCCGGTCTCTAATGAAAGTTCCAGATGTTTTCATTATCCTTGTAAAGTTTTATTTTTAAGGGGGGGGGGTGGAATTTAAGTTGGAATAGCCTATATCTAGTTTGCAATTATCAATAATTGTGAATGAGGCTAGTGCTTTAATTAAGAAATATTTTAAGGAGGCTTCAATTGTAAAAACATTTTTATGATTTATTAGGGGGATAAATGGGAGTAAATTAATTTCTAACCCTATCCATGCCCCAAGCCAAGAATTTGATGGTTTAATTCCGTTTATATTTCTTAGTTTATGTAGTTTACATAAAACATTACGTTTTCATTGTAAAAATATTGATCTTCAATCATAAGTTTATCCGACAGGCGTAAAAGGTCCTTGGCCTACCAGCCGACTTAGTCTCACATCTACAAGTGTTAATCACAGGGGTAGGGGTGACATTTGGTCAACATGTCGGGTCCCCTAGCCGTTATAGCTGGTTTTCTCATCATGTAGCCACTTCTTATTGTAGCTACTCAAATTTCTCACGATGACATGAGAAAATTTCTTCTCCCATGGAAACACGAACAAGCGCAAATAGCCGTAGCTTTATGCCAATGTATCTTGCCTTAACCATTCGGCTATTGCGCAGGACGAAGATGTTATAGACAACAACTATACAGATTGTAGGCTACTTATATATTTTTTCTTCCAACCTCCATCGATCCTTACTTACTTACTTACTTAATACAGGCTTTTCCACTTTACAGCAGTTTGCCTTTGATTCCTGCTTTCCAGATATTCCTATCTTCCCATTGTCCATCTTCCATACCCTTCTTTATCATGGCATCATATATTCCTTCATACCATGCTCTTCTACTTCTCCCCCTCTTCCTTCTGCCTGGTACCATCCAATCCAACACCTGTTTAGGCCACTGGTCTTCCGACATCCGTTGTACATGTCCATACCACTGTAGAATTCTCTTTGTTATCCTATCGATAACAGTTTATTGTGCATCCATTTCTTGTCTGATATATGTATTTCGAATATGTTGTAGCCTGTATATTCTCATACTTCTCCGCAATCCATCCATTTCTGTTGCCAAGATTCTTTTCTGCATCCTTTCGTTTATTGTCCAGCTTTCTGATCCATATGTCAGTATACTTTCTATTATTGTCTGTATAATCTCTTTTTTTTTTGTTTTTCTGGTTAAATTTCTATTCCATAAAATACCATTCAGGGATCTAATCGCCTTCCTTGCACAATTTACTCTGTTAATAATATATTTTTCACAAGTACCAGATTTATCTATTATAGATCCAAGATATTTAAATTCTTCAACATGTTTAATTATCTTCATTGATCCTACTTATCATAATTGGCACCACAAACTTATCCTCCAGGATGAACTTTCATTTCGGCCCAATTTGATAGTGTATCAAATTTCATCATGATCAACATGAACAGATTCATTTTAGGCCATGTGACCTGTGACGGTAAACCTAACGAAGATGGTCTTGATCTTTCCGCCGATGTTTTGGCCTTCTTTGGTCCCTATGTCGAGTTGGGGTATATTGGAAGCAAATTTTGAAAGTCAATTTCTTTCCATTCTTCTCAGATGTTTTTTCCATTCTTGTTAGTATATTTCTATATCTTCATCTAAACTTAGCACTCCAAGTTTTTCTCTGCTAATAGTGTTCCTTTGGTGATCCTGTCTATTAATTCCTAACAGTGAACGTAAGCAGCACATTTGGCTTACTCTAAGTTTATGAGAATTTCTTATATTTAAAACCCAAATTTCACTTCCGTATTTTAGAGCATATTTTTATGTGATGTAATGTAATCTTAGATTTGTATCTGTCCTCATATGTTTACCAAAATTTCTTTTTATTACCCCATTCGGATTTTATTGTATTTTTGCAATTTTGAATCAATGTCACCCTTATGTTCTATAAATACACTTCCCAAGTATGAGAAATCAGACACTTGTTCTATAATTTTTCAATCAATCTCAATTGAAAATTTCATTACAATAAATTTACATTAACCCGTGCCACACTGGACCTAAATTTATAAATATTTAAAAAATTAAAGCAACAGCATTTTTATTTATTTTCTATCGTCTTAAACAAGATAAATAAATCAATAAATATCTTCAAATACAGTTGTTTAATTAAATTAATTTCTAATATCAGAAATCATTACCATTACGTAACATGTGACGTGTCTGTTATAACTCAATGCAACATGGATTCCTTATCTTAAATTTCAACAAAATGGCCTTTAAATTACTTCTTAAATCAATAAAAAAAAGTGTGTTGAAATGTGAAAAATCGAAAATAAAGACCAGCCATATTTATACGGGTGTCCCAAAATTAGACCGACAAACTTTGGAAGCTGATAGATAACATTATTTTAAACGCTCTTTGAGAAGGAAGGTTTATTTGCTGCGGTGCTTCGTTTAAGCGCTGGACAAGTTATTGTCATTACTAGGGCAAGGCAATTAATGATTTTGCATCTTTTTCTTATGAAGGTTGAAACATTGCTTGCATATATGAAAATGTACGACATTAAAAAACGGATTAAATAAAAGCAATTCGTTAGGGCATTTTTTTGCATTTTCTTAACTTTTTTAGGGATATGTCATTTTTTGGCAATTTTTAGGTTATTTTGAGCATTTTTTACACTTTTCCGGAAGGCTGTAACATTATTTGTATTTGATTTAAGATTTTTATTATAATTCAGTATTTTTCCTTGTCAATACAACTTTTTGGAATTAAGTAGTTGTTTTGCTAACTACTACCCCTATTTTTCAAGGTATGTGCATAATGAACTTGCCCACTTCTAGGAATTTTATTCAATTTCTTACAGCTTATGCTAGCTTCTACCCTTATTCTGATTGTTAACTGCAATTCAAAATTGCTGTAAAAGTGCACTGTGTAATTGAAATGGATTTTCTGCAATAAAAGATACTGTAATATGTATATTTTAAATCTTTTCTTTTAATATGTTGATGTTAAGTTAAATTTTATGTAATTCAGTAATCAAGTGAGTACTTAATCTAATAAATAGTTTTTTTATTGGTAATTCTTAACTTTGTATTCGTCATTTTTTATTTTATTGGTCATTTTTTTGCATTTTTTAGGTCATAAATGCATTTTTTACCAATTTATAGGTCATTAAATGCCTTGCCCTAGTCATTACTGCCTCCCATCCAGTTGGTTTAGGTACGTAAATTACATTTATGTACAGTATGCATCTTTTAAAGGAAACACACGAAAGAAATAAAACAGACGTTTTACGGCAAAATCATTTATTGCATTTATCTGAGTAAGACACATAATCTAAATCCAAGAAATAAACACAGAACGCATAAACAAAACACAAACATCTCATTGTTTACAGGAAAACACAGCTTTACTACTCGAGGCAAATGTTGGAACACACTCCCATTGCGATTAACACAAAGAGTGCATTGGCGTGTCATATTCTACCGTACTCTCGCAAAGACACCAGCCATTTCTCAGATTTCGCCAGCTGCACAGGTTATTCGTGCCACAAGGTCCTCTTCAGATTCAACAGGTGTTTCATATACGATAGTCTTCATGTGCCCCCACAAAAAGAAGTCAAGTGGAGTAAGGTCAGGGGAGCGTGCCGGCCAAGCAATCAATGGGTCCACCTCTGCCTATCAAGTGATTGCTGTATGTAGCCGTTTAAGATGACGACGTACTTGAGAACCAAAGTGAGCTGGTGCCCCATCATCTTGAAACCAGATGTCCTGTCTGATATGAAGGGAAACTGTTTCCATTAGATCAGGCAAAACTTGTTGCAGAAATACAAAGTAATTGTAAGCATTGAGTCGGGCGAGCAAAATGTATGGTCCTATTAAGAAGTTATCCACAATACCGGTCCACACATTAACACCAAATCTCAGTTGTTGTGACCTTTAATATGTAGCATGGGGATTTCTGAAGGCCCAAACATGTGAATTCCGACTGTTAAATAACTGCTCACGTATGAAACATGCTTCATCTGTGAACATGACATGGGATGCAAACAGTAAATCATTTTCAATTTTGTCCAGGTACCACTGACAAAATTGCTGTCGCAGAGGATAGTCTTGAGGCCTCATTGCGTGGACCTTTTCAAGGTGAAAAGGGTGCAACAGCATTTCCTGCAGAATTCTTCCCACAGTGCTACGTCTTAGGTGTAATTGTCGAGCGATGGCGCGAGTGCTGCAGGGTTGTTCTCAATGCACGGCAACACATCTTCCTCGTTCTCAGGAGTCCGTACAGAACGTGGCCGTCCTCGACCTTCTGCTCGTCTATCCAATGAACCTCTTTCACGCAGTCTAGGTTCAATGCTGGCAAATGTAGTGCGATGAGGGCCTCTTCGGTTTCGGAACTGTTCTTGGTAAAGTCTTACAGCCGCACGACCCGAACAAGCTTTTCCATACACCAGCAGCATGTCCGTCATCTCATTCCACGTGTACATTTCCATGATGTAAATAAATTAGTATGCAGCAGGCATTCCAGTAAACTAATGCACAATGTCAATGAAATATAACGACGAGCTCAGGAAGTAAACATGCTAACTGAATTGAAGCGTATTTGCTTTGTTTCTTTCGTGTGTTTGCTTTAAAAGATACATACTGTACACAAATGTAATTTACGTATCTAAACCAAATGGGTGGGAGGCAGTAATGACATTAACTCGTCCAGCGCTTAAACAAAAAACCTACCTTAACAAAAAGTGTTTAAAATAATGTTATCTATCACCTCCCAAAGTTTGTCAGTCTAATTTTGGGACACCCTGTGTGTATGTATATATATCCATCCATCCATAGTAATTCTGCCAGAAGGCAGGTCTTTCACTGCAATCTTAGCATTTTCATGCTATGCTTTGCAGCTTTACTAGGGAATTATAGGTGTGGTAGCTTCCCGTTGCTTTCCACACTGGTGAAGGATGATGATGATAAGATGAATATGAATGATGATGATTGCGATGGCCATATGATTTCGGGGACCGTTTGGGCCTTAAAGTTTTCCTGACATTTCTCTTACAGGCGAGGAAAAACCCCGATAAAACCTCACCCAGAAAAACTGTCCCGAGCGGGGATCGAACCCGGGCCCGCTGCGTGACAAGGCAGCACGCTACCTCGAGACCACAGCGGTGGATATATATACACACACATATATATACTTTTTTTTAAATATCTTCAGTCTTACTTGCTAAGACACCAAAAATAACAAACCAAAAAATTATGTGTATGTGTGTGTCTGTGTTTATTTAATTATGTACATATTTCCATTTTTTACACATCTTTTTGTGCCTGAAGTTTTATTTTCCTTTCCACTCATCTATATCCACCCACACCATACCCTCCAGTCCTTTTGTTCTCATTCCAGGTCATGTTTCTTGCATCCACAAGTTTCAAGGTCTTTCTTTCTTTCTTCTTCCAGGTAGACACCATTCCAATGTTTTTCTGGGTAACCTTTCTTCTTGCATGCCAATTTAATTGCTTGTATCTATATAATCAACTATTGAATATTTCTTATTTTTTTCCAATTCTTAACATCTTCCTGCTCTCCTCAAGAAATACAATTTAAGAGAGGAGAAAAGATTGAGTATTTAGAATAAATTGGTTAGGAATAGTTTTAGACCAAAGAAAACTGAAAAGGCAGGTGAACAGAGAAATTAAATTAACAGTGAGCTACCTGATCTTTATGAGAAATCAGATGAAATAAGAACACTTAAATCTCGTAGACTGTGATGGACAGAACTTGTGTCAAAAATGAGGGATGGAAACTTATTGTAGGAAAACCAGAGGAAAAGTTCAATAGGTAGACCAAGAATGATGATAATGTATGTACATATTTTCCATACATCCCACATGGGGACAAAGGGCTCCCTAGCTGGAGTTTCTTAACAGAGCATAATTTAGTTATGATACAACTAGTAGTCAATTAAGTTATTATTTGGATGTAGGTGGGTCAGTAAATTTTGCTTAGAAGCCTCCTTTTTTTAAGCTTAAGGTTCTTTTATAAAACTGAAAATCTTCAAACTTGAGACCCATGGCTCTTAAAGTCCCTCCCGAAAGACTTTCACTTGGATTTTTCCACTCTAAAAATCCATTGATCCTGGCAGATTTAAACCTGTGATCCTTGACAACTAGAGTCAAGGAACAAACCACTAGGCCACCGCGGCTACAAACCGAGAATGAGGTTGGAGAGAATAATTAATCCTGATTTGAGAGTAGGTGAATTATTGAGGATATTAGGTCAGAATATGGATGTATGGAAACATTATGTCCACATGTTCATGAACCTTTGGGATTGACAGTGAGATATTAACTTACTGTAATATATTTAACCATGAATTTTTATTTATTCAATATAACACACGGAAATTATCAAACAATACAATATAAAAATGAAACTAGGTGTATAAAAAATGCAATACAAAGCATAAATAGGTATTTTTTTCTGGAATTTCAACCCTACCCACATAATTGTATTTGTATGCAATTAAGAAGAAAATGCATAAAATATGTTTATTATTAAAATTCATCGGAGAACATATTGTTTAAACAACTCACCTCATAGGATTCATGCTTCCATGATATCGCGATTTCAAACATAATCATGTTCATCGTCAGCCATAACTCCGACTGATGAAATTCTTCGGCTGTCAACTATTCTATTGTCGCCATCTTCAGTGCTGCCATCTATGGTTGAATTTATGAACTTCGAAATCAATGTAATTTCGTTAGGGATATCAAAATTCATTGATCTATTTTTGTTTTTCTGAATGTATATTTTTTCCCAAACTGTCAATTCCAAAGGTTTCTCTACTTGTTTTAAAAGTTTAGCTTCTCTTCCAATTTTATGATGTTCTAATAAACTATGTGCAGCAATTGCAGATTTTTCAATTTCACAATTTTTAATATTTCTGAAATGTTCTTTTGTCCGAATTTCCAAATTCCTTTTTGTTTTTCCTATATAAACTTTATTGCAATCTTCACAATTTATTTGATAAATTCCAGATTTCTTACTGTCTGGAACATTGACTTTTTTATTGGTACTTAGAAGATCACCCATACTAAATTTATTTATTGGTGCCAAAGAAATGTTGTATTTGTCAAAAATTTTTTGAAATTTCCTATGCATTTCAGGATGGTAAGTAATTTTCTTCTATTTTTTCTTTTCTTTGCAATTTTATAGAGTAGTATATTCATTAAGTCTTTTATTGTGTTTGAATTTCTTCAACTTATTTATAATTATTATTATTTAATTTGACATTGGTAGTAGCTCAAAAATTGAATAACATTTGCTAAGAAAATATAAATTTTTCACAATACAATAGTTATACTATGATGTTATATTTTAAATTAGCACTTTTTAGAATTAGACATAGTTTTATTTTAAAAAGACAAATTAATGCTCAGGCCGGAACTCGAACTAGTAACTAATTCTCAAAAAAATTACTTTGAATAGAAGTCATCAGATGACATTGTTGGTAGCGACGTCTATCGGCCTTCTGATGAAAGAGAATTGTATAAGTGGAAAAAATTGCCAACATACATATTGGAGGTCAGACGGCGTAATCGGTATTATACTAATGTGCATAGTCAGAGATCCAGGGTTCGAGTCCCGGTCTGAGCATTAATATTTCTTCCTAAAATAAAACAATAGTTACAGCTTGTCTTTTTGGACTGACAGGAATGCATTGAGCTTGAAATTAATTTGCTACCTGCATAGCAGTGAGGTGTATTTATCATTATTTTATCTATTTTTTTACAATTTTCTTTATAAATTGCAGTATGGCTAAAAATTTAAGGAAGATGGTTATGGAGTTTTAAAAGTAATTATTAATAATAATAATAATAATAATAATAATAAATTATATCTGTGACTGTAATCATTATCTGACATTAATTTACTTTTTGTTAATAAAGGATTTATTAATATATATATATATATATATATATATATATATATATTAATAGGAGCTAGAATATTCACGTCTCGCCTCATATTTGTAGATTTCTTGAAATTGGGAGAAAATTTATATCCACAAAATAAAAAGAAAATAGTGAATTTTGAAATTCCCAGGAGAAAAAAAAAAAAAAATATTTGGAAGTTAATCAATCAGCCAACAGAGTGAGCGGAAATCAACTTAACAGGATTACCATCCACTGATCCAACAGCTAGAAAGAATTGATAATGATATGTAACATATTGAAACCTTGGTCTTCAAGAAATCGATAAATATGAGGCGAGTCATGAATATTCTAACTGCTACAGTATTAACCCATTGGCTCTGAAGCACGGAACGGTTCCATGGTCTTGCCTGGCGGACTGACGGTTGAAGCACAGAACTGTTTCTTGGTCATGTTCATCTTTTCATTTACAGATGGCACTAACATTCACTTTTATGTTACTGTTGGGTACAGTTATCTTCGTGCATTTGGCAGCATTGGATTCATGTCAATTTCTTATATCAATTTCTTTAAATGTGAAAATTTGAAAAGTATTTGGTAGATTCCAAGAAAATGTTATAAAATATGGACTGCATTAAATAATGTGGAATAGAAAAATGTATGGCTTTAGTATTTAGTAATTTCACCTTTTATTAGCAATTGATTTTCTTTATCGACACAAAGTTTTGTGAATTTTAGATAAAATTCAGCAGAATTTTCATTGGGAAAATTTCCATTCATGAAGTCTAGATAATTTGGACAGTCAAAACATGAAGTTATGCTTTTTCTACAATCAGGTGTTTCAATAGTCACTGTATATTCATATCTGTTTGTATCCTCCCTGGATCCAACAAACATATAACAAATAAATAGTGAATTGTTAATAATGTTGACATCAGATAAAAAAATATTGTCCATTGCGAGAAAAAGTTTATACCAGTGTCCAAGAATTATGTCTTTTGTATAACCTGGTATTAATCTATTTTGTTCTCCTTCTTCCACATGCTCAAACAATTCTTTATGATTATCCTCAATATGTTTCTTCATATCTGGCATCGGCCCTTTCCAAGCACACCTCTCACTAATTCTGAGAGGACATTTGTGTGGACCATACCGACATATGCTTTCATGTTCCTCTTTAGAATCTACAAGGAATTGTCCAGTACAGCCTGACTTTCTATATTTACAAGGGTGTGTTATACTGCTAGATAAAATTTCTGCATTTCTATTTCTCACATTATTTAAATCTGCTCTACATGTTGGACACTTGTTCAAGTCTTGAACACATGTTCCACAGATATTGTGACCATTAATGCACAATGTAATGGGAGGCACCATGTATTCAAAACATACAGGACATTCTATCTCTTGCAACAGCTTATTAAACAAAACATCCAATAAAGTAGGAGTGCAGTCATCTGTTACAACAAAAATGTGATAATTAATTTACAAAACAACAAAACAGAAATACATATAGTCTTGTGCAGTTCATACAAAAATATTTTCACATCATTTTTGTCTAACCTTGCTTGCTATTAATTTTGGAGAAGAATTTAACTGAAAGTGCAACCCAGTAACAGGATATAGCCTATTCTTGAATTAAATCATTCTACATGTAAACTGTAAGGAAGTTTGGAATTTTATCCAGGAATCTGGTATAAAATCTTGTAATTACATCACCAGCCTCCCAACCTGAAGAGTGGAAATTTACAATTACAGTTTCCAATTAGGATGAATATGAAACCCAAGCTAACATGGCAGACTAAATACGTAAATATTACAACATAAAATGTAGGTTAGTAAGATTATATACAGTGAAAGCTCCTTATTCGTGGTTCCCTTATTCACGGGTTGAAAATTTAGGACATAGACCCTATATTCACGGCTAAAAATGTCTTTATTCGCGGATCCAGCTGGTATATCAGAAGGATTAGTATCCTTTAGTAATGCATCGGCAACTATTTTTACTGCAGGCACGTGCCAAGACAACTTTTACAAAGAGCGAGTCAAACCAAATGGACAAATTAATAACGAAGTAAAACAAACCTTATTGTTATTAAGCCTAAAGTTTGTTGTTAAAATCCACCGCGTCATATTACACGTGCTGCTAGGTCCGTTATAAATGCTGCCCTCACCACGATCAGTGTTTTATTATTTTAACTTGTCATTCATTGCAATAAATTTGATTGATTAACACGAGTCTCTTCTGCTTTGTTGCCAATTTATTATGTCGAGTAAAACGAAAGAAAATTAGTAACAAAACAGAAAAAAGTACTGTTGCCGCTTAAAGTAAAAACAGAAATGCTTGACTGTTTATGCATTGGCAAGTCGCTTGCGTCTATATCAAGCTGTTTCAATGTTAATGAATCAACTGTAAGAGTCATCAAGAAATCCGAAGACAAAATAAGGAATTCTATCGCTGAATTCACAGCTGAATATCAATTTGAATTGAAATACCTTTTAAAAGCGGCAAAACAGGAAAAAATTACTAACTTCTTTAAGCCCTTGCCTAAGCCTAACAGTAATAATTAATAGAAATTGTTCAAAATCTCTCATTAATTGATTTTATTTTGATAATTTTTATTTTCTTTTGGAACCTTGGAATGTATGCCCTATATACACGTACAAATTACCATCCCACATTCGCAGCATATTTGCGGAACATATCCTCTACGAATAAGGAGTTTTTACTGTATTGATTTTTTGTCTTCTTCTTCTTCCTTCCAAGTATTAGGCCAAGGCCTGTTACGATCCTATAGAAAAATTTCCCTCCAGCGTTTCATAGGACTGCCCAGTGATCTTCGTCCTCTTGGTATATAATTATAAACAGCTTTGGGGGTCCGATTTGAACTCATTCTTTCAAGATGGTGTTTCCAATTTAGTTGGTACTGTTTAATATATTCCAAAATTGGCGTAGTCTTCAATTCTTTTAAGATATCGGTGTTCCTTTTCCGATCCCATCTGGTATAACCCGCTGTTCTGCGCATGAATCTCATTTCACAAGCCGTTATTCTGCTTTCATATTGTTTTCTTAGGGTCGAATGTTTGAACGCATTAGACAGTAAAAGGCGTTCTCTGCTGATAAAGTTTTATTCAAACACATTTTTCTTACTCAGAAATCCATTCACGCGGTAACAATTGTAAAGCTACCTGACAAGGTACCTTAAGATCGTAGCTCAAGATATAAACTTATGTGAAAATCCCGAAGGGAACCGATGGTAACCGATGTAGTTTGAAACTTATCCAAGATGTCGGACCTTGAAGACTTCGATCATGTTTTCGGTATACGCGGAGAAGAGGAATTTGATAGAGTCTACCAAAGAATTCAACTGGAAGAACAGGAGAATCGGCGTAATATTGCGCGTCGCAGACGTGTTTGTATACGGTATTATTTGCGGGATGCAAGCATAAATGCATTCCTCTATAGCAGACGAAAATAACGGAAGTGGTTTTATCGCTGAGAATTCTGGGTAATTCGTTGTCAATATTACGAAAACGTCAACATTCATGCATGACCGGTTAAGGCGGCCGTTAATTCGATCTCAGCTCACCAGTGATTGGAAGTAATTTGAGTAGAGAGTAATGTATTTCACTACCATAGGTCAACACTGGTCTAGCCAAAGTGTTATATAAACGTAATCTGGTGTTTTTTTGTACAAGGGATGGTTTCATAACTTGATTAATAATTCCTAAACTTTTATTATAACTAGTAACTTTTTCAGGGATATCCTTTTCATCCCAGATAGAGAGATAATATCCAAGATATTTAAATTGATTAGATCTCTCTAAAATTTAATTCTGGAGACAGATTTTACTTTGTATGGGGTCCTTCCCATGAAATGCCATAATTTTTAGTTTTGTTAATTGATATTTCCATATTAAATTTGGCACCTATTTTTTGTAAATTATAAATTGATCGTTGCAAATCATTTTCGGAAAGTGCCAGAAGAGCTAAATCGTCTGCAAAAAGAATAGCATCGAGTTGATTTTTTGTGAAGATAATGAACCAGCAGTTCATTGCAATGAATGCAGAAGTATACAAAAATACATTAACTTCCTCACACTAGCCAATTAAATTTTTATAAATGAAAAAGTAAATGGATTACCTGCTGAAACAGGACCTTTCTTTTCATCTCCTTCCTTGTAATTATCTTTTGTTGAACCTTGCTTTTTGTTTTTATTTTTATGTTTTTTTCCCTTTTTGAAATTGAAATCACTTTTAACATCCATTTTGTCAAAATCTTGAATCTGAAAATTTTTATATCTGAAAAAAGGAAAGAATGCAGAATTATTTGAGAAAGGTTACCATAAACTAACAAATAATTTAATAAGCAATTGATTTATTGTATGGCTTATGGAATACAGAACTCCGCCATGGCCGGTCCCAAGCCTGGATGAGAAAGGAGGAGGGGGAGGAGTAACAACCTCGTAAAAAAAACAGGGTTCAGTTGGCTCCGACTGATAGTACTCTTCTGTAAGGGCCCCTAGCCAGGGTGACGGTGAAGACCTCAACGGCAGATTCGGCGCAGAGGGAGTCCTTCATCACGGCGGATCTGGCGGAAGTGGCAACCCTCTAGATGGGGTTAGTACATCCAGAAGCTGGACCTAAAGCTTTGAGGTGGCAGCCCCACCAATGGTCTACTCTGCATAGCGTTGGTACCGCGATCAGTGGAAAACATGTTACTCGTATTCTTCACAATGGAAATCTTCCATTATTTTCCAAGAGGAAGAAGAGATGTCGGACGACCTCGGAAGAGATGGTCTTAGATCTATTAGTGAAGACGGAACAGGCAACTCTTGCCTAAACCAGGAAGTGAAGAAGAAGAAGAAGCTTATGGAATCCATTAACTACACCCCTCCATTGGTCCTTATCCTCAGACAACTGAATCCAGTTCATACCTCTGACATTCAGTTCCCTAAGAGCTGATAGGTAGAATTCTGCTACTTTCATGTAGTGCACTTTCTAATGATTTTTTTGTTAAGGGTTTCCGATAAAAATTTGAAAGCATTGCAATTTTAGCTGTCAATCATTTGAGCTAAATGGCTTTCCCATCTCAGTCTGCTAGCTAATTCTGTGGTTTATAAAACTTATAGGTTCAATGTTAAATTTAGTTTATGTATATCCAATAAAACATGTAAATGCAAAAATATCTAAATTTTTAAGAATTTTAGGGTTAATAAATTCTATCTTCAAGCCACAGTTACTCCAAAAGCATTCTGGACTGAAAGTGTATAAAACACTGGCTCTTCCAACTCTTTTGTATGGTAGCGAAGTATGGACGTTGAAACAGAAGGATATACAGAGACTTAGATCTGCTGAAATGAGATATCTTCGGAGGACTGCAGGATACACACTACTAGATCACAAAAAAATGAAGACATCTTAGAAGAATTACACATGAAATCTTTAGAAAACAAAATTTCTGATTATAAGTCAAGATGGATGCAACATGTTCATCGAATGAAAGATCACAGAATACCCAAACAAATGTTAAGATATCAACCTGCAGGAAGAAGAAGACCAGGACGTCCACTCAAAAGACTTTTGGATGGTGTTTCTCTTGAGGCCGAAACAGGTCAACAAATGGCCTAAATTCGTGAATGTACTATGATGATGATGATGATATATCCAATATGCAGTTCCCTAACATCCATCAAAATATTATCCTCCAACATATACCTGAGGTCTTCCTAATGGTCTTTCCCAATAAAAATTTTAAAGCCATTCTTTTTATTTTCACCCTTTCTTATTACATGACATGCCCGTCTGATTGTTAGGTTAAGATAAGGACAAGTTGGTGTACATCCAGTTATTTACAACGTGTTTGAGAGTTTTTTGAGAAGGTTGGTCATATTGGTTGCACATAGTGTACTTCTATCTATCTAGTATACCCATTAGCCTTGCGCATGTGCACTACAATATTCTATAAAACTTTGAAAAAATAAATTGTGAGGCATAAACTATTTTTTTTTCTATGGTATATTTTGTTGCTACCATTATCTAATTCCATGGGTCATCACTGGGTGTCAGGAGTAAGTTGTTAAGATGCAACTTCAAAAGGGAGCACCTTTTCAAATCGAGAACATATCCTACACTAGATCCACTATTATTTTACTAGTTACAAGAAACCCGCATATTTTAAGTAGGAACATATTAAGAGATAAAACTGTAAGTTTTATTTTTATTTAATTAAATAAGTTATGGATTTTCATCAAGTAAACACCAATTCGTATAACTGTAGGCTTTCACGGCCGGCGTCTTGATCCCTATTAGGTTCGTCTTCCGGGCATATAGGCCGTGGTCCAGTCGTTCTTCTACTCGACGTTTCGTCTACTGCTGCGGTAGACATCTTCAGGAGATACTGCGTGCTCTCTGTGAACTCCTCAACAGTCGGCTGCAGACTGGCTGGTCGTTGGAAACTCCCTCCCTATTTATAGGCACGTCCCTGGTGGAGAGGCGGTTTTCTGCGCGGTCCGTGTTGCGTGCTGTTTTGTCCAGGCTGTCGCTAGCAGAAGTCATAGGCTTCGTTGTCGTATTGTGCAATGCCGGGATCCAGATTTTGTTTATCTTCATGGTTTCTTCTTTTTTGTTAAAGGAATTTTTGTGTTTATATATTTCAATGGCTTCTCTGTACAGTCTGGTGTAATAATGTGATGTTTGGGACAATACCTGTGTTTCTTCGAATCTTATTATATGTTCTTGGTTGTTCATCCAGTGTTCCGCTACGGCTGATTTTTCCTTTTGTTTTAGTCTGCAATGCCTCTTGTGTTCTTGCAATCTTGTGGTAACCATTCTTTTTGTTGTGCCGATATAAACTTCTCCACAACTGCAAGGGATGCGATATATACCGGCAGTACTTAACGGATCTCTTGTATCTTTGGCTGGGCGCAGTATATTGCTGATTTTTTGTGTTGGCTTGTAGGTTGTAGATATGCTATATTTATTTAATATTCGACCAATTCTCTCCGTTATTGTCTTGATATATGGTAGGTACACCTTACCCTTAGCCTCCTCCTTGTTCCCGTTTTCGGATTTGTATTTATTGGGATTTATGGCTCGGCGAAAATCTGTTTTGCTGTATCCATTGGATTGAAACGCTGCTTGGAGATGATTAATTTCTTCTTGTAGATACTGTGGTTCCGAAATCCTTTTGGCTCGTTCCACCAGGGTTTTAATTATTCCGCGTTTTTGTCTGGGATGATGGTTGGACTGCTTATGTAGGTATCTGTCTGTGTGAGTCTTTTTCCTGTATACCTTGTGTCCAAGTGTCATGTCTTGGTTTCGAATTACTAAAACATCCAAAAACGGTAGACTGTTGTTCTCTTCTCTTTCCAGGGTGAATTGGATGCTGGGACAAATACCATTTAAATGTTGCCTGAAGTTATCAAGTTCTTCTTCACCATGCTCCCAAATGACGAATGTGTCGTCCACATATCTCAGCCAAACTGAAGGTCTTAATGTAGCATTCTCCAAGGCCTGTTTTTCAAATTGTTCCATGTAAAAATTGGCTATTACGGGGCTTAATGGACTCCCCATGGCCACGCCATCTATTTGCTCGTAGAATATTCCTCCCCATTGGAAATACGTTTCTGTGAGGCATATGTTATACAGCGCTACTATATCTGGGGGAAAGAGTTCTTGCAAGTATGTCATAGTGTCTGGGATAGGTATCTTAGTAAATAAAGAAACCACATCGAAGCTTATTATTTTATCGTTTGGCTTGAGTTTCAGAGTGTCTATTTTTTCTATGAAGTGCGTGGAGTTTTTTACAAACGTGTCAGTTTTCCAATATACGGTTTCAATAGTGAGGCCTCACTATTGAAACCGTATATTGGAAAAACTGACACGTTTGTAAAAAACTCCACGCACTTCATAGAAAAAATAGACACTCTGAAACTCAAGCCAAACGATAAAATAATAAGCTTCGATGTGGTTTCTTTATTTACTAAGATACCTATCCCAGACACTATGACATACTTGCAAGAACTCTTTCCCCCAGATATAGTAGCGCTGTATAACATATGCCTCACAGAAACGTATTTCCAATGGGGAGGAATATTCTACGAGCAAATAGATGGCGTGGCCATGGGGAGTCCATTAAGCCCCGTAATAGCCAATTTTTACATGGAACAATTTGAAAAACAGGCCTTGGAGAATGCTACATTAAGACCTTCAGTTTGGCTGAGATATGTGGACGACACATTCGTCATTTGGGAGCATGGTGAAGAAGAACTTGATAACTTCAGGCAACATTTAAATGGTATTTGTCCCAGCATCCAATTCACCCTGGAAAGAGAAGAGAACAACAGTCTACCGTTTTTGGATGTTTTAGTAATTCGAAACCAAGACATGACACTTGGACACAAGGTATACAGGAAAAAGACTCACACAGACAGATACCTACATAAGCAGTCCAACCATCATCCCAGACAAAAACGCGGAATAATTAAAACCCTGGTGGAACGAGCCAAAAGGATTTCGGAACCACAGTATCTACAAGAAGAAATTAATCATCTCCAAGCAGCGTTTCAATCCAATGGATACAGCAAAACAGATTTTCGCCGAGCCATAAATCCCAATAAATACAAATCCGAAAACGGGAACAAGGAGGAGGCTAAGGGTAAGGTGTACCTACCATATATCAAGACAATAACGGAGAGAATTGGTCGAATATTAAATAAATATAGCATATCTACAACCTACAAGCCAACACAAAAAATCAGCAATATACTGCGCCCAGCCAAAGATACAAGAGATCCGTTAAGTACTGCCGGTATATATCGCATCCCTTGCAGTTGTGGAGAAGTTTATATCGGCACAACAAAAAGAATGGTTACCACAAGATTGCAAGAACACAAGAGGCATTGCAGACTAAAACAAAAGGAAAAATCAGCCGTAGCGGAACACTGGATGAACAACCAAGAACATATAATAAGATTCGAAGAAACACAGGTATTGTCCCAAACATCACATTATTACACCAGACTGTACAGAGAAGCCATTGAAATATATAAACACAAAAATTCCTTTAACAAAAAAGAAGAAACCATGAAGATAAACAAAATCTGGATCCCGGCATTGCACAATACGACAACGAAGCCTATGACTTCTGCTAGCGACAGCCTGGACAAAACAGCACGCAACACGGACCGCGCAGAAAACCGCCTCTCCACCAGGGACGTGCCTATAAATAGGGAGGGAGTTTCCAACGACCAGCCAGTCTGCAGCCGACTGTTGAGGAGTTCACAGAGAGCACGCAGTATCTCCTGAAGATGTCTACCGCAGCAGTAGACGAAACGTCGAGTAGAAGAACGACTGGACCACGGCCTATATGCCCGGAAGACGAACCTAATAGGGATCAAACACCAATTCAATTGATTACATATTAAGAGTGTTCTCGACAGTATGCAAAAGCTTGGGAGATGACCAAGTATTATTTTTGGGCATTTTTCTGATATATTCTCTGTGACCAAAGATCCATCCATCCATAGCAATTCTGCCCGAGGGCAGATCATTCACTGCAATCATAGCATTTTCATGCTTTGCTTTGCAGCTTTACTAGGGAATTATAGGTGTGGTAGCTTCCTGTTGCTTTCCGCACCCGTGAAGGATGATGATGATAATGATGATGGCCGGATGATTTTCGGGAACCGTTGGGCCCCAAGCTTCCTGACATTTATCTTACAGGCGAGGAAAAACCTCGAAAAAACCTCACCCAGGAGCCTGTCCCGACCTGGAATCGAACCAGGTCCCGCTGCGTGACAAGGCAGCACGCTACCTCGAAACCACAGCGGTGAACCGAACAAAGATATAGCCCTGAATAAAAAATGCTTTACTGCACCGGTACTGGAAATTTCCAGATACACTTCAGCGCATACATTTAATTCCCAATATCTTTGACGTAAATATGTAATGAAATTACATAATGTAATTGCTTGTTGTGAACTTACCATGAGAATTCTACGTTCCACTATTTTTAACACAAGCACAGATTACCAATAGCATTCCACCCGACTCAGGCGTGTTCTGAACAAAGAATAAACGCATGTGCAGTGAGACAAGACCGGACAAGACAGATAATCAATTGTGATAGTTGCTGATGTTAGGGATTTCCCCGCCAAGTACTGCGCAATCACATGCTACACTCAAGGGTGTCCAAATTCTCATGCAACGATAAACACAAGGATCGAATCTTTGAACGCATTAGACCGTAAAAGGCGTTCTCTGCTGAGAAAGTTTTATCCTAATACGATTTTGCTTACTCAGAAATCTGTTCATGCGATAATAATTGTTGAAATTCGTAAGCTACTTGACGAGGTAACTTAAGATCATAGCTTAAGATAGAACTTATCGTGAGAATCCCGAAGGGAACCGATGTAGTTTGAAACCTTGCCGCTTTATCCAAGATGTCGGACCTTGAAGACTTCGATCATATTTTCGGTATACGCGGAGAAGAGGAATTTGATAGTCTACCAAATAATTCAACTGGAAGAACAGGAGAATCGACGTAATATTGCGCGACGCAGACGTCGTTGTATACGGTATTATTTGCGGGACGCACGCTTAAATGCGTTCCTCTATAGCAGACGAAAATAACGGAAGTGGTTTTATCGCTGAGAATTCTGGGTAATTTCTTGCCAATATTACGAAAACGACGACTTTCATGCATGACCAGTTTGTGGGTAGCTAATTCGATCTTTGCACTTGCTCACGGTGAGTCAGCTCACCAGTGATTGGAAGTAATTTGAGTAGAGACTAATGTATTTGCATGCGGCCCTAAAACGTTTCAGATGATCTTAGCGAATTCCGAAAGAATGTAACTATTGAATCGGCTCCGATGATTTAGGGGATTAAGTTCATTACTCTTAAAATTAACATAAAATTATGGAATATTCACCTGAAAGGTCTGTCTCCTCAACTTAATTAATTATGTAACTGTAGCGCTTTCGGGACTTGTGCCATCATCGGCAGGATTCAAAACTGCTTTCCGGTGAATATTCACCTTGGTGAATATTCCATATTTTTATGTTAATTTTGAATAATACCTCAACGGAACACATCATGAATCTTATAAAAGTTGTTCATTACTCTTGCTACCGGGAGTCGCTGATTCAAACCCGATCGGTGTTACGATAGGAAAAATCCAAGGAACAAAATCTGCGGGAGGGAATTTAAGTCATAGGTTCCATACTGAAGATTTTCGAGCTCGTATAAGAACTCCAAGCCTAAATTATGCAGTTTTCTCCATTCACCTGTCTGTTCATCTCTTTTTGGCCAAAAAAATGTCATAAGAACTTTATTCTCAAATACTCCTAATCTTATGTCTCTACGTCGTAGCTGAACTTTTCCCTTACATGAATTACTTTACAAATAATAATATATAGGCCTATAGGCTTAATTATGTAAGTGACGCAATACAATATTTCACAAACTTCTTGTGAAAGATTAAAATAATACAGTTTTGTTTAAAATGAGCCTATAGCTTTTAATCATTTGACATATGCTATGAATTCTAGGAGAATAATTATTATTGATTTATTTACGAGTAGAATGTCGCAATCCATAATTCAGTATAGGCAAAGACTGTACTATATGATGATTCATGCATAACCTTCTTGTGAAAGTTTAATATAAAAGTCGTTCTGTTGAAAATATTTTGGTTTTTACAATATAAAAAGTCTGTTGCGCAGGAATTACGTAAACTAAGTGAATTCCTCAGCAAATCCAGTTTATGGTACAATTTTACTGGTATACAGATAATATGCCTTACTGTTGTTAACCCTTAAATTGGAGAAAAACTTACGTCAGTTTATTTAGAAACATCGGACTGCAGTGAAAACAAGCCATATATAACCATAACCTGTTGCATATTATTCTTTAAATGGCCGCGGTGGACTAGTGGTTATGCTCCTTGCCTCTGGTCCCGAGGGTCGCGGGTTCAAACCCGGCCGGGATCGATGGATTTTTTAGGACGGAAAAATCCAAGGAGCAAGTCCTCCGGGAGGGACTTTAAGCCGTGGGTCCCGAGTCTGAGGATTTTAATTAAACCTGAATGAAAAGGCCTCTAAGCAAAATTTACCGAATTTTCCCGTCCTAGTACTACCTTGGTTTCCTAGATGTCAGTATGAGGCGGAACGCTGACCACGGAACTCAAAATGGCATCTATACGAAAACAAGTGTAACTAAATTAGTATGGTTCAAATTCTTCCCTGTAGGAGGAGAGCGCCTAAATATCTGTAAAGGGGAAAACATGGGCTTAGATACAAGAAGATATAACAAGTATAAAAATCTACTGATTCATTTTTTAGTTGATTTATAATAATCTAATATATAAAAAAAAAAGGAATGTTTGTTTGTTTGTTTGTTTGTTCGTTCGTACTTTATGCGCGGCCATACCGTTTACCTGATTATTGATGGGGCTTTTTTCTAAATGTTCAAGAGATTCCCGGGATGAACATAGGCTAGAAGAGAGTTGTGATACTCAACTCCTACACCCTTAAAAATCGCCCTTTATAGTGGAAAACGTTAAAAAAAAGTAGCTCTTCGGACGCTTAAATCGCTTACGCTACCTAAACCATAAAAAATACACAAAATTAATGTACACAGAATTGAATATCTCAAAAAGCTCTACAAAAAAGTCCGCAACAGCATATGTTTATCTCTTACGGATAACTCACAATAACCATTTTTGTCATTCATTGATGCGAAGAAGATCGAGACAAGTAGATTCCTGTGCAAGCATAGCAGCACATGGCGAATATTCTTTTAAGGATAACCCACAATAACGAATTTTGTCTTTTAGCTCATTTATGCCAAGAAGATCGAGATAAGTAGATTCCCGGGCAACGCCGGGTAATCAGCATGGGGAATCTTAAAATAATTACGATATACATTTATAATTATTTTTCATTCTACTTATTCAATTAATAATAAGAACTACATTAATTTTTGTCTTTCAGCTCATTTATGCCAAGAAGATCGGGATGAGTAGATTCCCGGACGCCGGGAAAACAGCACGTGGTATCTAAAAATAATTACGATATAAATTGTTCCTTCCACTTATTCAACTAAACTCACTGGTGAGCTGATTTTCCGTGAGCAAGTGCAAAGATCGAATTAGCGACCCACTAACTGGTCATGCATGAAAGTCGTCGTTTTCGTAATATTGGCAAGAAATTACCCAGAATTCTCAGTGATAAAACCACTTCCGTTATTTTCGTCTGCTAGAGGAACGCATTTACGCTTGCGTCCCGCAAATAATACCGTATACGACGACGTCTGCGTCGCGCAATATTACGCCGATTCTCCTGTTCTTCCAGTTGAATTCTTTGGTAGACTCTATCAAATTTCTCTTTTCCGCGTATACCGAAAACATGATCGAAGTCTTCAAGGTCCGACATCTTGGATAAAGCAGCAAGGTACGCGGCAAGGTTTCAAACTACATCTGTTACCATCGGGTTGCTCACGATTCGTTTCTCTGCTAAGTCACCTCGCCAGGTAGCTTAGGAATTTCAACAATTATTATCGCATGAACAGATTTTTGAGTACGCAAAAACGTATTTGGATGTAACTTTCTCAGCAGAGTACATGCAGAGAACGACTTTTACGGTCTAATGCGTTCATAGATTCGAGCCTAATTTTATGAGAATTTCTCATATTTAAAATTCAAATTTCACTTCCGTATTTTAGAGCAGCTTTTGATGTGGTGTTATGTAATCTTAGATTTGTATCTGTCCTCATCAGTTTATCAAAATGCCTTTTTTATTACCCCATTCGGATTTTATTATATTTTGTAGTTTTGGATCAATGTCACCCTTATGTTCTACAAATACAAGAATATCAAGAATTACACTAGAGTTTTTTTTAGTACTCGTACCTATTTTATCATAAATGAATTAGTATACTTTCTCGAACAATTGTAACAATTAATTGAAAGAATTGAGTTACTGGTGTTAAAATGCCTAGAAATTCCTTATAACATGCTAAACTCAAGATTTTTTTAATTCGTGGGCAGGGTTGAAAATTACTACCGGTAATGATTTTAGCGTGGTAAATGGGAATAAAGCTTATTTTGCAAATAGAACCTTATTTAAAAGCAAATTAATATCAAAAACTGCAAAAATAAGGTTATACAAAACACTCGTTAGACCAGTAGTTACATATGCTTGTGAAACTTGGGTCCTAAAAGAAACAATAAAACAAAAATTACTAATTTTTTAAAGGAAAATTTTAAGAAGAATATTTGGACCAAACAGAGGAACTGATAACTGTTGGAGAATCAAAACAAATAATGAACTAAACAAATTAATAAAAGATCAGAATATAGTAAACCATGTAAGATCTCTCAGAATTGGTTGGCTTGGACATTTGATAAGAATGGATGATCAGAGACTGGTCAAAAAACTCTACAAATGGAAACCTATAGGAGGCAGAGCTGTTGGGAGACCGAAGATCAGATGGATGACACAATGAACGATCTAAGGAAAATGAAAGTGACTAATTTTAATATGGCAAGAGACAGATTGGCATGGAGGAGGATTGTTGAGAAGGCCAAAACTTTCACTTTTGAAATTTTCGTGCCTTAAGATGATGAATGATTTTAGCGAATTCCGAAGGAAAAAAACTATAGAATCTGCTTCGGCGATCTAAGGTTAAGTTCTTTGTCCCTGGTTCTGAGAGTCGCATGTTCAAACCTGGCCGGGGTTGACGGATTTTAAACGATCGAAAAATCTAAGATTCCTTGTCTCTGGTTCCGAGGATTGCGGGTTCAAACTGGCCGGGGTCTACTGGTTTTTATTGTGGAAAAATTCAAAGAATAGGGCCTCCGAGAGGAAATTTATTACCGTGGATCTCTAGTTTCAAGATTTTTCGGGCTCGTAAAAGATCTCCAAGCTTAAATTAAATTCAATCTGTAAGCCCTATCAATATTTAACAATTGTGGCGTAAATAGCTGTATATAAATTAGCTTGTTTAAGTATCTCCCGCAGGGAACAATCATGCCTCGCGGGAATGTACGGTTATAGATAGGTAGTAACATACCTATTGTGTTGGTACATATTCGGATAGATGTCATTGAGTGGCCCATGGTCAGCGTTCTATCTCATAGTGACATGTAGGAAATTAAGGTAGTACTATCTCTCACTGACTCTATCGAACCCGTATGTTCATAGCCGCACAGACATAAGCTCTCCGCACATCCCTATCTTGAGATAATATTTTCCAATCATCCCCTGTATAATCTACTTCCCTCAAATCGTGGATAATGTTATTCTCCCATCTCATTCTTAGTACACCAACTGGGCGTTTTCCCTGTGGTTTTCCTACATAAAGCTTCCATGCACCTCTTTCATCCTCCATACGTGTTGGCCTGTGAGTGTGTGTGTCTATATATATATCTCCATCCATAGTAGTTCTGCCCGAGGGCAGGTCCTTCAACTGCAATCATAGCATTTTCATGCTATGCTTTGCAGCTTTACTAGGGAATTGTGTAGGTGTGGTAGCTTCCCGTTGCTTTCCACACCGATGAAGGATGATGATGATAATGATAAGGGTGATGATGATGATGGCCATGATTTCGGGGACCGTTTGGGCCTTAAAGTTTTCCTGACATTTGTCTTACAGGTGAGCAAAAACCCCGATAAAAACCTCACCCAGAAAAACTGCCCCGACCAGGGATCGAACCCGCGCCCGCTGCGTGATAAGGCAGCACGCTACCTCGAGACCACAGCGGTGGACATATATATATATTTATTCGGATAAATGTCATTGAGTGGCCCATGGTCAGCATTCCACCTCATAGTGACATATAGGAAACTAAGGTAGTGCTAGGATGGGAAAATATCAGATCTTAAAGTTGAAAATAAAATTATCATCAGGAAAAATAGTGAAAAGTTTTTTGAAAATATAAAGGAAAAACCAAAAAAAATAATAATATAGCCAGTAAGAATATGAAAACTTTGAAAAATTTCGAAATTCGTGGATTTAAATTTCTTCTGAAAAAGTTTTCTCCCAAACTGTCAATTTTAAAGGTTTTTTTAAAAAAATATTTTAGAAGTATACCTCTTTTTCAAATTAAAAATCTAGTTATGTATTATGCCTAAACATTAACACTAACTCAAAAATTCATCATCATCAAGAACTTATTTGGGTTTAGGTAATTCGAGCATGTTCCTATTATACCTCAAGATGCAGTTGGTCACTCGGTTGAAAATGGGAGGGATATTTCCTCTTGAAAACTGCAGTTCTCGTGTTTAAGAAAACATAAACTATGAGGTAAGATATAAAAAATGACTCATAAGAACCTCATAAATCATAATGTTATTTCCCATATTTAACTATGAATTAGTCCATAGCTGTGGTCTCGAGGTAGCGTGCTGCCTTGTCACGCAACAGGCCCGAGTTCGATCCCCGGTCAGGGCAGTTTTTCTGGGTGAGGTTTTTCCTCACCTGCAAGACAAATGTGAGGAAAAACTTTAAGGTCCCGAAATCATATGGCCATCATCATCCTTCACCAGTGTGGAAAGCGACGGGAAGCTACCACACCTACAATTCCCTAGTAAAGTTGCAAATCATAGCATGAAAATGCTATGATTGCAGTAAAAGACCTGCCTTCGGGCAGTATTACTATGGATGGAACTATGAATTGAACCTGCAACTCTCATCACTAAGGTAAGGTATATAACCACTAGACCACCATAGCAACAGACTAAGGATGAGGTTGGAGAATAAAATTGATCATGATTTGAGGGTAGGTGGATTATATGATTTGAGGATAGTAACTCAGGTTAGAGACATTATGTCCACATGTCCATGAACCTTTTGGATTGTCAGTGAGATATAAACTTACTACGGTGTAAATTATATTTGAAGAGAAAAAATTTTGCTCAGACCGAGACTCAAACCCAGGACCTTTGGCTTTCCGGGCCAATGCTCTACCAACTGAGCTACCGAGGAGAGTTGCGATCTAGATGCAATTTTTTCTCTATTATATGTTGTAATTCCCTCGCGCCAAATGCTATGAAACCTTTGCTTCTATCTTAGCAATCTATTTTTTCTCTTCAAATATAATTTATCCTTCACTGAGAAGTGTTAAATTAATAATAATAATAATAATAATAATAATAATAATAATAATAATAATAATAATAATAATAATAAAAAAACATTACTACAGTGTATTTAACCATGAATTTTTATTGATTCAATATAACACAAGGAAATTATCAAAGAATACAATAAAAGAATGGAACTATATGTACAAATAAATAAAATTACAAAGCAAACAATGGTGTAAATTGGTTTTTTCTGGGATTTAAACCCTCCACCAATTTTCCCATATAATTGTATTTGTATGCAATTCAGAACAAAATGCATAAAACATTTTTATTATTATTTAATTTGTCATTGGCAGCAGCTCACAATTTGAATAACATTTGTTAAGAAAATATGTATTTTTCATAATACAGTACATTTTTATTTTGTTTTTTGTTTTTTGGAATGACAGGAATGCAATGAACTTGAAATTAATCTGCTACCTGCATGGCAGCATGGAGCATTTACTTTCATTTTGCCTTTCTTTTTTAGTTTTCTTTATATTATAGCATGGCCAAAAATTTAATGAAAATGATTATAAAATGTTAAAAATAACTAATAATAATCAAAACAATTATATTTGAGACTATAAGTATCTGACATTAATTTCTTTTATGTTAATATATTATTTATATAGCTTTAAAAGAAAATATACAGGTGTTATTGAATAACAGCGACAAACTTTCAGGTAAGAATTAAATTAATGTTTTTATTACCTCACCTCACATCCTTTTTCTTCTATACTGCAGTTTTGGAGCTTACCTCCATCGTCAGTAGCCTCTGGTCAAATGGTGTAATGTCGTTTCTTGGCAGAAAACCGCCATCAATAGGAACCTCAAACTCAATGCTATTCTTTTTGCAGACAATTTAGCTCTTCTGGCACTTTCCGAAAATTATTTGCAACGATCAATTTATAATTTACAAAAAATAGGTGCCAAATTTAATATGGAAATATCAATTAACAAAACTAAATTTATGGCATTTCATGGGAAGGACCCCATACAAAGTAAAATCTGTCTCCAGAATAAAATTTTAGAGAGATCTAATCAATTTAAATATCTTGGATATTATCTCTCTATCTGGTATGAAAAGGATATCCCTGAAAAAATTACTAGTTATAATAAAAGTTTGGGAATTATTAATCAAGTTATGAAACCATCCCTTGTACAAAAAAACACCAGATTACGTTTATATAACACTTTGGCTAGACCAGTGTTGGACCTATCGTAGTGAAGCATGGACACTGAAAAGACAACATGAAAGCAGAATAACGGCTTGTGAAATGAGATTCATGCGCAGAACAGCGGGTTACACCAGATGGGATCGGAAAAGGAATACCGATATCTTAAAAGAATTGAAGCCTACACCAATTTTGGAATATATTAAACAGTACCAACTAAATTGGGAACACCACCTAGAAAGAATGAGTTCAAATCGGATCCCCAAAGCTGTTTATAATTATATACCAAGAGGACGAAGATCAGTGGGCCATCCTATGAAACGCTGGAGGGAAAATTTTCTATAGGATCATAACAGGCCTTGGCCTAATACTTGGAAGGAAGAAGAAGAAGAAGAGTTGTCAAAAAAAAAATGTTCTCTGATGAATTTCAATTAGCCATAACGTTCATGTCAATGTAAACAATCTTGCTCCTACAAGATTGAAAGTAATAGTGAAACAGACTGGTATCAGTTGTTAGTATCACGGGCACGTGCATGAGCAGTTGGTTTGAGCAGACTAAATGTACAGTATTTTAAAAATAATTTTTACATGTGCATTTCATGTAAACAAATCACACAATTAGTTTAATTCAAAATAAATACTTATGCTTAAACAGAATATCAGAAACTCAATTAAGTAACTACATAAGCAATATCCTCATCTGAATAAAAATTTAAAAAAGAAATAAAAATACAAAAACCAAGAAGAGAGATTTGAACCCGGCATTACAACATTCAGTGTTATGCATGCTACCAACTGAGCTATTACTGCAAACGGTGTCTGAAATAGCAGACATCTAATACATACGATTGCATGACACGTCATGAAATACTGACAGTCATCAGCGCACTGGCTCTTTCTGAAAGATGAAATGTCCATAACACCATGGCTCAAAATGTTGAAAATGCTGCTATACTTGCATTATAACTAGAGTTATCCTACTGTTGTGACGTTTGCTCCTTACTTTTATCTTTAACCGACCTGGTATTTCTTCCTTTCTTCCACTTATTTATATGTAGGTCACTAGATAAGTTTTGAGATGTGCAACAACGGGCCATGGTAGAGTTTCCATACCTATCACATCTTTTCAAACAACTCTCCAGCACATTCTACACACCATTGCATCCTCTGGAACCGCTTCTGGAAGCAGCCATGCCACTCGATCTCAGACATTGCACTAAGCTCCTCCAACAGCATCTTCTGGGCTAGGAAATTGGTGTCCGCGCATGCAGTTCTTCACGTTCGGGAACAGGAAATAGTTGCACGGGGCTAGGTCCAGACTGTAGACTGAATGAGACATTAATTTCACCAGCGTCTTTATTAGAAACCTAATTGTTGCATTGGTTGTGTGCAAAGAGGCATTGTCATGGTGGAGCAGAATTCTCCGCAGTCCAGTCTTTGGCCGCTTCTCCTGGATCTTTGAGAAGACTTTGGGAAGACAGACTTCTGTATACCATTTAGTAGTAACTGTCCTCTGATCCTCTAGCACAACTGTAGCCAGATGACCACTTGTTGAGAAGAAAGTGGTCACCATTTTCTTCCCCACACTCCTAGGCTTTTTTACTTTGGTTGGAGGCTGCTCATCTGGGAAGACCCACACCTATGATTGGTGGTTTGTTTCATGGTCATACTAGTAGATCCAAGTTTCGTCACTACGTCTGACACCCGGCGGGAGTCCCCGTTGTTGAATCTCACTAGTATTTATCTGCACAATTCCACCCTAGTGTATTTATGCCCTTCTGACAAGTGGTGTGGCACTCACCAAGAAGAAATTTCCTTACTCTTAAGTATTGGTGCAGGATGGTGGAAACATTTGGCAAACTAATCCCTAAGGCCCCCTCGATGTCCTTATAGGTCAGTCGTGGATCTTCCTTAATCAGTCTCTCCACTGCAGAGACATTTTCTTCTGTCACCACTTTTATTGGCCTCCCTTCATCTTTAAGGGGCTTTTAAATGGTATATTAGTTTATTGCATTCCTGTCGCCGTACTGCCGTATCTCAAAACTTATCTAGTGACCCCTGTACCAGACTCTTTTAACTTTACTATCTAACCTCTCTTGGTTAACTCTTGTTTTTTTTACCCGAAGCTATTAGGGCATGTGAGGCCTAGGGAGTCTTTCCTTTCTTCCATTTCTTCTTTCCTTTATTTTCTTTTCTCCAAAAAAGCCTGACCAGAGGCTATAAGGTGGCAGCCCCATCACTGGTCTTGCCTTCCTTTGGCCAGCAACCAATCAAACGGACTATTATTATGCTTTTAAGTCTTATACGAGATCTCTGGGCTGTCCTATGAAACGCTGGAGGGAAAATTTTCTATAGGATCGTAACAGGCCTTGGCCTAATACTTGGAAGGAAGAAGAAGAAGTTATCCTACTATTGGAGCAGAATTGAAGTATTCCCACGACAAACTATATTCATAGTTGGCCTCATTGTTGATTAATGAGTATGAATGTCCAGTTTAAAAAAAACATCATATAACTTCAAAATTTGGCTTCACATCCGAAATTCCTTATCTCAAATTGTTCGTCTGTCTCTCCTCTAAAATATCTGAAAGTTTGTCGGTGTTATTCATTAATACTTTGTATATGATTATGTGCATTTGTCGTATGTGCCTAGAGTTTAGGATGTGTGTGTACTGAAGGTTAGTTTCTGTTCCCGGTTATAGTTTTTATTTTTAACTTTTATGGGAATTAATCACTATGAGGTTTAATTTATGGTGAAATTAAATGTTTCTTACCTCTCCTCATATAAATTTTCTAAGTTGATCGCGATTTCGAGACTATAACTGTCTCATCCTCAGAACTTTGTAGGCGACTGGTGTTACGTCGATCGGAAGAAACTCTTCTTCTTCCCTCTGAGGATGAGACAGTTATAGTCTCGAAATCGTGATCAACTTAGAAAATTTATATGAAGAGAGGTAAGAAACATTTAATTTCACCATATAGTTTTTATTTATGAACACATTAAGATCACTCAAACATTTCTTCAAAAATCTTAACATCTACAAATTAAACCTAGCATTATAGTTTAATGCACAAATTGAGTGACTTTTTTCATTTCTTTAAGCTTGTAAATTTGAAAAATATGTGGAAGATTCCATGAAATTATAGTAATAAAAATATGAACTGCATAGAAAAGTTAATGATAATATGGAACAGAAAATTTTAAAACATTAATATGTTATTTTATATTCTATTGGCATTCTATCATTATCAACAACACATTGTTTAGTGAATTCTATATAAAATGCAGCACAATTTTTATTTGGAAAATTTCCATCGATAAATTCCAGATAATTTGGACATTTGAAACAAGATGTGACCTGTTCACCATCAGGTGCCTTGATAGTTACTGTATATTTAAAATTGTTTGTATCCTCTCTGGATCCAACAAACATACAACACTCAAAATGTAAATTGTTAACAATTTTGGAATAAGAAAAAAATATATTGTTCTTTATAAAAACAGATTGAAACCAGCTTCCATTCTGTATATCTTCTGTATAACCTGTTAATCCAGTTTTTTTACTTACATATAAGCCCATATTAAGTATATCATCTTCATGAGTATTCACAATATGTTCCCTCATTTCTAGCATTGGCCCTTCCCATGAACAATCCTCTACGATAATGAAAGGACATTTATGTGGACCATAACGACATATGCGTTCATGTTCCTGTTTAGAATCCACAAGGAATTGCCCAGTACAACCTGACTTTCTATTTCTACAAGGGTGTGTTATACTGCTAGATAAAATTTCTGCATTTCTATTTTTCACATTAATTAAACTTCCTCGACAAGTTGGGCAGTTCATCAAGTCTTGAACACAAGTGCCACAGATATTGTGACCGTTGTTGCACTGTGTAATGGGAGGCACCATGTATTCAAAACACACAGGACATTCTATTTCTTGCAACAACTTATTGAACAAAACATCCAGTATGGTAGGAGAACAGTCACCTGTCAAAAAAAAAAAATTAATTTACAAGATACAAAATGGGTTATTAGCTCAAGTCTCCTTGTTTAATTATTATCATATTTATTGTTTTGTATATTTCTCATTGTGTTTGAGGATATTTTGTAAATAATTATTATATACCAGCCATAGATAGGAATACATTTATGAAACAAGAAAAGAACATGTCTCATTGTGATTATATTAAAACAATAATAATAATAATAATAATTTTGTAATCCACAAGTCATAGGTGAAGCATTTAGACTCAGAAGTAAAAAGGAAATAAAAATATATACAGACATTCATAGTGATATTAGAAAACAAAGGTTAAAATTTTATGGCCATATTAAACGAATGAACTCAAATAGGCTTACAAAACAGATAATGGAATTCTACGAAAACAGAAGTAAAGCTCCAGTGGATACTATGAAGTGGATTGATGAAGTCAAAAAGGACTTAAAATTGGCAGGAATTACTAAAGAAGATATCCCAAACAGATATATATTTAGAATTAAGGTGAATAAGTGGCAAGTTGACCAAGAGGACAAACCGAAGAAAAAAACTGGAACAACTTGGACAGATGAGACAAAACAAGCTCATAGCAAAAGAATGAAAGAAATTTGAGCTCAAAGGAAACGCCTCTAAGTACTTTGCATAGTCCTACATGGGCTCATCCGCAATTTAAAAAAAAATATTAATTTTGTAAATATTATGATTCTAAATTATTATATTGAGTAACACTAAGGAATTGTGGCTGAAAATAACCACAAAAACTAAATATATGATCACACATAGCAGTGCATTAAATAATGGAAATGGACTGTTAATGGCAAATGAGAGATATTTTGAATAAGTGGCTGAATTCAAATACAGGAACAATAATTACAAACAGGAATAAGGTGTAGAAAGTAGTTAAACATGGTTCAGTTCTGGAAATGTATGCTATTATGCATTACAGGGACTCTTGTTATCCCAACTCTCTCAAAAAAGTTCAAGTAAACACATAAAAGTATATTTGAAGAGAAAAATTTTCGCCTAGACCGGGACTCGAACCCGGGACCCTTGGCTTTCCGGGCCAAGTGCTCTACCAACTGAGCTACCGAGGCGAGTTACGATCTAGACGCAAATTTTTCTCTTATGTACGCTGTAATTCCCTCGCGCCAAATGCTTGAAACCATAGCTTCTATCTTTGCAAATGGCGGCTTCTTAGTTAAGAAGACATTTATTGGGAATTTAACACTACTTTATAGCCAGTAGGGCTTCTATTGACGATTTTATTATTGATTTAATACTCCTCATTGAAGGATAAATTATATTTGAAGAGAAAAATTTTCGCCTAGACCGGGACTCGAACCCGGGACCCTTGGCTTTCCGGGCCAAGTGCTCTACCAACTGAGCTACCGAGGCGATATAATTTATCCTTCAATGAGAAGTATTAAATCAATAATAAAATCGTCAATAGAAGCCCTACTGGCTATAAAGTAGTGTTAAATTCCCAATAAATGTCTTCTTAACTAAGAAGCTGCCATTTGCAAAGATAGAAGCTATGGTTTCAAGCATTTGGCACGAGGGAATTACAGCGTACATAAGAGAAAAATTTGCGTCTAGATCGTAACTCGCCTCGGTAGCTCAGTTGGTAGAGCACTTGGCCCGGAAAGCCAAGGGTCCCGGGTTCGAGTCCCGGTCTAGGCGAAAATTTTTCTCTTCAAATATAATTTATCCTTCAATGAGAAGTATTAAATCAATAATAAAATCGTCTACATAAAAGTATGTTTGAAGAGAAAATTATACGCTCAGACTCGGGTGTATATCCATCCATAATATTTCTACTCGAGGGCAGGTCTTTCACTGCAATCATAGCATTTTCATGCTATGCTTTGCAGCTTTACTAGGGAATTATAGGTGTGATAGCTTCCTGTTGCTTTCCACACTGGTGAAGGACGATGATGACAAGGATGATTATGATGGCTGGATGATTTTTGGGGATCGTTGGACCCTAAGCTTCCTGACATTTGTCTTACAGGTGAGGAAAAACCCCGAAAAAACCTCACCCAGGAGCCTGTCCTGACCGGGAATCGAACCCGGGATCGCTGCACGACAAGGCAGCACGTTACTTCGAGACCACAGTGATGGACCGGGAGTATATAAGAGAAAAAATTTGTGTTAAGATTGGAACTTGCTCAGGTAGCTTACTCGGTTAGACCATTTGCCTAGAGTGCGAAAGGTCCTGCGTTCAAGTCCCCAATCTGAGCATATAATTTTTCTCTGTACTAGCAACCCCATAGGGCAGTATTTTAGAGTTGCTTTAAATTCTCACAACAAGCCTTAGATGGACCAAAGGGATAATTCTGTTGATGAAAAAGCAAGAGAATACAAATTGATATTGAACTTTTTATAGGAAACAATCATTATGAGGTTTAATTTAAGATTAAATTAAAATGCTTCATATCTCACCTCATATCTTCTTCTTTTTCTTCTTCTTAAACTTAATTTGTGGGATTTTCATCCTGTTTATTTCCAAAATCACTCCTCGGAGGAAGACGTATTGGATGTGCATTCAATGTCTATCCCTTTCTTGGCTGGTCTTCCTCTTGTTCTTCTCCCGTCCATTGGTCTATCTTCTTTAGCTCTTTTTGCTAGCCGGTTTTCTTCCATTCTTTCTATATGACCCTTCCAATATTTCCATCTATCTATAGTAAATTTGGTTATGTCTTGAATATGGCATTTGTCCCTAATTTCTGTGTTGTGTATTTTATCAAATAATGTTTTCTCCTGAATAGTTCTTAAGATTTTAATTTCGCATGTGCTTATTATTTGTTTAGTTTTTGTTGTATCAGCCCTAGTTTCTGCTCCATATATGACAACTGGTCGAACTATCATTTTGTATATGTGGGTTTTGCTTCCTATTGACATATGTTTGTTGAGCCAAATTAAATATTTCATATACCCTGATATTTGTGCTGCTTTATCAGCTTGTTTCTTTACTTCTTTTATTACATTTTTAGTGTTTGTTATTAATACACCTAAATAATTAAATTCTGACACTTGTTCTATAATTTTTCTTTCCACTACTAATTTGCATCTTACTGGTTCTTTTGATATTTTTAAGCATTTTGTCTGTATTTTCTGGCATTTATATTAAATTGATGTAAAGATCTTTGTAAATTATCTTCAGATTCTGAAAGGAGAACGACATCATCTGCGTGAAATCTAGTGTTTCCCATTTTATAACCCAAACGTGGTGGTATATTTTTAATAATTGTATCCATTATAATATTAAATAAGAATGGCCTTAAAGAGTCACCTAGCCTGATGCACTTTGTGAGGGTTATTTCTTCAGTTTGCTAATCATATCCAGTCTTATAATTATTCCGCAATTTCAAAGTTTTGGCAGCTTCATCTTCTGAGTTCTTCTAATCGACATAACATCAGCCGACGAGAAATTACTGAAGATGAAGCTGCCAAGGCTTTGAAACCGTGGTCTAATTAGAAGAGGTGAGGTATAGAGCATTTTAATTTAATCACAAATTAACACGTTTAATTCTCTTTGTGCACCTCATTTCTGTTTGTAATTATTGTTCCTAAGCAGGACCTCACAGATATTAATTTAATAATTTTATATTGTGACTGTTATCTCAATTGGTATGGAAAGCAACGGGAAGCTACCACACCTACAATTCCCTAGTAAAGCTGCAAAGCATAGCATGAAAATGCTATGATTCTAGTGAAAGACGTGCCCTCGGGCAGAATTACTATGGATGGATGGATCTCAATAGAATTTTATCTTCTATTTTAATATTATAGATTAAATATTGGTCAACATGATTTTTGTCTCATGAGTACCAATAGTTGAACTTAATGCAGTTTTTTATCGTGTTTTCAAATATGTATTCGGAATTTCTCCAACACCCACAGTTTTTTATTTCAATTTCTATTAATGGATTTAAATAATTATTTTTTTAATAAAACAAACATTAAAGGGAATACATCAAAATTAAAACATATAGTGGTGTACCCTGACTTGCAATCTGTAATGAGACCAGTTCCACACTGCGAAGAATTGCCCATACCAAAGCCTCCAGAACATGTGACATTAGATGAAGAGAGCTCAGATTCTGATGGAAGTAAGGAAGAAGAAACAGATTTTGGTGATACAACTTTTGAACAAAGTTGTTCATCTGAGCCTTATTTATTGACTCAACAAGATCTTAATGATCTCATACGAGATTTAAAGTTATCAAAAACCAGTTTAAAATGCTTGGTTTCCAGCTAAAAGGATGGAATCTTTCGGAAACCTTGCGTGATGGAGAAAAACCGATATCATATTTGAATTCAGGAGAAAAAATACTATCAGAATCACATATTTTTCTTTCTGAGACAAAAAAAAAGTTTATTTTTTGTTGCTCAGTGTAATTATTGAATGACAAACAATTTGCAAATTCATGTAAACTTAAAATTAAAAAATGAAGTTGATACCTTTATTTTCCTCCTTTTGCTGTTCTGTTTGTGGTTTTTTTTCTCCTGTTTCCATGACATCAGTTTGTATACCCTTTTCTTCCAATTCAGAATTATTTTCATTTTTATTAGATTTCATGTCTGAAGAAATGGATTCATTTTGTGATTCTGCTTCTTCTTTTTTATCTCCAACATTGTTTATGTTTGTTATTTCTTTGACTTCCAACGACATAGGATCTTTATTTTCATCCTCCCCCTCCTTGTAAATACCATCTATTGAATCTTGTTTATTTACTTTTTCTTGAACATTGTCTTCACTTTTTAGATTTTCTTTGTCAAATATAATTTCAGATTGTACATCTTTTTCGCCATTTTTTATATCCAAATCTTCTTTTGGTATTTCTTTAAGAACCATACTGTCAAATTCTTGAATCTGATTTCTTTCTTTCTGAAACTAGATAAAAATAAGAATAAAGTTCTTAAGAATTTTTTTTGGACCAAAGAGAGATGAACAGACAGGTGAATGGAGAAAACTACATAACATTGAGCTACATGATCTTCATAGGAAGTCAGATATAATAAGAACAGTTAAGTCTTGTAGACTGAACATGTGGCATGAATGGAAAATGAAGGAGGTGCAAATGGAAGCTAATTCTAGGAAAACAAAGGGAAAATGCCCAGCTGGTAGGCCAAGAATAAGGTGGGAGAATAACATTAACCATGATTTGAGAGAAGTAGTTCATAAAGAAGATGATTGGAAAGACTATTTATTTCTCTTTATAATATAAAAATAGAATACTTGAGATCTCATTCTTCCTCAACTTTGGATTTGGGTTGTGGAGTACTTTCGAAGCATATGCTTCATCTTCAGCTTATAACTCGATACTGGTTGTTTGTAAGGATCTTGTACAGCGGGCTGACGTCACCGGGCGAGTTCTCATTCAGCAAGTGAGTGCTTTTGGTTTCTTTTAGTATTCAATTTCTTTGAGAATGTTAATTTTGAGTCTGTTGTTTTCTCTATGGATGACGGATAAAGTGTTGTCGATGGTATAAAATTGGTGACCTATTTCTATATGTTTTGCAGGACTTTAGATTTAATGAAGGCAAATCTTACTTTGCAAAACACGTCATAGAAACAGATCACCAATTCAATACCATCGACAACACTTTATTCGTCATCCGTAGAGAAAACAACAGACTCAAAATTAACGTTCTCGAAGAAATTGAAATACTAAAAGAAACCAAAAAAACTCACTTGTTGAATGAGAAATCGCCTGGCGACGTAAGCCCACTCTACGAGATCTTCACAAACAACCAGTACTGAGTTACAAGCTTTAGATGAAGCATATGCTTCAAAAGTACTCCACAACCCAAATCCAAAGTTGATGAAGACTGAGTTCTCAGGTATTCTATTTTTATATTATGAATATTACATAGTAATCTCTTGGACATAATATATTAGAAGAGGAAATTAAAGAAAGATTGGTAAATGGGAATAAAGCTTATTTTGCAAATAGAGCCTTATTTAAAAGCAAACTAATATAAAAACTGCAAAAATAAGGTTATAAAAGACACTCGTTAGACCAGTAGTTACATATGCTTGTGAAATTGGGTCCTAAAAGAAACAATAAAACAGAAATTACTAATTTTTTAAAGAAAAATTTTAAGAAGAACATTGGATCAAATAGAGGAACTGATAACTGTTGGAGAACCAAAACAAATAACGAACTAAACAAATTAATAAAAAATCATAACATAGTAAACCATATAAGATCTCTCAGAATCGATTGGCTTGGACATTTGATAAGAATGGATGAACAGAGACTGGTCAAAAAACTCAACAAATTGAAACCTATGGGAGGCGGAGCTGATGGAGGACCGAAGATCAGATGGGAGGATGACACAATGAATGATCTAATGAAAATTAAAGTGACTAGTTTGAATATGGCAAGAGACAGATTGGCATGGAGGAGGATTGGTGAGAAGGCCAAAACTTTCACCTTTGAAGTTGTTGTGCCTTAAGATGATGACATAGTAACCTCAAGGTGTTCCGTCATGAATTTTAAAAGTATCTGTTTATTTCTCGTATAAAAGAACACATGAAAGCACATAGAAGAAACACTCCAAATATTTGCGCAACATATCTATGAGAGAATAACTGATAAGTAACACTGGATGGGATTTTTTTTTAATTTCATTTCACTTGCCTCAAAATTGAATTTGGGTAAAGTTTCACTGGTTTCCTTCTTGCTCTTAAACTTAAAAAGCTAACCAAAATATAAATATTTATTTCAATTAGATTTGTCTTAGGTAGAAGTTTATCACATTCAGCAAACATAAATTGGCAGAACCCTTTTCAAAAACTAATAATTTTTTCGGGAAGTTTATCCTATAATATAGTTGCTTAGGGTGTGGTTTTAGTTGGTTATGAATATTTTAAGTATAAACAGTTAATTTTAATTAGTGGTAAATTATAAACTGTGTATTGGCTGCATTGGTACACAGAATATGACTGCAAAATAATTTATGTATGTATCTAGTGGAATAAAAATATATTGGAATAATCATTAGAAAATCAACTTTTATAAGATTCATGATGTGTTCCGTTGAGGTTTATTCAAAATTAATATAAAATTATAGAATATTCACCTGAAAGGTCCGTCTCCTCAACTTAATTAATCATTTAACTGTAGCGCTTTCGGGACTTGTCCCATCATCGGCAGGATTCAAAACTGGTGTTTCACTGAAGATCTGGTAGAGGGGGTTGCATGTATTTGGTTCGTTTTCGTTTATCAAGCTGTCGTTGTGAGCTGCTTTCATGATTTCCATCTCTTCGAGTACGTTTATCTTCGCTGGATTATTTTCTCTGTGCATTACTGTTAGGGTGTTTTCAATATTTAACATGTGATATCCTTCATGGATAACGTGTTTTGCATAGCTTGATTTCCCTTCTGCGTGAATGAAGTCTCGAAAATGTTCTTTGAATCTGATGTTAAAACTCCTGTTTGTCCTTCCTATATAAAATTTGTTGCAGTCCTTTATTTTCTCTGTGCATTACTGTTAGGGTGTTTGAAAGCAGCTCACAACGACAGCTTGATAAACGAAAACGAACCAAATACATGCAACCCGCTCTACCAGATCTTCAGTGAAACACCAGTTTTGAATCCTGCCGATGATGGGACAAGTCCTGAAAGCGCTACAGTTAAATGATTAATTAAGTTGAGGAGACGGACCTTTCAGGTGAATATTCTATAATTTTATATTAATCATTAGAAAATGTTTAAAATACGTTCAAAATGGTAGTAAACGGTGGCTTACATATATATTATATTTATATTAGGTTTTGTCAAATTGTAGCATTATGGTATCTTTTTTAATAACACTTTTGTAACAAATATTACAGTGCAACAAAATTGCAAGGTCACAAAAACTTTTTTTTAAATGTAGGCATTCCTTATGTATTTCAACCTCCTGAATTAAAAAATGACAGGCTACTCTAAACATTGTATCATGCAGAGTTTTTGCACAAATCACATATTTTTTTGCAATAATTATATCACATGTCCACCGCTGTGGTCTCGAGGCCTGGGTTCAATCCCCAGTCGGGATAGTTTTTCTGGGTTAGGTTTTTATTGGAGTTTTTCCTCACCTGTAAGACAAATGTCAGGAAAACTTTAAGGCCCAAATGGTCCCCAAAATCATACAGCCATCATCATCATCATCACCATCATCCTTATCATCATCATCATCATCATCCTTCACCAGTGTGGAAAGCAACGGGAAGCTACCACACCTATAATTCCCTAGTAAAGCTGCAAAGAATAGCATAAAAATGCTATGATTGCAGTGAAGGACCTGCCCTTGGGCATAATTACTATGGATGGATGGATATCACATAAGGACATAGTAGATATATAGCACATGGATCATGTAGAAGTAGAATATAACTTTAAAACAGCAACATATTGAAATATTACGTACAGTGAGCAGGTGCATACAGAGAATGTGGTACAAAAGAAGCACTAAAATAATTCATTCCATGCTTTCTTAGTTGTCATTGTGTGGCTCCTGCTTTTCATCTTCTGAGGAATATCCATGTGCTCATGGTGAAGTATCCAGCAGTAGTTGCCCATCATACGAACATCCCAAGTCCCCTGGTATCATCGTTCCATGTCCTTGATATCCTGATGGAATCTTTCACCCTGTTCCTCACTTACAGCAACCAGGTTTGGAGGAAAAAAGTCAAGGTATTGATTTTAAAAATGTAGCTTTAAACTCATTGAGCACCCCAACATTTGAATGTCGTCAGAATGTTCTCAACTATGTCGATATACTCTGGGATACAATTGTTTCCTGGAAGTTTTGAACCAACACTTAAAGGAGTCCAGGCTTCTCGCTCCATGGCATTCATTGAATGAAGGAAATCTTCATCTAGCATTAGTTTCTGAATATTGAATATCTTTCAACTTGGCATCTTAACAGTTTGGGGAACTAGTTACATAGATATTTGAAACAGTTGGCATACTTAGGTATTGCCTTGACAAACTGATTCATCATGCCCAGTTTGATGTGCAGAGGGGGCAAGCACTAGAGGGCCACACACTTGGCATCTTAACAGTTTGGGGAACTAGTTACATAGATATTTGAAACAGTTGGCATACTTAGGTATTGCCTTGACAAACTGATTCATCATGCCCAGTTTGATGTGCAGAGGGGGCAAGCACTAGAGGGCCACACTTGATATTTTTGCCTCCTGGAACCAATTTCAACCTATGGGGCCACTGATTTTTGTTTTTTCCCCCCAATGTGTGTCACAAGCCCAACTGTCCCATTCACAGATGAAACAGGAAATTTTATATATCCTGATTGTTTTCCTAGAATCAAACTATCAAATCACCATAACTAACTAACTCACTGGAACTATCATGGCCGCATGGACATAAGCTCTCCATACATCCCCATCCTGAGCTAATGTTTTCCAATTATTCCCTGTATAATCTACCTACATCAAATCATAGTTAATGTTATTCTCCCATCTCATTATTCTTAGTCTATCAACTGAGCGTTTACCCTCTGGTTTTCCTACAAGAAGCTTCCATGCACATCTTTCATTCCCCCATCCGTGCCATATGTCCTGCCCATCGTAGTCTACGAGACTTAACTGTTCTTACCTATCTGGCTTCCTATAAAGACCATATAATTCACTGTTAAAAATTCTTCTCCATTCACATGTCTGTTCATTTCTCTTTGGTCAAAAAAATATCCTAAGAACTTTATTATCAAATACTCGTAGGCCTAATCTCCTTTCCTCCCTTAAAGTAAAGAGTCCATGTTTCGCATCCGTATAATATAGCTGGTAGAATAATAGTTATATATATTTTTCAGTTTAACGTTTTTTGAAAGGAGTTGGGACTTCAAGGGTCTCTGTAATGCATAATACACGCATTTCCAGAATTGAGCTTATGTTTAATTTCTTTCAAATCACCATACACCATCCAATTATTGTGATTCTCATATTGTTTTGCACAAAAACTGTGTGTCATACATGTTTTGAATATCATTTACGAATGTAGGAGGTCGAAATTCATAAAGAACGCCTACATTTTTGAAAAAAGCTCTTTCACTGTTGCATTATGATATTATTATTATTTAATTCTTGATAATATAGGGTTACATTACCTTAATTCAAAATGTGGTAGCAGCCATGTTGTTATTCAATGCAGCCAACATGTACTTCCAAAGCATAGAGAGTTCCAAAGATCCTATTCCATTCCACAATAATTCTGTCGTCAATTATAGTATTTTCATGCTATGCTTTGCAGCTTTACTAGGAAATTATAGGTGTGGTAGCTTCGTTCTCTATGTGTGGTAGCTTCCTGTTTCTTCCCACACCGGCGAAGGATGATGATGGCCGGATGATTTTCGGGGTCCATTGGGCACTAAGCTTCCTGACATTTATCTTACAGGTGAGAAAAAACCTCACCCACAGGAGCCTGTCCCGACCGGGAATCGAACCCGGGCCCTCTGTGTGACAAGGCAGCACGCTACCTCGAGACCACAGCGGTGGACTTAAAGATCCTATAATGACTTGTATTCTTGCAGCAATTTATATTTTAAATATAATCAAACTTCTACCTACTACAAATCCGTTAGAGTGTGTATTTGTATTTTAGTTAGTCTTTTTTTTTTTTTTTTTTTTTCAAGTTGGGGTGTTTCTACTTCGGTTGGCGACGAGCGTTGTATATGTTGGCAGCATTACGTGTTTCTAATCCATTTTCATCTCCTGGCACATTCGGATTGGTGGCAAATTCGAACTGTGGGTGGAGGGAGGGAATTTTGTGTCGCATACTAATAAACCTGAAAACGTAAGAGTAAAATTTTATAGAGATTGTGTGAGATATTGTCATTTGTTGTATAATTAAGGCCGGAAAGTAAAAATAGTCCTAGATTACCAATTTCTTTATAGTACAAGGCTTGGGAAATTATCTCAATACACTTAAAACTAACTCACTGGCACTATCGAACCCGTAGGTTCATGGCCGAGCGGACATAAGCTCTCCATATATCCTATCCTGAGCCAATGTTTTCCAGTCATCCCCTGTATAATCTACGTCCCTCAAATCATAGTTAATGTTATTCTCCCACCTCATTCTTGGTCTACCAACTGGGCGTTTTCCCTCTTGTTTTCCTACGAGAAGCTTCCATGCACGTCTTTCATTCCCCATTCGTGTCACATGTCCTGCCCATCGCAGTCTACGAGACTTAACTGTTCTCATTATATCTGGCTTCCTATAAAGACCATGTAATTCACTGTTACACAGTCTTCTCTATTCACCTGTCTGTTCATCTCTCTTTGGTCCAAAAATTTTCCTAAGAACTTTATTCTCAAATACTCGTAATCTCATTTCCTCCCTTAAAGTAAGACTCCATGTTTCGCGTTCATATAATATAACTGGTAGAATAATAGTTTTATATATTTTCAGTTTAAAGTTTTTTGAAAGGAGTTGGGACGTCAAGTGTCTCTGTAAAGCATAATAGCACGCATTTCCAAAATTGAGCCTATGTTTAATTTCTTTGTGCATCTCATCCCTATTTGTTTCTAGGTATTTGAATTCAGCCACTTCCTCGAAATTTCCCTGTTTTGTCCACCGCTGTGGTGTCGAGGTAGCGTGCTGCCTTGTCACGCAGCGGGCCCGGGTTCAATCCCCGGTCGGGGCAGTTTTTCTGGGTGAGTTTTTTATCGGAGTTTTTCCTCACCTATAAGACAAATGTCAGGAAAACTTTAAGGCCCAAACAGTCCTCCAAATCATATGGCCATCCTTGTAATTATCATCATCCTTATCATTGCCATCATCATCATTCACAGGTGTGGAAAGCAACGGGAAGCTACAATTCCCTGGTAAAGCTGCAAGCATAGCATGAAAATGCTAAGATTGCAGTGAAGGACCTGCCTTCTGACAGAATTAATATGGATGAATATTTAGTTTTATTGATATTTACCTCCAGTCTCATTACATTTAATACATACATATATATATATATATATATATATATATATATATCCATCCATAGTAATTCTGCCCGAGGGCAGGTCCTTCACTGCAATCATAGCATTTTCATGCTATGCTCGCAGCTTTACTAGGGAATTCTAGGTGTGATAGCTTCCCATTGCTTTCCACACACACACACACACACACACACACACATATATATATATATATATATAGCCTATACACTAGAAGTCCCGGCCACACATTGCTGTGGCTAAGGTATACGTTAAAAATTTAAATTAAGTTGCTGTCTTTCAGCCAGATTACTTAAAAATGTTGAAAATAAAATAAACACTGAACACACTTAAATAATGAAATAATCAATATTTGTAATTCAATTGAAATTCGCGGTTGCAACAAAAAGCACAGCTATCTGGATCTCTCTTTGTTAAATAATAAACCAATTACCTTACCAAATTACCTTACACCGCCATCTGTTGGAATCGTATGGAACTCACAGAAATTACACCGCCATCTGTTAGAATCGTATGAAACTCACAGATAATTATAACTCTTTGTTAAATAATAAACAAATAATTTGCAATAAAAAATAATGCGACTATAAATTTAGTTATAAACTACCCTAAGTCTCAAGTTGGATCAAACTGCACACAGTGAGCAAAATTTTATTAAAATCGGTTCAGTAGTGTAGGATTCCATCGCGGACAAACAACGTGACACGAAATATATATATATATTTATTTATATTTATTTATTTATTTATTTCTTCCCTACAATGTGAACAAGACACAAGCTGTCTTGTTAATTCGATCCCACAGACGATCTCTCCTGCACTAATCATCTTGGGACTCAACAATTACTTCTTAAAACTTTAGTCAAGTAGGCCTATATTACTCGACCGTGGACGAAGCCCGCATTTTATTAAGAGGGGTGTATTTTTTCGATTGTATACTTTCCGGGTACAAACGAAAAAATCAAAAATACAAAATACTACCTTTATTTTTGAAACTAAGTCCACCGCGGTGGTCTCGAGGTAGCGTGCTGCCTTGTCATGCAGCGGGCCAGCGTTCGAGTTACTGATGTTAAAATGGATTTCCCCCACCTAGAACTTCCTTATAACATGCTAAGCTCGAGGATTTCCAAATTTACGGGCAGAGTTGAAAATTAGGCTACTAATGATTTTAGCGAATTCCATAGGAATGGAACTATAGAATATGCTTCGGCGGTCTAAGATTAAGTTCTTTGTCCCTGATTCTGAGAGTCGCGGGTTCAAACCGGCCGGGATATACTGCTTTGTTATTATGGAAAAATTCAAGGAACAGATCATACGAGAGGAAATTTATTACCACAAAACTCTAGTTTCGAGATTTTCGGGCTCGTAAATTATTTCCAAGCTTAAATTAAATTTAATCTGTGATCCCTATCAATATTTGACAATTGTAACGTACATAGCCTTAAATAAATTAACTTGTTTAACCCATTAGCTTCAGGTTTAAATGCTCAATGCGTTTTTCCAGAAACAGGATTTAAGTCACCGTAAATTATATTGTTTATTTTCAGACATTCAAAACGAACAAAAGATAACGGTAGTTCAGATCATAACAAGGTTGAAGGCCAAAGCACATTCCTCTACTATTCATAAATGTTAAAATATTACCCTGCCAAGGGATGTACAACATATTCTAAAATATATAACAGCAGAGTTTTGCGAGTTCTTCTGAGTTGAAGGCCATTTAACTGCCGGCGAGTCTACCTCGTCTTCTGAGGCGAATGGGTTAAGTATCTCCCGCAGGGAACAATCATGCCCCTCTTGGGCATGTACGGTTATAGATAGGTAGTAGCATACCTATTGTGTTGGCTTGCGAGTATACATACCGGTACATATTCGGATAGATGTCATTGAGAGGCCATGGTCAGCGTTCCACCTCATAGTGACATGTAGGAAACTAAGGTAGTAGTATCTCTCGCTGGCTCTATCGAACTCGTAGGTTCATGGCCGCACGGTCACAAGCTCTCCATACATCTCTCTCCTGAGCTAATGTTTTCCAAACCTTTCTGTATAATCTACTTCCCTCAAATCGTGGATAATGTTATTCTTCCACCTCATTCTTGGTTTACCAACTGGGCGTTTTCCCTCTGGTTTTCCTACAAGAAACTTCCATGTACCTCTTTCATCCTCCATACATGCCACATGTACTGCGCATCGCATTCTACGAGACTAAGGTAGTAGGCCTACTAGGATGGGAACATTCGGTAAATTTTGCCTAATGTTTTTTATGTAGGTTTAACGATCTTTTACGAGCCTGAAATTCTTAAGTCTCGGGACCCACGACATAAAGTCCCTCCGGGAGGACTTACTCCATGGATTTTTCCATCCTAAAAAATACTTCGACTCCGGCCGGGTTTGAACCCGCGACCCTCGGGGCCGTAGGCAAGAAACATAACCATTAGTCTACTATATATAGGTCTAATCATTATCGATTCTACTTATTGGACACCAAAAATAACGAAAGAATCATCTCTGAGTGTTGGTGCTTTATTCTCAGTTATATTTCTTTGCGTTAGTTTTAATAGCTCGCCGCTATGGTCTCGGAGACCCGTATTCTATCCCTGGTCGGAACAAGTTTCCTGGGAGATATTTTTTTTTCAGGAATTATCCTCTCATGTAAGACAAATATCAGGAAATGTTAAGACCGAAATTACCCTCGAATATCATTTGGCAATAGTAATCAGCATTCGTCGTGTTTAGTATGAATATGTGGATGAATGGTGTATTTCGTTTTAAATGTTGTGTTGTCTCAGAGGAGGCCTTGGATTGAGCTAATCATTTATTCGGGGAGGCTCTCCAGGTCCGTGCGTGGTCAAGAATGGATATGCACAACAGTGAAGCACCGTAACCCAGAAGAAAAAAGCAAGTGCAAACTATGTAGGTCGCACTGCAACCGATATCACCTATTACAGTGTAAAAACATAGGAACATCAATAACAGACTTCTGTAAGACATGAAAACAATTCTTCTTACATGGCCATTGGCTGCAATAATACCTATTGTTATAAAGAAGTTTATTTAATAATGAAGATATTTGGTCTGTATATTCTTACCTCTTTTGGTTGTTTTTGTTGTAAACCATAAGAGGTAAAAATATCTTCAACATTCAATTCTTATTAAGAAAACCTCATAATGTAAAAATTCCCAAATTTATTAATTGACATATTGCTACTTAATTTTAGGAAGTTATATTTTGAGGTTATTTTAATTATATTATTTTTAGTCTGAACATCTTACCTCAATATTAATGTTGATTTGTTCTTGAACATATTTCAAAACAATTCTGTTTTTTCGTCAGCTTTTCCAGACTGGTTTTATTTATGTTGCATTATGTTGCACAACCTGGATGTCGATGTCAGCTCCATCCTGTGGTTGGCCAAAGAATCTCCAAACAAGGTCACGCTCCATCGGTATATCAAAATTCATAACTCTGTTTCTGTTCTTCTGAATATAATTTTTTCCCAAATAGTTAGCTCTTTTGTATTTTCTAACTGTTTTAATAATTTAGTGTCCGAACCTTGTTTGGAGGTTCTTTGGCCAACCACAGGATGGAGCTGACATCGACATCCAGGTTGTGCAACATAATGCAACTTAAATAAAACCAGTCTGGAAAAGCTGACGATAAAACAATTGTTTTGAAACATATTGCTGTTTAAAGGAAGTGACACTATGAAGTTTATTTTAAACACTGTTATGTTTTAGAGGGGTAAGAATGAAATGATGTATGTATGTATATACACCATACTCCTACATGGGGGTTTGCTAGCGGGAGTTCATTAACCAAGCTAATTTAAATATGCTTGTTTACCAATAGATGTCAGCGAGTAATGTGTTTTGGTCATTGTCTCAATGAGACATCTAGGTAACTAAGGTATTAATATAAATAATAAATTTTGGAATTTTTACATTACAGAGTTTTCTTAATAAGAATCAAATGAATTATGAATTCTTCTTACCTCATACATCTATGTTTTTTAACACAGAACTACAGTATCAGAAAAAAATATCTTTTCCATCTTCAGCTGTTTTCACAACTGTCGATATTTTCTTTTGCCGGTCATTTTCTAAACTGCCATCTGGTGTACTTTTGAAGAAGTAATTTTATAAACTGCCATCTGGTGTACTTTTGAGGAACTTTGTAATCAAACTTGGTTCGTCTGGAGCCTCGAAGTTCATGGTTCTAGTATGGTTTTTTTGAATGTACATCTTTTCCCAAACTGTTAATTCCAAAGATTTAGATAGATGTTAAAGGTTTGAGAAAAGATATATATTTAAAAAAAATACTAGAACCATGAACTTCGAGGTTCCAGACAAACCAAGTTTGATTAGAAAGTTCTTCAAAAGTACACTGGATGGCAGTTTAAAAAATTACTTCTTCAAAAGTACACCAGATGGCAGTTTAGAAAATTACCGACAAAAAAAATTGAGTCATGAAAACAGCTGAAGATGGAAAAGATGTTTTTTTTCCGATACTGCAGTTCTGTGTTAAAAGATGTATGAGGTAAGAAGAATTCACGATTCATTTGTTTCTTACTAGTTGCGGGTTCAAACCTGGCCGGGGTCGATGGATTTTTTAGGACAGAAAAATCCAAGGAGCAAGTCCTCCGGGAGGGACTTTAAGCCATGGGTCCCGAGTCTGAAGATTTTCAGGCTTGTAAAAAATCCTTAAGCCTGAATGAAAAGGCCTCTAAGCAGAATTTACTGAATTTTCCCGTCCTAGTACTACCTTGGTTTCCTAGATGTCAGTATGAGGCGGAATGCTGACCACGGACCACTCAAAATGACATCTATATGAAAACAAGTGTAACTAAATTAGTATGGTTCAATTTCTTCCCTGTAGGGGGAGAGCGCCTAAATCTCTGTTATGGGAAACATAGGCTTACAATACAATACTAACGAAGGTATTACTCGCATGGATGAAGACTGGTTAAATTTTGCAAAGAGGTCTTTTTATTCAGGCTTGCATTTCATTTACAAGCCTGAAACTCTTCAGACTCAGGACCTCGGCTTAAATCCATCCTAGAGAATTTGTCCCCATGGATTTTTTCCATCCTAAAAATCCATCGATCTCAGCAGATTTTAACCTGCAACCCTCGTGACTAGAGGTAAGGAATTTAACTACTAGACAACCACAGCTACAAACCAAGGATGATGTTGGAGAATAAAATTAACCATGATTTAAGGGTAGGTGGATTATACAGGGTGTCTATAAAGTCCTAGTATATTTTTTTTACTTCTAGTTGATATCGCATTTATTTTATAGGTACCAGAATGTTTACAGTAGAAGAACGGAGTGCAGTTGTTGTCGGGCGTGTAAGAGGTCACACGTACCGGCAGGCGAGGTAGGACTTTCAAAGATATTAGAAACAGCCCCAGTACAACAGAATTTCCAAAATGCTGGTGAACAAATTTATGCAAACGGGACCTGTAGCAGATGGATAGTGGTCACGTCGGCCACCCACATCCCAAGAGAGAGTGGAAACTACCTGCAAAACCATCAAGCTTAGCCCACATCCATCTACTTGATGGCTTTGCGGGTAGTTTCCACTCTCTCTTGGGATGTGGGTGGCCGATCTGACTGCTGTTCATCTGCTACGGACCCAGTACACATAAATTTGTTCACCAGCATTTGGATATTCTATTCCAATATCTTCTTTGAAAGTCCTCTCTCGCACGCCGGTATGTGTGACCTCTTACACGCCTGACAACAACTGCAATCCGTTCTTCTACTCTAAACATTCTGGTACCTATAAAATAAATGTGATCTCTCAACTAGAAATAAAAAATATACTGGGACTTTATAGACACCCCGTATAATTTGAGGATAGTATCTCAGGTTAGAAATGTATGAAGACATTATGTTCACGTGTCCATGAACCTTTGGGATTGACAGCGAGATATAAACTTACTATAGTGTTATATTTGAAGAGAAAAATTTTCGCCTAGACCGAAACTCGAACCCGGGACCCTTGGCTTTCCGGACCAAGTGCTCTACCAACTGAGCTACCGAGGCGAGTTACGATATAGACGCAAATTTTTCTCTTATATACGTTGTTTCGAGTCTCGGTCTAGGCGAAAATTTTTCTCTTCAAATATAATTTATCTTTCAGTGAGAAATGTTAAATCAATAATAAAAACATTACTATAGTGTATTTAACCATGCATTTTTATTAATTCAATGTAACACAAGAAAATTATCAAAGAATACAATATAAAAAATGAAGCGAGTTGTACAAACAAATAAAATTACAAAGCAAACAATGGCGTAAATATTGTATTGACTTAGGCTTTCACGGCCGGAGTTGCTATGATGTTCTTGAAGAAGATTTCCAGGCTGTAGGCCGTGGTCTCAAGGCTTGAAGTTCCCGGCATTTCGCCAGAGACTGCATCTGGCATCCTGAAGGATTGTCTTGAGACTGGCATCCTCTGGCGAAACGTCGGGGAACTTCAAGCCTCGAGACCACGGCCTACAGCTCGGAAATCTTCAAAATCATTAATGGCATAGATTATTTTTCTTGGAATTTAAACCCTCCACCAATTTTCCCACATAATTATATTTGTATGCAATTGAGAACAAAATGCATTACATATTTTTATTAATATTTAATTTGTCATTGGCAGCAGCTCACGAATTGAATAACATTTGTTAAGAAAATATGTATTTTTCACAATACAACACATTCTTTTTTTGAATGATAGGAATGCATTGAACTTGAAATTAATCTGCTACCTACATGGCAGCATGGAGCATTCACTTTTATTTTGCCTTTTTTTTTTATTTTCTTTACATATTATAGCATGGCCTAAAAATTAAGGTAAATGGTTTTAAAGTGTTAAAAGTAACCAGTAATACTCAAAACAATTATATTTGAGACTATACATATCTGATATTAATTTATTTTATGCTAATAAAGGATTTATATAGCTTTAAAAAATATGTGTATATACATATTTCGATGTTATGATTAAATTTTGACATTGAACAATGCAAGCCTAATCTGACATGAGAATAAAAATAGATCCATGGACAGAGGTTTGAACTCAGACCTCCAAATTGATACTTCGTTACATTATCCAAGAATCCTAGCACAAACATTTATTTTTCTTTATATATATTCTCTATTATGAGAGGTAGCGGGTAAAATAAATGTTTGTGCTAGGATTCTTGGATAGCGTAACTGACAGCACAGTGAAGTATCAATTCAGAGGTCTGGGTTCCAAATCCCCGCCCAAGCGTATATTTTTCTTTTCATGTCATATATATCTTAAACCTTTGTCTGAATGAATTTATAAATTGGAGTTTGGTAAACTTTTATCTATATTGAGATACAGTTTTCTCATCTTCTGTAACAAATAAGGAAGTGAAATTTTACCTACAAGTAGTCATTATATATAAAAATCTGCCCTCGTAGTTTCATTACTGTACCTGTAATGTGTTGAATGCAGGATATGACTGAATTTTAAGTTTGAAGAAAATATTTTTCATTTTAACACATTGGTGACAGGCCACGGAGATCTCCGTGTTTAAATGGCCAGCGCTAGACGACGGGTCACGGAGATTTCCGTGTTTACGTTTTCTATGGTTTTCCAGCCTCTTCGCTTTTGAAGGAGCATGCAATTTTGTTTTTTCTCATTGTGAAATAAACTTTAGTTGTTTTTGTACCCCTCTCTTCTCTTTTATGAAAATGCCAACTTTACAGAAAGAGTTGTTTACAATTTTAAGACAGATGGCTGGTGAAATATGGAATTTTAGTGCCGATAGTTAGGCGATTACGGGATATGTATGTAACCTGTAAATATATGTTGCAGAGGGGAAAAATTAGAAGAAACACTATTTTGCGTTCTGGAGCCGAATTTATATCTGTGGCATCATATCTACCAGGATAATTATTATAACAGTGTGGCTATAGCTGAAAATTTGCTTGCAAGAAAGACGATAGTTTGTGGAACAATAAGGATTAACAGAGGGCTTCCAAAATCATTTGTGGAAGCAGGAAATAAACTCAAACCAGGAGAATGTGTATTTTGTAGTAAGGGGGACCTTTTGCTACAAACATCGAAAGATAAAAGAGACGTAAGAATGGTTAGCACATTGCATCAGGCAACACGAGAGTGGGAGGGGTAAAGTTGTAAAAATGCCCTATTGAATACTTCAATATAACAAGTATGTGAAGGGTGTAGACAGGGCTGACCAGTACCTATCATATTACTCCATCCTTAGAAAAACAGTGAAATGAAGCAAGAAAGTTGTATTGTGGCTTGTGAATTGTGCACTCTTTAATGCTTTTTAGGTCTATAAATTTCAAAATCCTAACAACAATATGTCAAACAGAAGTTTTTTGCTTGAAACAGCCTCTTGTTTGGCAGTCGTAAAATTAGGAACAGATGACAGGGAAGAGGAGGGAAGACACAGTGAAAAGGACACCACGTCAAGACACACCAAGAAGGCTGAGACATGAAGAAACATAAATTAAACCTTGCCGCGTTTTCAGTGAACACAAGAAAAGAAACTCACTACATATGCTCTTTTGCCCTGTGCCTTTACATAAAAGGAAATGTTTCCTACGCTATCAAACCCTCAATTTCTACTAGAATGTCTGGTGAGAACACTAATAAAGATTTACTTATGCATTATTGTTATTGACAGTAAATATATTGATATAAAAAATCACACTGTGCTAGCGCGGTTTAAAATTTAAAAGTCCACGCTACTGACAGAAATGTCCGGTCTAGCAGCGGTGGGTGGAATGCACAGCAGTCGGTCACCAATGTGTTAACTATTTAAGAAAATGTTATTTTTGTTATACAATTTTACTGGACATATCATCATATTTTGAAATTCATGTTAAAGTACCGTTGAGGTTATGTAATAATATGTTAATTATATAATTTTTTACCTGGTAAGTCAGTCGTCCTCAACTAAATTATTAAACTTCAAGTTATTCTAATATGGAGTCCTTTCGAAAACAATGTTTCATCTTCTGCGTTTTAACTGGAACTGATGGATGTAACACCATCAGCCATCAGTTCCTGTTAAAACGCAGAAGATGAAACATTGTTTTCGAAAGGCCTCCATATTAGAATAACTTGAAGTTTAATAATTTAGTTGAGGACGACTGACTTACCAGGTAAAAAAATTATATAATTAACATCTTATATCATCATAGTGAGTAAATCTTGAAAATTTCACAGCCCTATTTCAAGTGGTTCCTGAGAGAAGTATACCAATATGTTGATTTTACAGGAATTATTTTTTAAAAAATATTTCAGACTGAATGGTTTATGATATCTAAAAAAATCACACACATGCACACATACAGACCATTCACCTACATGTGGACCTAGAAAGCAGCACTTAATCAATATCAATGTGGGAGGTAACACTATGAGGTATTTACATTTATGAATGAGTTGGAGATATTATTTATGAGGTGAGATGTTAAAACATTTTCTCCGGCTCATTCTTAAAAGCAGCACTTGGTTGGTACGCTGCTTCCCATAATGATACTGAATACAGGCAGACTCGAACATGTGCCTTCCTGCTACCCACTGTCAAATTTGGTAAATGCTCTGTTTATATGTATATACAGGAAAAGCTCCTTATTCGCGGGTGATATGTTTTGTAAATATGCCACAAATATAGAAACCGTGAATATGGAATGGTTACTTGTATCATATATAGGGGTGAAGTTCCAAGGTTCCAAAATAAAATAATAATTATCATAAGTAATGCCACGAGTGATTTCCAAATTATCGATAAATTCACAACTCGTGAAGTGAGGAGTGAATTTATCTAGAGAATTTAGAAATAAAGAGTGGCATTTGTTAGGACTATTTAATGAATAAAATTACGCTGTTTACTCACAAATCATTATTTAAATATAGTTATTTTAAAATGTTTATATATTTAATGTAAATGGCAAAGTTTGAAAACAAATGAGAAATGACTGGTATGCTTCATTTGCTTCTTTTGTTCATCACTGCAACCAGATCATATTATTTATTGCCAAAGGAACGCAATATTGTAAGAATGCACTCTAGTGGAGAAAAAATGAAACACATCAAACTGTATATTAATTAATTTCTGGTCCTATGATGTAAATATGACAATTATATTTTTCTGGAATGTTATTACCTGGGAAAAAATAAGAAAGTGCAAACAGTGGTTTCCTTTTTGGGTGGTATAATCAATTGCTAAAAATGTTTTTATATTAACTTCCGCATGTGCTATGTGTTGACATTCATGCACTATATATATAATCTGATAGCCATATTTCTTAGAGAGTCAGTCACTGCAAAATAATGCTATGACCTATTCAGAATGTTAAAAAAGGAGGTGCTTTCTTTATTATGATAAACTTTAATTAGTAAATTGTAGGCAAAACACAAGTGTGATTGGTTGTAAATATAAAATCATTGAAATGTGATTGGTCATTGACTCCCATTTGAGGCATGAGTTAAATAGTCAAAATAAAATCAATTTAATGAGAGATTTTGAACAATTTCTATTAATCATTACTGTCAGTCTAAGGCAAGGGCTTAAAGAACTTAGTATTTTTTTCCCTGTTTTGCCGCTTTTAAAAGGTCTTTGAATACAGATTGTTTTATTCAGCTGTGAATTCAGTGATAGAATTCCTTATTTTGTCTTTGGATTTCTTGATAAATCCTACAGTTGATTCATTAACATTGAAACAGTGTGATGTAGAAGCAAAGACTCGCCAACGTGGAAACGGTCAAGCATTTATATTTTTACTTTAAGCGGCAACACTACTTTCTCCTCTTTGTAACTAATTTTTCTTTTACTTGACATTATAAATTGGGAACAAAGCAAAAGAGACACATGTCATTCAATCAAAATTATTACAATGAATAACAATTTGAAACAATAAAACACCGATCATGGGGAGGGCAGCATTTATACAATGGACATAGCAGCATGTGAAATACGATGGCGGCAGCAGCAGCTTTTAACAACAATCTTTAGGCTTAGTGACAATAAGGTTTGTTTTACTTTGATATTTATTTGTCCATTTGGTTTGAATCACTCTTTGTAAAAGCCACCTTGGCACATGCTTGCAGTAAAAAAGTTGCCAATGCATTAATAAAGGATACTAATCCTTCTAACGTACAGACTGGATCCGCAAATAAAGAACTTTTTAGCCACAAATACAGGAACTGTGTCACAATTTTTTTAACCCCTGAATAAGGAGCTTTTACTGTATATTAAAGCTAAATGTATATTTTTTAAATTAACACAAAACATTATAATGATATCATGTAAATAGAATAAGATATAATTTTTTATTATGAGCTGCTTTTTCTGTTTCTTTACAATCATCTCCCCTTAAGCAATTTCTAATTATTTTTACAGCAAATTTGACCACCTTTTTCTGCCGCACCCTCTCAAACTAAAGATCCTAAAGATGCCATTTACACATAACAAATTAATTGAAATACGGTATATAAAAAAGTAACACAAATACAACATAAAAATTAAAATTGTTCTACTATAAAAATCAAATGTAATGTTAGATTTTACATAATGAAGTAACACAAAAGTATAAAAATGCATAAATCAGGATATTCACTATTACCGTATTTATGCGTGTATAGGCCGCATCCAAGTTTCACAATAATAAATTGGGGAAAAAATGTTTGTCTTATATTTTCACTAAGGAGTACAAAAGAGATTTGCCGCGGTGGACTAGTGGTTACGCTCCTTGCCTCTGGTCCTGAGGGTCGTGGGTTCAAACCCAGCCGGGGTCGGTGGATTTTTTTAGGATGGAAAAATCCAAGGGGCAAGTCCTCTGGGAGGGACTTTAAGGCTCGTAAAAGATCCTTAAGCCTGAATGAAAAGGCCTCTAAGCAAAATTTACCGAATTTCCCCGTCCTAGTACTACCTTGGTTTCCTAGATGTCAGTATGAGGCAGAACGCTGACCATGGACCACTCAAAATGACATCTATACAAAAACGTGTAACTAAATTAGTATGATTCAAATTCTTCCCTGTAGGGGGAGAGTGCCTAAATCTCTGTTAAGGGAAACATGGGCTTACAAGTACAAGTAAGAGTACAAATCTGGCAATGTTGTAAATTCCAAAGCTTCTGTTACCGGCTATGTAATGATACATTCGGGCTGCTATTCAGTCAATAACATAAGGGTAAAAGGACGGTCAATTGGTGGGTACAGTATTCATTGTCATTCCTGTTCACTGTGTGTAAACATGGGTCGGTGCAGAGTAAGTTATACCTCCAAATTCAAGCTACAAATGGTGCGCTATGCAGCAGAACACGTAAATAATAAAAAACAATAAAACCAAAATAATATCAGGTGCATATAAATTGAAGTGTGGCACATGTGACAATGTCTATATAGGACAAACTGGTAGACCTTTTATCTCTCAGATAAAGGAACACATGAGAGCATATAACAGAAATTTGGAATGTTCAAAATATGCTAACCACCTATTCCAATTTAATCATTGTTTCGATCCAAATTTTGAAATTTTACATGTTTATGATAAGGGTAAGAAGTTAGATTTTTTTGGAGGCTGTAGAAATTAATACATTTAAAAGTAGTAACAAACTGTTAAATTCTCAACTTGATTAGAATGAATCCCCTTTGTTAAATTAAAAAATTTAAATAAATATTGTTGTATTGTTGCTTAGATCAGTTGGAATACAATTCATAATTTGTTAACATGTCTGAAGAAGGTACAGTGTACCGAAACAGCTGTCACTGAATTATATAATAAATATGAAAATCAAATAAAACTATGTTTTATTTTTATTTAATTAATAAATATGGATTTTTATCAAATAAACACCAACTCGATTAAGATGATGTGTGTTTGTATTGTGTGCTCAGAGGATAAGAAGAGCAAGTACTGAAGACAGCTTTGTTATAGGTAAATATTTATTTAAAAATCTACACCTACAAATTAAATTTAGCTTATAATTTGATTCATAAATAATCTAATGGAAATATGAATATCTGTGATAAACGGATTAATATTCTTAGGAGGATCTATAGTAATACAAAAGCTAAAGTAAAAATACAGAATAATTTAACAGAGGAATTCACAGTGAATAAAGGCCTTAAGCAGGGATGCAGTTTGTCACCAATTCTTTTTAGCATTTATTTAGACCAGGCTCTTAACTTGTGGTATAAAAAATGTTCTCAAATGGGTAATCCTATAGGAGAAAAAGTACTGCATTCATTGTTGTTTGCAGATAATCAAATTATTTTTGCAGGGGATGAAGATGATATGAAATATATGATAAATAAACTAATGGAAGAATATAAAAAATGGGGACTGAATATAAATTTACAGAAAACAGAATATATGTGTTTGGGAAAGGATGTGGTTGACCACATACTTGAAACAGGGAAAATAAAAAAATGTGAATTTTTTAAAATATCTTGGGTCAATAATTACAAGTTTAAGTACCTGTGAGAGAGATGTACGGACTAAAATTGCAACGCCAAAAAATGCAACTAAGACATTACATGGAATAATTTAGAATAAAAATATTACAAAGGAAACTAAAATGAAAATTTATAAGAGCATAATACAGAATATTTTGTCATATGGAAGTGAAACTTGGTCTTTGACGGAATTACAAAAGAATAAAATTAGAACAGTTGAATTTGATTATTTTAGAAGAAGCCTACAAAAAACAAGACAGGATAAAATAAGAAATGAATTCCTTTGGAGAGAAATTAATGTCACCACATCTGTTGTTAAGAGGATTGAAAATCAAACGCTTAAATGGTATGGCCATGTACAAAGAATGGTAAATGAAAGATGACCAAAAAAATATATACCAATGGTCACCCCCCCTGGAAGAAATAAACGTGGCAGACCAAGATGGAAATGGAAAACCTACGTCAGAACTATAATGGATGATAGGAATTTGGAAGAGGGAGATTGGAATGATAGAGATAAATGGAAACTGAAGACGGCAAACCTATAAGTGGGGGAAAGCCGAAGAAGTAGAAGAAATAATCTAATGGACTTATATAAATTTCATTAATTATGAAAATTTGAAATGTATTTGGTAGATTCCCAGAAAATGATTTTGTTATAAAATACGGACTGCATTAGATAATGTGGAACAGAAAAATGTATGGCTTTAGAATTTAGTAATTTCATATTTTATTGGCAATTTATCTTCTTTATCAACACAAAGTTTTGTGAATTCTACATAAAATGCAGCACGATTTTCATTGGAAAAATTTCCATCAATGAAGTCCAGATAATTTGGACAGTCAAAACGTGAAGCTATGCTTTTTCTACCATCGGGCGTTTTGATAGTCACTGTATATTCATATCTGTTTGTTTCCTCCTTGGATCCAACAAACATATAACAAATTAATAGTGAATCTTTAATAATGGTGAAATCAAATAAAAAAATATTGTCCATTGTGAGAACAAGTTTATACCAGCCTCCATGATTTATGTTTCTCATATAACCTGATAAAAATGTATTGTTTTCTCCTTCCACATGCTCAAACATACCTTTATGATTATCCTCAATATGTTTCTTCATATCTGGCATCGGCCCTTCCCAAACACATACATCATTAATTTTGAGAGGACATTTATGTGGACCATAGCGACATATACTTTCATGTTCCTCTTTAGAATCTACAAGGAATTGTCCAGTACAGCCTGACTTTCTATATTTACAAGGGTGTGTTATACTTCTAGATAACATTTCTGCATTTCTATTTCTCACATTATTTAAATCTGCTCGACATGTTGGACACTTCTTCAAGTCTTGAACACAAGTGCAACAGATATTGTGACCATTAATGCACAATGTAATGGGAGGCACCATGTATTCAAAACACACAGGACATTCTATCTCTTGCAACAGATTATTAAACAAAACATCCAATAAGGTAGGAGTGCAGTCATCTGTTACAACAAAAATGTGATAATTAATTTACAAAACAACAAAACAGAAATACATATAGTCTTGTGCAGTTCATAGAAAAATATTTTCACATCATTTTTGTCTAACCAATTAATTTTGGAGAAGAATTAATAAACATGTAAAATCCCATTTAACTGATAGTGCAACCCAGTAACAGGATATAGTCTTACTTATTTTAGGAATTCTCACTATGAGGTATATTCATTAAGGTAGAATATGTTTATCACTCACCTCATATTGTTCTTCTTATTTGATTATAGACTAGTTTCGGAACATAGTTTCTGTTCCATCCTCAGTAACATCACGACCGTTGTTCTGTCGTCTTGAAGAGTTGTCCTTCTCTCCTTCCATTGGGTTTTTCAGTCAGCCAATGGAAGGAGAGAAGGACAACTCTTCAAGACGACAGAACAATGGTCGTGATGTTACTGAGGATGGAACAGAAACTATGTTCCGAAACTAGTCTATAATCAAATAAGAAGAACAATATGAGGTGAGTGATAAACATATTCTACCTTAAAGGATATAGTCTATTCTTGTCTTAAAGCATTTAACATGTAAACTGTATGGAAGTTTGGAATTTTATCCAGGAATCTGGTATAAAATCTAGTAATTAAAACATCACCAGCCTCCCAACCTGAAGAGTGAAAATTTACAACTACAGTTTCCAATTAGGATGAGTATGAAACCCAAGCTAACATGGCAAACTAAATATGTAAATATTACAACATAAAATGTAGTTTAATACGATTATATACAGTAAAACTCCTTATTCGCGGGTTCAAAATTTGGGACATAGACCCTGTATTCACAGCTAAAAATTTCTTTATTTGCGGATCCAGTCAGTATATTAGAAGGATTAGTATCCTTTATTAATGCATTGGCAACTATTTTTTACTGCAGGCACGTGCCAAGACAACTTTTACAAAGAGCGATTCAAACCAAATGGACAAATTAATAACAAAGTAAAACAAACCTTATTGTCACTAAGCCTAAAGTTCGTTGTTAAAAGCCACTGCCATCGTATTACATGTGCCGCTAGGCCAAGGCCTGTTACGATCCTATAGAAAATTTTCCCTCCAGCGTTTCATAGGACAGCCCAGAGATCTTCGTCCTCTTGGTATATAATGATAAACAGCTTTGGGGATCCGATTTGAACTCATTCTTTTTAGATGGTGTTTCCAATTTAGTTGGTACTGTTCAATATATTCCAAAATTGGCATAGTCTTCAATTCTTTTAAGATATCGGTGTTCCTTTTTCCGATCCCATCTGGTGTAACCCGCTGTTCTGCGAATGAATCTCATTTCACAAGCCGTTATTCTGCTTTCATGTTGTCTTTTTAGTGTCCATGCTTCACTACCATAGGTCAACACTGGTCTAGCCAAAGTGTTATATAAACATAATCTGGTGTTTTTTTGTACAAGGGATGGTTTCATAACTTGATTAATAATTCCCAAACTTTTATTGTAACTAGTAATTTTTTCAGGGATGTCCTTTTCATCCCAGATAGAGAGCTAATATCCAAGATATTTAAATTGATTAGATCTCTCAAAAATTTTATTCTGGAGACAGATTTTACTTTGTTTGGGGTCCTTCCCATGAAATGCCATAATTTTAGTTTTGTTAATTGATATTTCCATATTAAATTTGGCACCTATTTTTTGTAAATTATAAATTGATCATTGCAAATCATTTTCAGAAAGTGCCAGAATAGCTAAATCATCTGCAAAAAGAATAGCATCGAGTTTTAGGTTCCTATTGATGGGTATATATCCTCGTTGTGTTTTCCTCCATTCATTTATTAATCTATTCATATATATAATGAAAAACACTGGTGAAAGTCCACATCCCTGTCTTACTCCAGTGTTGATCTTTTCCCAAGAAGATAATTTGCCATTTTGTTTAACAGAGATTTTAAAATAGTAATTATAATCATTCTTTTAATGCTAATGCCAACAACAATAATAATAATAATAACAATAACAATAACAATAATATTATTATTTATTTAACTTTTATAGGAATTAATCACTATGAGGTTTAATTTATGGGGAGAGGTAAGAAACATTTAATTCCACCATAGGTAAATATTTATTTAAAAATCTACACCTACAAATTAAATCTAGCTTATAATTTGATAAATAATCTAATGGACTTACGTAAATTTCTTTAAATGTGAAAATTTGAAAAGTACTTGGTAGATTCCAAGAAAATGATTTGTTATAAAATATTGACTGCATTAGATAATGTGGAACAGATAAATGTATGACTTTATGATTTAGTAATTTCACACTCTATTGGCAATTTATTTTTTTTAACACAAAGTTTTGTGAATTCTTTATAAAATACAGCACAATTTTTATTTGAAAAATTTCCATTCATGAAGTCCAGATAATTTACACAGTCAAAGCGTAATGATACGCTTTTTCTACCATTAGGTGTCTTGATAGTTACTGTACATTCATATCTGTTTGTTTCCTCTCTGGACCCGACAAACATATAACAAATAAATAGTGCATCGTTAATAATGGTGAAATCAGATAAAAATATATTGCCCATTGTGTAAACAAGTTTATACCAGCCTCCATGAATTATGTCTTTCATATAGCCTGGTAAAAATGTATTTTGTTCTCCTTTTTTCACAAAGTCAATCTCATATTTATGATTATACATAATATGTTTCTTCAAATCTGGCATCGGTCCTTCCCAAACACATACATCACCAATTCCAAGAGGACATTTGTGCGGACCATACCGACATATGCGTTCATGTTCCTCTTTAGAATCTACAAGGAATTGTCCTGTACAACCTGACATTTTATGTTTACAAGGATGTGTTATACTTCTAGATAAAATTTCTGCATTTCTATTTCTCACATTATTTAAATCTGCTCGACATGTTGGGCACTTGATCAAGTTCTGAACACAAGCGCAACAGATATTGTGACCATTAATGCACAATGTAATGGGAGGCACCATGTATTCATAACACACAGGACATTCTATCTCTTGCAACAGATTATTGAACAAAACATCCAATAAGGTAGGAGTGCAGTCATCTGTCACAACAAAAATATGATAATTAATTTACAAAACAACAAAACAGAAATACATATAGTCCTGTAGGGTGGGCTGAAAAAACTCATTTTTTTTATTTCAAAGTTGTAATAGCGCAGAAAAGTTGCTGTTTATATACACAAAAGAAAAAAAAAATTATCAAAATCTGTCGACATCTTCCGGTCGTGCAAAGGCTCTAAAGTTTGGCAAAATATGAAAAAAAAACTTCATTTTTGCAATTATTTCTTTATCTTTTTTTAATTAGATGTCTTCGTAATGTAATAGTTTGTAACGTCTTCAAATAGAGCCTAAAAACATTTTGTTTTAATTTAGTTTGGATCATTTGATATCTTTTGTCGTGCATTGGGCCTAAAATTTGCCAAAATATTGAAAATTTCACATTTTTACAAGTTCTTTTTTATATCTTTAATATACTTTTTTTTAATGTAATAGTTACAGTATTTTTATTTTTGAACATAACATTGTGTTTTATTATGATGTGAGTAAATAACTTCCGGTCACGCAATGACCCCAATGCTATAGAAAAACAGTACCTGAAAAAAAAGAGAGTTAGGCCCATGACATGATGGGTGATAACATTAACAACGGGCATGGTACTTTTCGATTTGTTCTATATCTAAAAAGCTTAAATATTTAAGTTGCAAAAATCAACTCGTACTCGTCTTTATCAAATAATGGCTCGACCAGTCCTATGTTATGGGAGTGAAGCGTGGACTATAAGGACAAGAGATGAAAGCAGAAACAGCTTGTGAGATGAGATTTATGTGCCGAACAGCTGGCTACACCAAATGGGATCAAAAGAAAAATGTAGAAATCCTTGAAGAACTTAATGTGTCACCAATACTGGATTATATCTCCAAATATCAGCTAAACTGGAAGGAACATGTCTCAAGAATGGCTTGATCCATGATCCCCAAGGCAATAATGAACTACTGTCCAAATGGGAAATGGTCACTTGGTTGACCTATGAAAAGATGGCATGAAAACCGCTTTCTCAGGCCATAACAGTTCTTCTAGGACTATTACCTGGCAGGATGATGATGATGAAATATTTAAGTTACAGTATAGTTTTTAAACAATAAACTTACTTTTATAAAAAAAAAACAGAGTTCTGAATAAATAGTCCATGTTAGTTGAACCTGTCCATTAGTACTGTTCTCTGGACAGCAGAGTGGTTCTCATAATCCGTCTCGAGATTCAGCACCACAAACTTTTCCTGAGGCTTCTGTGACGAGTTTTACACAGCATTCAACAGCCTGCATATGAACTGGGAATTGCTTGAAAGTAATGTTCCAGTCAGGGATGGAGTCACTGTCAATGTGCAATTTGATCTCATCGTCACTGATTTTTGCCAACAATGGGGGATAAGATAATTCATAGTCCGTTCAGTTGACCATTTCTGAGTATTCTTGCATATTGAAGTTGATTTTTGGTGGCGTGAATGTTCTTACTGTTTTCCTTATTGCATCTATCTGCCTTGCCTTCAGAATTCTTTGTAGTCCGAGCTCTCTTATGAGTTTCTTGTCATCTTGAGTCATGGCTAACAGTAAGCATTCTGGGTGGGCGGAAAAACCATTCCACTCGATCACAGGATCGACAACATCAAGCAAAGATTTTGGCAAATACCTGGTAGATTGTATTGCTTGTTAAACAAGATTTGGGCCATCTGTAAACTGTTTACTTGTTTTGATAGTAAACCACATTGGCATGTATGATTTCAATATAAACAAAACTAGTTCTTGAAGTTCAGGTGAGGGCTTTCTTCACTTATGTTCAATCTGAGAGTTTTATTTGCTTTTGTCAACCACCTCGAATGTGATAAGTTCCCAGGATCTCGTACAGCCAAATCTTCTTTACAAGTTTCTGATTTTATTGCCTTTGAAATATCAAGTAGGTATTGCTGATCTTTGCTAAGCACGTTTATGTCTATCTGTGGAATCTGACAACCAGTACTCTGGAAGTCATTTATCAAATACTAAAAAAATGCGTAGAAATGTAACTTTTTCATTATTTTTGGCAAATTTTGGGGCTTGTGCATGACCGGAAGATATCAACTGATCTAAACCAAATTAAAACACAATTTTATAGGCTCTATTTGAAGATGTTACAAACTATTACATAAAAACATCTGATTAAACAATTTAAGAAATTTTATTGAGTTGTTTCTTGACTCATCTCATACTTCTTAACTCCCTTGCAGATCTAGATCAGTTGTGAACGTGAACAGCATTGAGAATGTCACAAATACAGTGACGAAATCTAGATCTGCGAGGGAGTTAAGAAGTATGAGGTGAGTCAAGAAACAACTCAACAAAATTAAAATAAACCTCATAGTGTTATAGCCTTTGTGCAACGAAAGATGTCAACAGATTTTGCTATTTTAAAATTTTTTTTGTCTATATAATTCACAACTTTTCCACGTTATAACAACTTCGAAATAAAAAAATAAGTTTTTTTGGCCCACCCTATTGTGCAGTTCATAAAAAAATATTTTCACACCATCAAGTTAGTTTGAGTCTGTATTATCTTACCTTAATATTAATGTTGTTTTGTTCTTGAACATGTTTCGACAGTCTTCTAATCATCTTCAGCATCATGGTCAGACTGGTTGGATTTATGTTGTAAACCCTGGATGTCAATGTTTACAACATAAATCCAATCATGTTGCTGAAGATGATTAGAGGACTAATTGAAACATGTTCAAGAACAAATGAACATTAATATTGAGGTAAGATATTACAGATTCAAAATAACTTGATTAAAAGAACCTCAAAATATTACTTCCTAAAATAAAACATTTTCACACCATTTTTGCCAACCTCGCCTGCTATGAAGGTAACTCAGAAAGTTTCTGGATATTGGCAACATTTTAGAGATAACCTAAAATTTACCATTACATCTTCTCAAAGTACTCTCCCTCAGCCTCTATACACCTGGACATCCTTCGGAACAAAGACTGGAAGCACTGATGCCAGTCAATGTCCTTGATATTAAACTCCTCTCTACATGCAATGGCAGCATCTTCCAGGCTTGCAAACTGCTTTCCAACAGTCGTTTTTTCACTCAAGGGAACATGAAGAAGTCGCAAGGTGCTGACCACATGTTACCCCTACACTGACTTATGATCATCTACCTCTGTGAATAAATCATGTGGACGTGAGGCCAGCAGTCGGATGTTAGGCCTAGGGCCTTCAAGGCCTGTCGCGCTTGGAGTAAGAAAAATCAAACCCAAGCTAACATGGCAGACTAAATATGCAAATATTACAACATAAAATGTAGTTTAATAAGTTTATACAGTAAAACCTGCTGAAAGCAGAATCGTATGGGACCAATTTTTTTTTTTTCCACATTATACAAAATTCCGCATTATAAAAAACTTATTAATAATCTTAGATTATAGAGTACCATATATGTATTTTTAGTACCTTGGATTAATTGTAGTTCCACTGCCTTTGAAAAGTGAGGTATAATATGTATGAGCGACTTCGACGGTAACGTGCAAAAAACAGTCGTGTTTTGTCAGCGTTAAAAATGTCTCTTAAGTGCGTATCCTGAAATTAAAGTATGCAGTTTCGGTTTCTGATCACTAACTACACTTTCGTCCACATACTTTGATTCCCCACAAATTTCATTCCATACTATATTGTGTCGTTTTTTAACACTTTCAACACGACGTGCGTGTCTATTATGTTCTGTAAGAAAATGGCTGTCTGTACGTATCTCATACGGTCTGGCATTTGCCATGCAAAGTAATGAAACTGCTCATATTCAGTACGTTCATCTATTCCTGCTAGAAGTTTAGTTATTTTTCTTCCTGGGTAGAGTGTGTTCTTTTCATATATATCGATTTCTACACGACTAATTTCAATTTTATGATTGAAGCAACATCATCAGTTGTTGTTGAAGTTGCAAGATGGATGGATCAAGTTCAGAGCGTGTCCTTGCTGAAGTCTCTAATATTTTTTCGGTTCATCTGGTTCCGAAAATGATTATACCGATGATGACAATGATTATGAATCACCAGATTCTGCAAGTGATACTATTTTAGCCTTCTGTGTTCAATCTCATCCATTATATTTCTTTCTGCATTCTAATTTCTGTATTTCTAATTTTTCCCTGTCGAGATTTTCTGGCAGCTCTTCTCCAAAAATCCACGAGTAAAAAAAAAAAATGAAAAATGATCAGGAGAATCCATTTTTTCCCCTTGTAAGCAAAAAACATGCATTTTTTAAAATTCTGTAAAAATGTGATGGCCATCCTAAAAACTAGTAATACCATTAAAAAATACAAATTTTATTTATTATAGATAACTGATATGCTATTCTATGTTATTTTTCTAAGTAGCTTAAAAAAATCACAAAAATGTTAAAAACAAGCAGTCCGCTGTCGGAAAACAGGTATCATGGGTTGAGTGTGGAAAGTGTTAAAAATGTCCAACCAATCTGAAGATGCCTTGAAATCATTATTCCCTAGGAATTTTGCAACAGCTATAGCTTGACTTTGGAACATCAGTCCGGAAATTTACAGATTTATTTTCAATCACTTTCACATTTAATGACAATGATACATACGTTTTAGACATCTTTATTCTGTAAATTCAGAACGCTACCTGTGAAAGATCGGTCTCAGAACCGAAACTAATTTAAGATTTTACAGTGCAATGGTTAATTGTAAGACAAGTATTTTGCATAATGGGTGTGCAGTGAGGCTGAAATAAAATTTCAAGTACAGGTAGAATGGTAAAATTAAATGTTTCTTACCTCTCCTCATATAAATCTTCTAAGTAGATCGCGATTTCGAGACCATAATGGTCTCATCAGTACTTTTTTGGCGACTGATGTTATGTCGATCAGAAGAAACTCTTCTTCTTCCCTCTGTTGGTGGACCGATGAACCTCTGGATCAGGTCAAAATTTGCGGGAATTTCGAAGTTCATAAGTTTTCCTTTTTTTTTCTAAATGTGGATCTTTTCCCAAACCGTGAGTTCCTTTTGTTTGTCTATTTGTTTAATTAGACTGGCTTGTGATTCAATTAAATGTTTCTAAGAAATGTCAAAAATGGAGAAGTGGAAAAGTCAGCAGTAGCTGCTCATGCTTGGTTCGAAAAACATTTAATTGAATCAAAAGCCAGTCTAATTAAACAAACAGACAAACAAAAGGAACTCACGGTTTGGGAAAAGATCCACATTCAGAAAAAACAAAGGAAAAACTTATGAACTTCGAAATTCCTGCAAATTTTGACTTGATCCAGAGGTTCATCGGTCCACTAACAGAGGGAAGAAGAAGAGTTTCTTCCGATCGACATAACATCAGTCGCCAAAAAAGTACTGAAGATGAGACCGTTATAGTCTCAAAATCGCGATCTACTTAGAAGATTTGTACGAGGAGAGGTAAGAAACATTTAATTTTACCATAAATTAAACCTCATCATCATCATCATAGTACATTCACGAATTTAGGCCATTTGTTGACCTGTTTCGGCCTCAAGAGAAACACCATCCAGAAGTCTTTTGAGTGGACATCCTGGTCTTCTTCTTCCTGCAGGTTGATATCTTAACATTAGTTTGGGTATTCTGTGATCTTCCATTCGATGAACATGTTGTATCCATCTTGACTTATAATCAGAAATTTTGTTTTCTAAAGGTTCCATGTGTAATTCTTCTAAGATGTCTTCATTTTTTTTGTGATCTAGTAGTGTGTATCCTGCAGTCCTCCGAAGATATCTCATTTCAGCAGATCTAAGTCTCTGTATATCCTTCTGTTTCAACGTCCATACTTCGCTACCATACAAAAGAGTTGGAAGAGCCAGTGTTTTATACACTTTCAGTCTTGAATGCTTTTGGACTAACTGTGGCTTGAAGATAGAATTTATTAACCCTAAAATTCTTAAAAATTTAGATATTTTTGCATTTACATCCTTTTCTTCTTCATATGAGATATTGCATCCTAGATATGTAAAATTATTCACCTGCTCCAAAATTTTATTGTCCAGTACAATTTTACTTCTGACAGGATCTACACCTTGAAATGCCATAATTTTTGTTTTTTCTGTAGATATCTTTAATCCATATTCTTCTGTAATTTTGTTAAGTTCATACAGACCTTTCTGTAGATTATCTTCGGAATTTGCTATTATTATTTGGTCATCTGCAAACAATAGGGTGTTTAATTTTCTATTTTCTGATATTCTTATTCCAAATTTATATGTTTTGTTCCAGCAACATATTACTTCATTGATATAAATTGCAAAGAGTGATTAATTCCTGTAAAAGTTAAATACAGGTAGAATCTTTACTTCACCCGGCAGCAGGAATCATTCCTTATTGTTTTTTTGGCTTAATGGGAATTCAATGAAGTGGACACTAATTTATTTTTCTGTCTTTCCGCTTTATAATTTTTTTTTCATGAATTGTGTAGAAATATACTTTCATTTCTGCGTTGGACAGATTCCTTTTATGCTAAATAAATACACTTAAAATTACTATTATTTCACCGGGACCAATAAATTTCTTCACATTGCACAGATTCCTGCATTATTCATGTTCCGGATTAAACAAGTTTTACTGTATATTGATTTTTTGTGAAGATAATTAATTAGCTGTTAATTGCAATGAATGGTTTAAAATTAAAAAGTAAATTGATTACCTGCTGATACAGGACCTTTCTTTTCATCTCCTTCATTGTAATTATTTTCTGTTGAATCTTGTTTATTATTTTCATTTTGATCTAAATCTCTTATTACATCCATATTGTCAAAATCTGGAATCTGAATATTTTGATTTCTGAAAATAGAAAAAATGCAGAAATATTTGAGAAAAGTTACCATACACTAACAAATAATTTAATAAGCAATTGACTTATTGTCTGGCTTATGGAATCCATTGATTTAAAGCCACATTAACTAAACCCCTCCATTGGTCCTTATCCTCGGACAAAGGAATCAAGTTCATATATCTGATATTCAGTTCCCTAAGAGCTGATTTTTTTTTTCTCCAAGCACAACAGGCCTAGAAGGCCCTTGGCCTACCAGCCAGCTAGTGGCCTCACATAAGTAGTAGAATTTTGCTATCTACACGTAGCACACTTTCTGATGCTTTCTTTTTTTACTAAGGGTTTCCAATAAAAATTTTGAGAGAATCTTCTTCTTCTTCCTTCCAAGTATTAGGCCAAGGCCTGTTACGATCCTATAGAAAATTTTCCCTTCTGGGAAATTCTCGTATAAGACTTGAAAGCATAATAATAGTCGATTGGTTGCTGGCCAAAGGAAGGCAAGACCAGTGATGGGGCTGCCATCTTGCTTTTCTGGAGAAGAAAATAAAATAAAGGAAAGAAATGGAAGAAAGGAAAGACTCCCTAGCCCTCAGATGCCCTAATAGCGTTGGGTCAAAAAAACAAGAATAAACCAAGAGAGGTTAGATAGTAAAGTTAAAAGAGTGAAAAACACAAGTGGAAGAAATGTTTTGCTCAGCTTGGGCACTTTGTGGTCGCCATATTCATATCCCCTAGATGAGGACCCCTGAGGGAATTTTGAGAGAATTTCAATTTGAAATGTCAATCATTTGAGCTAAATGGCCTTCCAATCTCAATCTCCTAGCTAATTCTGTAGGCTATGAAACCTATAGGTACAATGTTATATTTAGTTCATATATCCAATAGGCGTATGCTGTTCCATAAGATCTATCAAAATGTTATCCTCCCACACTGCTGTGGTCTTGAGATTACATGCTGTCTTGTCACACAGCAGGCCCGGCTTTGACTCCCAGTAGGGACAGGCTCCTAAGTGAGGTTTTTTTTTCGGATTTTTTCCTCACATGTAAGACAAATATCAGGAAGCTTACGGCCCAACGGTTCCCAAAAATCATCTGGCCATCATCATCATCCTTATCATTATTATCATCCTTCACCGGTGTGGAAAGCAACAGGAAACTACCACACCTACAATTCCCTAGTAAAGCTGCAAAGCATAGCATGAAAATGCTATGATTGCAGTGAAAGACCTGCTCTCAGGCAGAATTACTATGGATGGATAGATATACCTAAGGTCTTCCTAATTGTCTTTTCCAATTAAAATTTTTAAAGACTTTCTTTTATTTTCCTCTTTCTTATTACATGACCTTCCCATCTGACTGTAATAGAATTATCTCAGTGTCCTGAACTTAATAACTCTGACAACATTAGGATTATTATATAAATTATGGAGTCATTGTGAAACTTCCTCCATTCTCATCCCTTATGTGACAAATATTTGTCTTAGTATTGTATTTGTAAATGCTTTTTAATTATTTTTTCTTTATTCATATTTATATTTCACAAGCATTCAGTACTGGTATCAGCCTCTAGTCTAGGGGTGAAGTTCTTGCAGGTCCAAACCCAGCTATGGTCAATGCATTTCCTAGAATGGTAAAATCCAAGGGACAACTCCTCTTAGAGAGACTTTAAGCCATGGGTCCTCTGAGTCTAAAGGTTTTCAGGCTCCTGAAAGAACCTAAAGCTGAAATTAAAGGCTCTGAGCAGAATTTTACCAGCCTTTGCATTCAATTAATACCATAGTTGACTCTACTAGGTCTCTCTCTTTGAAGGATGAGCTAACCACTCATCGCTTTCTGACATCTGTAGCTAAATAAGCATAACTAAATTATGATTGATTAAATAAGCAAGGCAGCACACTTGCCCTACATGGGGACAAGTAGACAATACACAGTACCACTGGCAAGACTTAGATCTCTTAACACTTAAATTTCTACAAAATGGAAAGTTGTTTCAGTTAACCAGGTTGTATAATATCCAGTGGTAGGGAATGGTCAGCATCATCATCGTCATCCTCCCATGTTATTTCTAGTATGGTAGAACTATTATGGACATAATGAAACACTGGTGATCTCAGACCATCTTGTCCTTGGACGACCCAATAGTCTCTTGCCATTTTAATTGATACCACATGATGGTTCTAGAGATCTTTGTTCTAGGCATTCTGTTAAAGTTAATGAATGAGACAATTCTTATCTTACCTCATACTTTATGTTTTTTAACACGGGAACTGCAGTTTTCAAGAGGCATCCCTCTCATCCTCAGCCAATATCATGACTACTGGATTTTCGTTTGAATCTCCATCTATAACATTGCCATCTGAACCTTGACATAAGTCCTGTTCAGTGTGAATTACAAAATTCATTGATCTAAATTTGATCTTCTGAATATATATCTTTTCCCAAACTGTCAATCCCAAAGATTTTTCAAATGTTTTAAAAGTTTAGCCTCTTTTTCAATTTTATGACTCTCCAGTAAACTATGAGCTGCAGTAGATGATTTTTTTACACCATTTTAAATATTTCTAAAGTGTTCCTTAGTGCGACTTGATTTATGGTTACTCATGTGGTCTGAAGTAATAGTGTTTTTTTTTTGTGGTGATGTTTATGGTATTCTGTTCATTGTGGTCAGATATGGTGTGGCAGGTAGCAGAGAATTCCCACATAAAGTCGCAAGTAATCCCAATCCATGGTCCCTAAAATGAGTTGGTGAAGAATTGTTGTGTTAACCTTCTACCTCTCCACTTCTAGAATTTAAAAGAGTTGGGAGTTTTATTTTATTCGGTAGAGACTAGGGGCAACTCCGACATTTGTCTTAGTACTAAGGAAAATCACCAAGAAAACTTTGGCAGAGTGGGGTGAGTTAGTAAGTTTTGTTAAAGGGCCAAAATAGGGTAGGGCTTGGATTGACAGAGTATCTTTATTGGGCTTGGAAATTAGGTACATAGAGTGAGTGTTACAGAATTAGATTTAGTATACAGAGTGATTCAAAAGGTTGCACACAAATTTCAGGAGCTTGTAGAGGGGTTGATATACAACTTTTGATTAGTAACCTATGGCCTGGAAAGTAATCCTGAGTCAGTACAAGCCTGGGAAAGTCGGGAACTTCAATGTGGATCTAAGCTTAACTTTCAGAGAGGTACTGGGTTCAATAAACTACTTCATGAATGTATGAAGACCGTTATCATACCATTTAGTGCAGTACAGTACTTGTCAGGGTTTAAAAAGGGTTATTTTGGTTTTTTAATAAAACCCAAAAAAAACAGGTTTTTTTGGGTTTAATATCTCCCCCCCCCCCGATAATTTAAAAGCTATACTACATTACATTAAATCCACATTTAGAATAAAATAATAATTTTGTAATATGTATTTTAAGAGAAACATTTTGAAATTCCAGAAAATATTACCAGAATTTTGGAAAATGTATTTATTTACAAAAATGTTTTGCATATGCAGAAACAGCTGATATTTATTGGAAAAATATTTGATCGTATGCAAGCTGAAAAAAACTAATATTTCTGATTTTGTGGAACTTTGGATAGACATAATATAATGTGCTGATCTTCAAATACATAAAGACAGTATTCAACGTAGGATGAGTGAAGCTGTTTTGCCAATACACTATGTTGCAAATATGATGAATCCTAAATATGTAGAAAAATGCTTTTCTTGTGATCAAGAAAATCAGGCTGAGTCTTGGTTGACAAACAAACACCCTAAATAGCTTGTACCGTTTTTAGCCTTTAAAATTAAATATAAACAAATATATCCACCATCAATATTTGTGGTTGAAGCAAGGAGATGCACTATCTCCTCTACTATTTAATTTTGTACTGGAGCATGCCATCATATCTTTAAAGGATGAAGAAGGCCTACAACTCAATGGTATTAATAAGCTGTTAGTTTATGCTGATGATGTAGTACTATTGGCCGATAGCAAGGAGATACTAAAGGACAACACGCACACACTATTGAGTAACACTAAGGAATTAGGACTGGAAGTAAATATCAATAAAACAAAATATATGGTCACATGTAGATATTCATTATATAATGGAAATGGACAGCTAATGACAAATGAGGGAAATTTTGAGGAAGTGGCTGAATTCAAATACCTAGTAACAATAATCTCAAATAGGAATGAGATGCACAAAGAAATTAAACATAGGCACAATTCTGGAAATGCGTGCTATTATGCATTGCAGAGACTTTTGATGTCCCAACTCCTTTCAAAAAACGTTAAACTGAAAATATATAAAACTATTATTCTACCAGTTATATGAGTGCGAAACATGGACTCTTACTTTAAGGGAGGAAATGAGATTACGAGTTTTTGAGAATAAAGTTCTTAGGAAAATTTTTGGACCTAAGAGAGATGAACAGACAAGTGAATGGAGAAGACTACATAACAATGAACTACATAGTCTTCATAGGAAGCCAGATATAATAAGAACAGTTAAGTCTCGTAGACTGCGTTTGGCAGGACATGTGCATATGGGGAATGAAAGACATGCATGGAAGCTTCTTATAGGAAAGCCAGAGGGAAAATGCCCAGTTGGTAGACCAAGAATGACGTGAGAGAACAACATTAACTATGATTTGAGGGAAATAGATTATACAGGGAATAATTGGAAGGCATTAGCTCAGGATAGGGATGTATGGAGAGTTTATGTTCGCGCGGCCATGAACCTATGGGTTCGATAGTGCCAGTGAGTAAGTAAGTTAGGAAATGGCAAGTTAGTTTACGTCCATTTTTCTTTTTGCATTTGGGAATCTATTTCCAAAGTTGGTAACGCCAACTGCAGAGCCATCTACCGGAGGCTACATTAACCATTACGGCAACTCGCGCATGCGCACTGCGATTCATTCGTGTCCGGTATATAACCTCTATGCATATAACCGACTTTTTCCCATATTATTTTAGTATTGTATATCTGGCTTAACTTTGGCAGAGAGAGAGAGATGGAGATACGGTAGATCGTTGACCACTTTAGTCCAGATACAAAAGAAATAATCCACCCTGTTTTCAGTTTTCCTCTTCCCCCTTTCCCCTATTAACATCTGGTGAAGAAACACTGGCAACACTGGTGTGAGTGAGAGAGAGGTGAATACAGTTGCCTCATTCTACAAATGTCTCGTAAAGTTAAACCAGAGAGACTATAGTTACCGGTACTGAATCTTTTAACTAGGAAAATATTAAGAGTGTTACCAACTTCTTGACAGTATACAAAAGCTTTAGACAGAAGACCAAGTATTATTTCGGGCATTTTTCTGATATATACCCTGCGACCAAAGATATAAACCTGAATGAAAATGTCTCTACTGTACCGGTACTGGAAATTTCCAGATACACTTCAGCGCATACATTTAATTCATATTACCCATTGACATAAATATGAAATTAAATTGTGTAATGTTAATGTTGTGAACTTACCAAGAGAATTCTATGTTCCACTTTTTTAACAGTAAGCACAAAATGCAAACAGTATTCCCGATGACACAGACAGACGCCTTCTGCAGTCTGGACAAAGAATGAATGCACGTGAAGTAATCGGTGCAGTAATAATAAGAAGAAAGGTTCGCCCTAATGAGTAATGCTATGGTTTATCTACGACGCAAAGCGCAAGCGCAAATATTGCTCCCCGTGTATTTAAATGGTTGTGGTTTTCGTCTTCTATTAAATTCTAAACCTGATAAAACTGGTCTGGCGAAAATAGGAAGTATTCTAAAATTTGGTATTATCAATCATACACTGGCACTATCGAACCCGTAGGTTCATGGCCGCGCGGACATAAGCTCTCCATACATCCCTATCCTGAGCTAATGCTTACCAATCATTCCCTGTATAATCTACTTCCTTCAAATCATAGTTAATATTATTCTCCCACCTCATTCTTGGTCTACCAACTGGGCGTTTTCCCTCTGGCTTTCCTACAAGAAGCTTCCATGCAAGTCTTTCATTCCCCATACGTGCAACATGTCCTGCCCATCGCAGTCTACGATATTTAACTGTTCTTATCATATCTGGCTTCCTATAAAGACCACGTAGTTCATTGTTAGGTAGTTTTCTCCATTCACCTGTCTGTTCATCTCTCTTTGGTCCAAAAATTTTCCTAATTACTTTATTCTCAAATACTTGTAATCTCCTTTCCTCCCTTAAAGTAAGAGTCCATGTTTCGCACCCATATAATATAACTGGTAGAATAACAGTTTTATTTATTTTCAGTTTAACGTTCTTTGAAAGGAGTTGGGACTTCAAGAGTCTTTGTTATCATCAATCATATATTTATTTAAATAATGTGTTCTATTATTTTCCATACAACATTCATATGATGCTGTTGCTTTAGGTGCCTTTCCCGTCTTTATTAATGTTTCGTACTATTTTAAACGTTTTGTAATGACACTTAAAACTTTTTTTATGAAGAATTATTATATGTTTATCGATGTATACAAATTACGACTTTTCCTCTCAATGATATTTCAAAGTTCTTTAGAATTGGAGTGCGCATGCGCGAACGCTTATGAAATTACATCCACCAGATGGCAGGATACATGTGTAAATGACCAACATTTGCATTTAATTCCAAAACATATTTTAAGACCCCAATAAATGTTCAATCACTTCATTTTGTTAGGTTCCAATGGGTTAGTTTAGTATACATCAGATTAGTTTATAGTTTACTAAATAGTATGTATGTAATTTATTTCATTAGTTTATGCAGGAACAGGTGTGTATACATCCATTTTTTCATTAACACGTTTGGGAATTTATTATGAATGTTTTGTATTTCTACAGAGTTTCTCTATGGGACATTTCGATTTCCCATACATGTTGTGCCATCTGTCGACAATTCCATAAACATAAGCGCTGTACCGTATGCGCTCCATGCGAAACCAGCATCATGCCAAACGTAACGCGAGCTCGCGTCACGTCGGGCGCGACACGCTGTACAATAAACCATAGCATAAGACCACAGAGCACTCGAGTACTCTGTAAACTAATGTGAGAGTTGCTGATGTTAGAGATTTTCCCCGCCAAGAATTACGTAATCACATGCTACAAGGATGTCCAAATTTATTTTTCATCGTCATCATCTTCCAGGGATTAAGCCTGTTGGCTCGTTCCGGTTCCATGAAAGCTAGAATTGTTAAAATTGTTCAGACCATCTTCTGTGTGGGCGGCCAACATTTCTCCTTCCGCGCTGTTTATAATTTAGCAATAATTTTGGAAATCTTCCTTCTGGCATTCTATCAATATGTTCTTTCCAGTCGTTTCTGTATTTAATTATTCGGTCTGTAAGTCTGAAAATATTCAGTTCCTTTCTTATATCTTCATTTCTTTTCTTATCCAGCAGAGTATATCCTGATATATTTCTTAAAAATCGCATCTCAGCTATTTCCAATCTTAGTTCTTGTCTTTTAGTGATCGTCCAACATTTTGATCCATACATCAATACAGGAACAGCCATTACTCTATAAAATTAAATTTTTGTTTCTTTTCTTGTGTTTTTAAGGGTTCTTTTATTTGTATTTATTTATTTATTTATTTTACCTAATGGAGTTAAGACCGTAAGGTGTCCTCTTCCACTTCATCAGGGTTAAATTATACATACAATAAGAATTATGATAAATGATACATAGTAGATAATTATACTTACTTACTCATTGGCACTATCGAACCCATAGGTTCAAAGCCGCGTGGACATAAGCTTTCCATACATACCATCCTGAGCTAATGCTTTCCAATCATTCCCTGTACAATCTACTTCCCTCAAATCATGGATAATGTTATTCTCCCACCTCATTCTTGGTCTACCAACTAGGCGTTTTTCCTCTGGTTTTCCTACAAGAATCTTCCATGCACGTCTTTAATTTCCCATTCGTGCCACATGTCCTGCCCATCGCATTCTACTAGACTTAACTGTTCTTATTATATCTGGCTTCTTATAAAGACCATGTAATTCACTGTTATGTAGTCTTCTCCATTCACCTATCTGTTCATCTCTCCTTGGTTCAAACATTTTCCTAAGAACTTTGTTCTTAAATACTCGTAATCTCTTTTTCCTCCCTTAAAGTAACAGTCCATATTCCACATTCATATAATATAACTGGTAGAATAATAGTTTTATATATTTTCAGTTTAACGTTTTTTGAAAGGAGTTGGGACGTCAACAGTCCCTGTAATGCATAATAGCACGCATTTCCAAAGTTGAGCCTATGTTTAATTTCTTTGTGCATCTCATTTCTATTTGTGATTATTGTTCCTAGGTATTTGAATTCAGCCGCTTCCTCAAAATTTCCCTCATTTGTCATTAGCCGTCCATTTCCATTATATAATGTATTTCAATGTGTGACCATATATTTAGTTTTATTGATATTGACTTCCAGTCCAAATTTCTTAGTGTTACTCAATAGTGTGTGCAATAGATAATTATAGATTATAGACTACACAATATAAAGTTGACAAGGAAAAGAAAAGAAAATAATAATAATAATAACAAAAATAATAACCTATATTTAGTTTAAGTAAATGGCTTGGTAAAGAGAGTTTAAAATATAAAGAAACAATAAAAGTATACATGGAACAGGGTTATATATTATATTGTCTAAGGAAATATGAAGTGAGTTTATTTTTAAACTGTTTTTTGAGTCAGGCAGCCCTTGATATACGAGGGGATGGAATTCCAAAGTCGGGTGGCTGAAATAAGGAAGGATTAGTAATAGTGAGATATTGGATGTAGAGGAACAGCTACCGCTAAATTTTTCTCTCGATTGTGTTGTGTTGAAGTTATGGTGGAAGGATAGCGAATGAAAGCTAGTAGAAATACGAGGGCGGATCGGAAAGTAACGCACAATAATTTTTTTCTGCCTTGGAATTGCAGCTAGAATGTTGAAATTTCGCAGAGATATAGTTTGAAGTTTTCACTACAGATGGTATTTTTTTCTCAGGTGCACCTCTTGCGAGAGAAGCTTGAACTATGCAACAAAGATGGCGCGCATGCTACAGTCGTCCACCTGTGAGGAACAGAGAAGTGTTGTTCGATTTTTGTGGGCCAAAGGGCATAAATCCAGTGAAATTCACAGGGGACATGCGTGGCGTGTATGGGGATGATTGTATGGACCGTAGCAATGTCTTCCGTAAAGTTAGTGCTCGCTGGGTGCCTATGAACCTGACAGACGACCACAAGGGCCAGCGAATGATGGCAAGCTTGGACCACTTAACGCGGTACACCGCACAAGGACATGAGTCATAACCCTCTCCCCTGACGCGTCTAACGGTACTAACGGCATATTTTGAGAAGGAAGGACTACCTGTTAAAGCTATCCTACTTCTAGACAATGCACTCTACAACCCAAGTTCAAGTGAACTTATATCTCAACATTAGTAAGATTCATGATAAAGTTCCGTTGAAGTATTATTCAAAATTGAAATATAAATTTTTGAAATATTAATTTACTTAAATAAAAATAAAACTTCAAGTTTTATACGATTTTCATATTTATTACAATATAAATTTGGCCATTAACAACAAAAAACAAATAAGTATCTTTAGGCAACGGAAATGGATTTTATACGAAGGGCAGCAAGAATTTCAAGAGAAAAAATTAGGAACTCAGTTATAAGGGAGAAAATGAAGATTGAAGACATTATTTTAGATTATATTAAAACTCAGCAATTAAGATGGTACGGACATGTCCAGCGAATGGAAGAGGATCGGCTACCAAAATCTGTTTTGGAATGGAAACCCGAGGGAAGACGAGGCAGAGGAAGACTTAAAACCTTCTGGAGTCAGGGAATATGTTTATACATGAAGGAGAAACATCTACAGCCAGGAGATTGGATGGACCGACAAAATTAGCTATTAGGAATCGGACGATGTCAAAGACATTAATCAACCGATGATATATCTATGAATTTGTAAAAGCTGTTTCGCTACTTTGTACCTTCTTCAGACATGATTACAAACTAATGAATTTTGTTATTATATATAAACTCAGAAATTGATGTTTTAAGAAGATCAGCTGGAAAATTAGAGTGGATAGAATACGAAATAAGGGAAACTATGGGTGTACAAGAGGAGCCGGACATCATAGACATTATAAAAAAGAAAAGATTACAGTGGTCTGGCCATGTCAAAAGAATACCAGATCAAAGATTGCCTAAAATTGTTATGGAATGGATCCCAACGAAAAGGAGGAAGAGAAGAAGACCGAAAAAAAAAACTTGGATAGAAGGGGTACAAGCGGCTATGAATATCAGAGGATTGGAAGAAGATCAATGGCTGGACAAACAGGAATGGCGTTTGGTTTCCGGAAGACGGCGGAAGCTGCCATGACACCGGATGATAATTATATATAAACTCCAGTACATGACAACTGTAACTATGCAACTGAATATAAACAAACAAGGCCCGTCTCCTCAACTTTGCTGGTTATTTATCTCTACCATATTTTTAGTGCAACGCCAGTTTTGAATCCTGCTGATAATGGGATAGGGGGCACGCCGTAGCGTAGTGGTTAAAGCACTGTGCTACAAGCCGGAAGGTCGAGGGTTCAAGTCCCGGTGGGGTAAGGATTTTTAAACTGACCCAAACCCTCTGGCGGCACTATGGCCCTTGTGCAAAATTTTCGATTTTTTAAGCCATTTTTCGAAAAATTTGTGCATTTTTTTCGGATTTTCGAGTGCATCAAAAATCCCCTATACTAGACTTAAAATAATCTATTTTCATATTCAAGTCCCATAACCTATCAGTCTCTAACGTAAATGAGTCTACCAGACTCTTGTTCCGGGGGTAAAGGCGGCCGTCACGCAGGGATGACAACCCGGCTGACATCAAGTGCCGATTGTCCAGAAAAAGTTGGAGCCAACCTCCTACTCCCCCAAGGGCCTCTTGAGGCTTGTAGTGGGATCACTTTACTTTACTTTGCTTATGATGGGATATTCCCTACAGATAAATAACTAATAAAGTTGAGGAGACGGACCTTTTAGGTAAATATTTCATAATTTTATATTTTAATGTTGAGCTTATATCTGATGATGGTCAGATTATTGTGAAATATTTTGCACCATGTGTCACATCTCTGATTCAACCCATGGGACAAGGTGCTGCGATTGCTAGTGTTAAACAACATTATCGCACGAACCTTGTACGAAGCCACGAGGAAACTGACGTCACATTTTAGAAATATTTAAATGTGTTAGTTGCAATTTATAGAATTTATAGGGCGTGGGAAAAAGTGAAACCTTCCATAATAGAACGATCGTGGAATGAACTTATGCCGCCTAAGAATGAAGACTTTGCAGTATTGCTTCCGAAAACTGTGACAATGCTACAAATATAGCTCACTTGTTGAAAGTGAAAACGTGGATGAAGAAAATGTGGCTGAGTGACACGGGTGAACTCGGCTTCCAAACATTGAATGACGCGGCTATTGTCAACAAATTTTGAGGGGTAGGAGAAGGAGAAATGAAGACGAAAATGCAACGACCTTACTTACTTACTCACTGGCACTATCGAACCCGTAGGTTCATGGCCGCACGGACATAAGCTCTCCATACATCCCTATCCTGAGCTAATGCTTTCCAATCATTCCCTGTATAATCTACTTCCCTCAAATCTTAGTTAATGTTATTCTCCCACCTCATTCTTGGTCTACCAACTGGGCGTTTTCCCTCTGGCTTTCCTACAAGAAGCTTCCATGCAATTCTTTCATCCCCCATACGTGCAACATGTCCTGCCCATCGCAGTCTACGAGACTTAACTGTTATTATATCTGGTTTCCTATAAAGACCATGTAATTCACTGTTATGCAGTCTCCTCCATTCATGTGACTCTTCATCTCTCTTTGGTCCAAAAATTTTCCTAAGAACTTTATTCTCAAATACTTGTAATCTCCTTTCCTCCCTTAAAGTAGAGTCCATGTTTCGCATCCACGACCTTTGAAAACAAAATTAGCCACACATCAAAATGTATAGACGTCTTATTAGAATAAAATATAATTCCATGGCGCGACAGACCTAGCAGCCGGCTGTTGGCCTCACATCCACATGTGTCAATCACAGAGGTAATTGATCAAATGATCTAGCCAGTGTAGGGGTGACATGTGGTTAAGCATGTCGAGTTCCCCAGCCGTTATAGCTGGTTTTCTCAACCTGGAACCGCTACTTATTCTAGCTACCCAAATGCCTCATGATGCTAGGTGGGCACCAGTCCCATACTGGCCGAAATACCAAGAGAAAATTTCTTCACCCATGGAAACTCGAACCAGCGGAAGTCCCGTAGCTCTGCGCCAAAAGGCTTCCTGCCTTAAGTCACTCGAATAAGGCGCGCGACCTTATTAGAATATCCATCCATAGTAATTCTGCCCGAGGGCAGGTCCTTTACTGCAATCATAGCATTTCCATGCTATGCTTTGCAGCTTTACTAAGGAATTGTAGATGTGGTAGGTTCCCGTTGCTTTCCACACCGGTGAAGGATGGTGATGATGGCCATATGATTTTCGGGGACCGTCTGGGCCTTAAAGTTTTCCTGACATTTGTCTTACAGGTGAGCAAAAACCCCGATAAAAACCTCACCCAGAATAAGTGCCCCGACCGGGGATCGAACCCGGGCCTGCTGCGTGACTAAGGTAGCACGCTACCTCGGGACCACAGTATTAGAATATATGGGACAAAAATTTAAGTACAACAGTTTTCGAATTAAAATACTGCATTGCATGTTTATTGTCAGAATAACTTAATACTAATAAAATTCATTGTTAAAACCGTTGAAGTGGAGAGTCATAAAATAAAATAAGTTAAAATATACCTTCTTAGGTAAAATCCGTCGTCCTCAACTTATAAAATATGTAATCTCTATGCCTGTAGGTCTTTCAGAACACCCGTTCCATCTTCAGCAGGTCACTCTTCGCTACAACATCCAGTATGTCGTGACGACGCCTCATTAGGACCAGCAGCATCAACCATCATACTGGATGTTGTAGCGAAGAGTGATCTGCTGAAGATGGAACGGATGTTCTGAAAGGTCTACATGCATAAAGATTGCATATTTTACAAGTTGAGGACGACAGATTTTACCTAAGAAGGTATATTTTAACTTATTTCATTTTATAGAATAACTTAGTTGGAATATCCGTGTTTTTCGATTTTCCGTGCATATCTCGGTCCCAATTAAGACGGATAATCGGGAGTTTGCTGATGTCAATGAATAACATATGGTTTGAACATTGCCCCAATTATACATCTTGTAGGCAATTAAGTTATTACTTGGATATAGGAGGGTAAGGTGAAAGATTGTAAATCTTTTAAGGAGATAAAACTCTTCTACTAGAAAAGTTCTATATTTAGTAAATTTTGCTTAGAAGCCTCTTTTTTAAGCTCAAGGTTCTTTTACGAGCCTGAAAATCTTCAAACTCGGGACTCATGGCTTTGAAGTCCCTCCCGGAGGACTTTCCCTTTGATTTTTTCCACCCCAAAAATCCATTGATTCAAGCAGGTTTGAACCCGCGACCCTCGACGACTAGTCAAGGAATAAACCACCAGGCCACTACAGCTACAGACCGAGAGTAAATTTGGAAAATAACATTAACCATGATTTGAGGATTGGTGAATTATTGAGGATATTAGCTCAGAGTAGACACATTATGTCTATGAACCTTTGGGTTTGATAGTGAGATATAAACTTACTATGGTGTATTTAACCAAGAATTTTTATTTGTTCAATATAACACAAGGAATTTATCAAAGGATACAATATAAAAATGAAACTAGATGTATAAACAAATGCAATACAAAGCATACAATGGTGTCAATAGTTCATTTTTTCTGGGAATTCAATCCTCCACCAATTCTCCCACATAATTGTATTTGTATACAATTGAGAACAAAATGCATAAAATACTTGTATTATTATATAATTTGTCATTGACAGCAGTTCAAGAATTAAAAAAAACATTTGTTACGAAATAATGTATTTTTAACGATATAATAGTTACAGCTTGTCTTTTTGGACTGACAGGAATGCATTGAGCTTGAAATTAATTTGCTACCTGCATGGCAGTCAGGTGTATTTATCATTATTTTGCCTAACTTTTTTTTTTAATTCTCTTTTTAGAAGTTACAGTATGGCTAAAAATTTAAGGAAGATGGTTATGGAGTTATGAAAGTACATAATAATAACAATCTAAACAATTATATCTGTGATTATAATTACCTGACAATTTATTTCATGTTAATAAAGGATTTATTATATATATATATATATATATATATTTATTTATTTATTTTAAAAAAATATATAGAAATTTTAAACCATGTCTGAATCAATTTTTAAATAAATTGGAATTTCGATGCTTTTATTATAAATTTAACAATTCTCACTGAAAGGCAAATTATATCTTCTTGTAATCTTGTAAGCCCATGTTTCCCTTAACAGAGATTTAGGCACTCTCCCCCTACAGGGAAGAATTTCAACCATACTAATTTAGTTACACTTGTTTTCATATAGATGTCATTTTTGAGTCATCCGTGGTCAGCGTTCCACCTCATACTGACATCTAGGAAACCAAGGTAGTACTAGGATGGGAAAATTCGGTAAATTTTGCTTAGAGGGCTTTCCATTCAGGCTTAAGGATCTTTTACGAGCCTGAAAATCTTCTGACTCGGGACCCATGGCTTAAAGTCCCTCCTGGAGGACTTGCTCCTTGGATTTTTCCATCCTAAAAAAATCCATCGACCCCAGCCGGGTTTGAACCCGTGACCCTCCGGACCAGAGGCAAGGAGCATAACCACCAGTCCACCGCAGCCGATTGCAAATTATATTTAAGAGAAAAATATATGCTTAGATTGGGGTTTGTACCCCAGAATCTTTGGCTTTGTACGCCAATGATCTGCCAACTGAGCTACCCTAAGCACTTCAATCGAAATGCAAATTAATAATCTATAAGAGAAAAATCTGAGTTTAGAATGGAGTGCTTAGGCTAGCTCATTCAGTAGAGCATTGGCATAAAAAATCAAAGGTCCTGGATTCAAACCCCAGTCTAAGCATGTTTTTCTCTTCAAATATAAATTGGAATGTTGTCAACTCTGAAGATTAAATTAAATAACAGATTTTCTGAAGAAGGAATTATAAATCGTGGTGTGGGACATGGCTGCCCCCTATCCCCAACACTCTTTGCAATTTATATCAATGAAGTAATATGTTGCTGGAACAAAAAATATAAATTTGGAATAAGAATATCAGAAAATAGAAAATTAAACACCCTATTGTTTGCAGATGACCAAATAATAATAGCAAATTCCGAAGATAATCTACAGAAAGGTCTGTATGAACTTAACAAAATTACAGAAGAATATGGATTAAAGATATCTACAGAAAAAACAAAAATTATGGCATTTCAAGGTGTAGATCCTGTCAGAAGTAAAATTGTACTGGACAAATAAAATTTTGGAGCAGGTGAATAATTTTACATATCTAGGATGCAATATCTCATATGAAGAAGAAAAGGATGTAAATGCAAAAATATCTAAATTTTTAAGAATTTTAGGGTTAATAAATTCTATCTTCAAGCCACAGTTAGTCCAAAAGCATTCAAGACTGAAAGTGTATAAAACACTGGCTCTTCCAACTCTTTTGTATGGTAGCGAAGTATGGACGTTGAAACAGAAGGATATACAGAGACTTAGATCTGCTGAAATGAGATATCTTCGGAGGACTGCAGGATACACACTACTAGATCACAAAAAAATGAAGACATCTTAGAAGAATTACACATGGAATCTTTAGAAAACAAAATTTCTGATTATAAGTCAAGATGTATACAACATGTTCATCGAATGGAAGATCACAGAATACCCAAACTAATGTTAAGATATCAACCTGCAGGAAGAAGAAGACCAGGACGTCCACTCAAAAGACTTCTGGATGGTGTTTCTCTTGAGGCCGAAACAGGTCAACAAATGGCCTAAATTTGTGAATGTACTATGATGATGATGATGATGTTGTCAACTCTTACCTACATTGAGGTACAGTTTTCTCATCTTCTGTAATAAGTAAGAAAGTGAAATTTTGCCTACAAAACATCATTATATATAAAAATCTGCCCTCGTAGTTTTATTCCTGTGCCTGTAATATGTTGAAGGAAGGACATAACTGAATTTTAGGTCTGAATTTTTTTCTCATATCAATTATTTATAAAAATATTATTTTCATTACATTATTTTACTGGATCTGCTACATAAGCATCATTCATTATACAGTGAGTAAGTCTTCAAAATTTCATAGCGTACTTCAAGTGGTCTCCAAGAGAAGTGTACCAATATGTTGATTTTACAGGAATTATTTAGAAAAATTATTTCAGACTGGATGGTTTATGATATCTAAGAAAATCACACACATGCGCATATATACATACAAACAATTCATTTACAGTTAAGACCAGGAAAGGGGCACTTGCTTGGTATGCCACTATCCACGACGACACCGCATACACACAGACTCGTTCATGTGCCTTCCTGCTCCCACCCATTGGAAAATGCATCTGTTTATATATTTATATATATGTTAAAGCTAAATGTACCTTTTTTTTAATGAACAAGAAAAATTATAATGGTCTCAGGTAAACAGAAACTCAGATATAATTTTTTATTATGACCTGTTTTTTCCCCTTCATTACATTCATCTCCCCTTAAGCAACACCTCATTATTTTTATATCAAATCTGACCACCTTTTCAGCCCCCACTAAAGATCCTAGTGACACCACTTACTCATAAGACAAATTAACAGTTATACAGTATATAAAAATGTAACAGAAATACAACATAAAAATGAAAATTTTACTACATTCAAATTTAGCATACGATTTTACATAATGAAGTAACAAATTAAATGAAGATGAAAATACCTAAATCTAGGATATTTAGCATATTTGCAATTATAGTTACAATAATTCTGATAGTAGTAATGAAATAACTATAATACTATATGAAGAAGTAAATAATATTATTTTTGTCCATGACCGTAACAAAAAAAAAACTTAAATTGTTTAAATATTTTTAGGTTTGTGAATTAGGTTTTTTTTAAACATTAAAATATTTCACAAGTGAGATAATCTTTAAACTAACTAATAATAATGTACTTGAATGCTTCAATACAATTTCAGTAGTATTCAATTTAGGCAAATACATGTGAATGAATGAGTCATTTTTTAACATTGAATTAAGAACCTCATAATATTTCCCATATTTAACTATAAATACATGTGACTATAGAACCAGTATTTTTATTCTTGAAAGTCATTTAAATACTGGACAATTAATTTGATATCATTATAATGTTGGCAAAACAATGTTTTTACATGTTAGTCGTATTGTTTAAATATAAGTAATAATTAAATCTGTATATATTTACCATGGGTATTTTTATATTGATTTTAATTCATCTTTGTGATAGTTACTATCTTCTAAAATGAAACAACTATAACCTTAATAATTAAATGAATCGTGATTTTTTCTTACCTCATACATCTATGTTTTTTTTTTTAACACAGCACTGCAGTATCGGCGACAAAAGTACAACAAATAGCAGTTTAGGAAATGGTTCATTCAAAATAACACCAGATGGCAGTTTGAAGAGGAATTCCTTCAAAAGAACATCAGATGGCAGTCTGGATAATTACCGGCAAAAAGGAGAAAAAATTGACAGTCATGAAAACAGCTGACGATGACGACAAAGTGTCGCCGATACTGCAGTGCTGTGTTTAAAAAAAAATAAAATAAAATAATAAAAAAAAACATAGATGTATGAGGTAAGAAAAAATCACAATTCATTTAATTATTATTAATTGAATCTCATAATAAAATTCCCAAATTTAATATATAACTATAACCTTCTGTCCTGGATTGCATTGTTAAATAGATGAGATTATGTTACAATACTGTAATGCTGTTTTCGTTAGCTGTGAAATTATAACCAATGCAAACCCACAAATTTTATTCAATTCAAGCTTCTTCAGGTGACACCCATAAAATATTAACAATAAGGTACAACATTTTTATTCTCAAATTTATTGTAGTGAATTTTGCAATTGATAGATTTCTTAGTGATACTTGTACTATAGCTACAATTGAAATAATGGCCCAAAAAATGTTTGAATACTTAGAAGTTATTATATAATTAACATCTGTTTCACAATGAATATCGTAATTATTGACACATGATTTTTTTATTTCTATAAATAGCATTCTTGTCATTATGTTAGAAACTACATAAACAGTGATACATTTAAAACTGAATTCTTTTAAAGTCTTAATAATGTACCTGTAGAAAGTAATAAAAAATATAATTTATTTTTATGATCTTAGTATGTAAAAAAAAAAAGAGTTTCATGGCACAAATAGGCCTACAAGGCCCTTGGCTGCTGGTCTCACATCATCCAATCAGTATAGGGATGACATGTGATGAGCAAGTCTGGTCTTGCAGCCATTATAATCAGTTCTCTCATCCTATAGCCATTTCTGATTTTCTGATTATAGGTATTCAAGTTCTTCATGATGTTAGGTGGGAAATTCCATAAAAAATGTCTTCCCCCATGGGGATTCGAACTAGTGCATGTCCCATAGCTCTATGCCTCCTGAGGTCTTAAACTGCTCAGCTATATCACGGACCCTAAGACTATTGTTACCTATCAATACTTAGTTTCCAGTGTATTTTTGTCTGTTAGTAATTAGTTTTGCACAGGCAGATCACAGTTCGTCAGCACGTTTTGATTGTGAAAATATACTAGCATACTAATTCTTTGACTGAAACACAACAAGCATTTCCAAAACAATTTAATGTGCTTAACGCTCCAACATGGGCAACAATTTTATCCATAACAAGAAAGCTGGACAATTGTTTTCAGCAAAACTGAGTAAAAAAAGCTGCAATTATTGATGGTCATATTGATGATTTTCGAGAACATTTAGCCAACTCAAGCAAAGAAATCATTGTGCCAGTTGAGCTAGGAGGCAGTGTAATCATTGGCACATGTCTGAAAGCAGGGTTATGAGCGATATAGAGTGCATGTAATGTATTATTTTGGAACAACGAGATTCAGAACAACCTAGAGAAAGTAAACGAGAGGAAGAATAAATCAAACTCCATGAGGCAGAAATGAATGAAATCAGAAATATTGCCAGATACACTTCAGAAACGTCATAGAATATTGTGTGATTGATACAGCTGGATATGGATGCAGGTGGAAGATATTTTCAACATTTGCTCTGAGGAATCTCTCAAAGATCCTCCGTAATTCAAAAAAGATTGTTCCGATTGAGGGTATTTCCACTTTTCAGTGGTTGCCCTTTTACCAGCCGGCTGCTGGCCCTTCACATCCACATGTGTCAATCACAGAGGTAGATGATCAACAGCCAGTGTAGGGGTGACATGTGGTTAGCAAGTCGAGTCCCCCAGCCGTTATAGCTGGTTCCTCAACCTGGAGCCGCTACTTATTGTAGCTACCCAATTGCCTCACGATGCTGGGTGGGCACCGGTCCCATACTGGCCGAAATACCATGAGAAAATTTCTTCCCCCATGGAGACTCGAACCAGCGCAAGTCCCGTAGCACTGCGCCAAGGCTTCCTACCTTAACCGCTCGGCTACGGCGCGGGACCAAAAAAGATTGTACATGTCTGTTATTATAGGTTTAGATGTCTTTAACATTATTCAATTTTATATGCATCTCCCTGTGTAACAAATACACTCTCTTGTTTTCCAACAGTTTTCAACTTCATTGTTTTGTTTTCCATTCTATAAAAACATTTTCATAGTTCTATAGCCAATATAAAAAAGATATGCAAATTGTATGAAACCTTTTATATTTATTTTTTGCCTGCTATAAGTCATATGTCGTAGAAAAATAGTTGTATACAACTATCATATAATACTACTGAGTCACTCCTGTCTTTTAAGCTTGTAAAGACTTGTTCAAAACTTAGAGCCACACCCCTTGTCTCAATAGTTACTATTACCATTGTTCCATAAATGTACAAGTAACATAGAAGATTTAAATCAGCTTGTCTCAATAGTTACTATTACCATTGTTCCATAAATGTACAAGTAACATAGAAGATTTAAATCAGCTTGTCTCAATAGTTACTATTACCATTGTTCCATAAATGTACAAGTAACATAGAAGATTTAAATCAGCTTGTCTCAATAGTTACTATTACCATTGTTCCATAAATGTACAAGTAACATAGAAGATTTAAATCAGCTTGTCTCAATAGTTACTATTACCATTGTTCCATAAATGTACAAGTAACATAGAAGATTTAAATCAGCTTGTCTCAATAGTTACTATTACCATTGTTCCATAAATGTACAAGTAACATAGAAGATTTAAATCAGCTTGTCTCAGTAGTTACTATTACCATTGTTCCATAAATGTACAAGTAACATAGAAGATTTAAATCAGCTTGTCTCAGTAGTTACTATTACCATTGTTCCATAAATGTACAAGTAACATAGAAGATTTAAATCAGCTTGTCTCAGTAGTTACTATTACCATTGTTCCATAAATGTACAAGTAACATAGAAGATTTAAATCAGCTTGTCTCAGTAGTTACTATTACCATTGTTCCATAAATGTACAAGTAACATAGAAGATTTAAATCAGCTTGTCTCAGTAGTTACTATTACCATTGTTCCATAAATGTACAAGTAACATAGAAGATTTAAATCAGCTCAGTCCCAAAATTATACTTTTAAGTTATTTAGAAAAAGTTTGGTTTTGTTTATAGGATTTATGTCCAGCACAATCTTTTGACAAGAATATTAATTGCATATTGGAAACATGGTGTTTAGGCAGTATTAGGTTACATTCTTGCCAGGTACATAGATTACTTTGAAATACAGAAAAAAATATTTAAAAAAAGTTGTTGTAGAAAAAGTTTGGTTTTGTGTATAGGATTTATGTCCAGCACAATATTTTGACAGGGATATTGAAACATGGTGTTTAGCCAGTATTAGGTTACATTCTTGCCAGGTACATAGATTACTTTGAAATACAAAAAAAATATTTAAAAAAAGTTGTTGTAGAAAAAGTTTGGTTTTGTGTATAGGATTTATGTCCAGCACAATATTTTGACAGGGATATTGAAACATGGTGTTTAGCCAGTATTAGGTTACATTCTTGCCAGGTACATAGATTACTTTGAAATACAGAAAAAAATATTTAAAAAAAGTTGTTGTAGAAAAAGTTTGGTTTTGTGTATAGGATTTATGTCCAGCACAATATTTTGACAGGGATATTGAAACATGGTGTTTAGCCAGTATTAGTTATTAAATTCTTGCCAGGTACATAGATTACTTTGAAATACAAAAAAAAATATTTAAAAAAAGTTGTTGTAGAAAAAGTTTGGTTTTGTGTATAGGATTTATGTCCAGCACAATATTTTGACAGGGATATTGAAACATGGTGTTTAGCCAGTATTAGGTTACATTCTTGCCAGGTACATAGATTACTTTGAAATACAAAAAAAATATTTAAAAAAAGTTGTTGTAGAAAAAGTTTGGTTTTGTGTATAGGATTTATGTCCAGCACAATATTTTGACAGGATATTGAAACATGGTGTTTAGCCAGTATTAGGTTAAATTCTTGCCAGGTACATAGATTACTTTGAAATACAAAAAAAAATATTTAAAAAAAGTTGTTGTAGAAAAAGTTTGGTTTTGTGTATAGGATTTATGTCCAGCACAATATTTTGACAGGGATATTGAAACATGGTGTTTAGCCAGTATTAGGTTAAATTCTTGCCAGGTACATAGATTACTTTGAAATACAAAAAAAAATATTTAAAAAAAGTTGTTGTAGAAAAAGTTTGGTTTTGTGTATAGGATTTATGTCCAGCACAATATTTTGACAGGGATATTGAAACATGGTGTTTAGCCAGTATTAGGTTAAATTCTTGCCAGGTACATAGATTACTTTGAAATACAAAAAAAAATATTTAAAAAAAGTTGTTGTAGAAAAAGTTTGGTTTTGTGTATAGGATTTATGTCCAGCACAATATTTTGACAGGAATATTAATTACATATTGGAAACATGGTGCTTAGCCAGTATTAGGTTATATTCTTGCCAGGTACATAGATTACTTTGGAACACAAAATAATATTAAAAAAAGTTATTGTAGAAAAAGTTTGGTTATGTGTACATACAGGATTTATGTTCAGCACAATCTTTTGACAGGAATATTAATTGCATATTGGAAACATGGTGCTTAGCCAATATTGGGATACATTCTGCCAGAGCTATATAGATTACTTTGGAATACAAAGAAAATAATAATTTAATGAAAATGGCAAATAGTTGATTTACAAATCCAATATTACAAATAACTATTTATTTCTCCTTAGTATCATTTGAATATCTTCAGTCCCATTTTCATCTCTGAATCTATGTGAGAATGGGGAAGAGAAACATGTCCACACAAAAATTGTATTCTGTGAATTGGGTGATAAATTTTTAATTCAATATGTCATGATTATCTTTTTTTGGCATGGTAATTTTTTCCTTAATTTTGCCTGAGAATATGCTTGTAAGCAGCAGAAATCAATCACTATGTCTTCATATAATTAACTTGTATTGAGAAATGCCAGTAAATATTGTTTTTTTTTAATTTAATTATTTACCACTTAATCTTAACCTAGAGTGGTACTCATTACGTGGCCCGTGGGCCGCATGCGGCCCTTGAAGATATTTATTAAGGCTCTTGGAATAAATTTACCTTCATTACATTACATTTAAATTTTTAATTCTAAGTATAAAATAATATTATCTTTATTGAAATTCTACAAAACTTTGAATATCCCTGTGTCAACAGATAAGGTTTCTTATATTTGGCTCACTTGTAATTTCTAGTGAGTACCACTGACCTAGAGCCTCTTTCATTTATCCTAATTTGGTTGCACATGCATTTCTTTCAAATCTAATGCTAATATGATGCACCATTCAAATGAACAAATCTAACATGTAAAGAGATGCAACAAACTCATCGTATTTATTAAATCTAACATGGCTTGTTATTACATTAATAATAATAATAATAATGATAATAATAATCATAATAATAATAATAATTGTTATTATTATACTATTAATAATATTGATGATTGTAAAATAAACATGATTTGTGATTGTATTGTCGGACCAACGGATTTGTGCCCCTTAAGCGCTACTGTTGTTCTTAGAACAGTTAACACCTGTACCTACCTGTACTCACACCATTCCACTCACTTCCCTCCCACCAGCAGCCAAGATAATTTTCCGAGTAGGGATGTTGCCAAACTTTCCCCAAACAGTGTCATGGATCTTGAATATAAAATAATGTAAGGTTAATTATCACTTCTTCATATTTAAGTAGGTCTAATGACGCTGATTGTCATTTATTATTTGCTTAATAATATTTATTTCACCACTCCGAGCCACAGTGTTCATGTTGATTTGACAACACTGGACTGTAAGTGCAAATGATCTGTCCCCCAAGAAGACTTAAAATTCTGAGTAGTGGGAGGAACGAAAGAAGAGAGAGAGACAGCAATGCAGGGAGGGAAATGATTTACCGAGGCAGAAAAGGAATTCGTGTTTAGATCGCATATCTTACAGGGGCACAGATCCATTGGTCAGACTACATTGAAATAATAATAATAATAATAATAATAATAATAATAATAATAATAATAATAATAATAATAATAATAATAATAATAATAATTAATAGTAGTAAAGATATTTTATTAAAATAGTAATTGTTTTAATTGGTAATAAAAGGTCCGGGCTATGTGGCCGTGGTCTATAACTGGCGTTTCTTCCAGACGTTTCTCCCTCAACTGCGGAGGGCATCTTCAGTGGCGACCGCTTACAGCTGTTGTTTCCCTGTCGTAGACTCGACATTCACAGTCGAGTCTACGACAGGGAAACAACAGCTGTAAGCGGTCGCCACTGAAGATGCCCTCTGCAGTTGAGGGAGAAACGTCTGGAAGAAACGCCAGTTATAGACCACGGCCACATAGCCCGGAATCTTTTATTACCATGATTACCGGCTGTGAAAGCCTGCATTCCACAATTGTTTTAATTATTTTAATGTTAATAATGATGATGATGCAGCTAATATGTGAATTGCTGTATTGTCTTTAGGATTTCATATACAGTAGATAAATGGTGTCAATGTTTTTATTTATTTATACAGCAGAAGAAGTTCTAAGAGATTATGTGTAATTAGAGATTAGGATGTGTGTATAGTGAAGAATGGTTTGTATTAGGTTACATATTAAAGCGCACTCAAATATTTACTTAAAATTTTGTCACCTCCAAATAAAATATAGCTTATAATTTGATGCACAAATAGCCAGTGAGCACTTCCATTCCTGTAAGTATGATAATTTGAAAATTATTTGGTTGATTCCATGACAATTATTGTTATAAAATGTGCATAGAAGAGATAACGATAATGTGGAATAAAAAAATGGACAGTATCAGTGTTTAGTAATTTTGTATTCTATTGGCAATTGACCTTCTTCATTGACACACAGTTTTGTGAAGTCTAAGTAAAATGCAGCACTGTTTTGATTTGGAAAATCTCCTTTATTCAAGTCCAGATAATTTGGACAGTCAAAACAAGATGATATGTTTTTCTTACCATCAGGTGTTTTGATAGTTACTGAATATTTAAATCTGTTTGTATCCTCTCTAGATCCAACAAACATATAACATATAACAAGTAAATTATTAATAATTTTTGAATGATGAAAAAATATATTGTCCATTGTGAAAACAGATTGATACCAGACTTTAAAATTTATATATTTCATATAATTTTCTAGATAAGTTTTTTGTTTTCCTCTTATTAGATGAACTAAGGAGTTGTTATGTATATCCTCAATATGTTTTTTCATTTCTGGCATTGGTCCCTCCCACTGACATGCTGTTAGTGATAGACTGTTGAAAGGACATTTATGTGGACCATAGCGACATATACGTTCATGTTCCTCTTTAGAATCTACAACGAATTGCCCTGTACAACCTGACTTTCTATACATGCAAGGATGGGTAATACTTCTAGATAAAGTTTCTGCATATCTATTTTTCACATTAGTTAGATCTCCTCGACATGTAGGACACTCGTCCATATCCTCAACACAAGTGCCACAGATATTGTGACCGTTATTGCACAATGTAATGGGAGGCACCATGTATTCAAAACATACAGGACATTCTATCTCTTGCAATAGATTATTGAACAAAACATCCATTAGAGTTGGACTGCAGTCATCTGTCACAAAAAAAAAATTATAAAACAGGAAAAGTACATATCGTCTTTCTGATCATATTAAAAATTGTTAAAATAATCATCATCATTTTGAGAATTTTCCTCATCATTGAGGGTTTTCTCCAACCAATCTTAGTAATTAACATGAATTAAAAATAGACAATATTTGTGACCATATTAAAATAATATTAATGTTGATATATGAAGTTTGAGCTTAGGGTTGACATTCAGTAAATAAACGTTATATTAATTTGTATAGCATAACAAGTTTTATAAGATGTGTATTTATTTCTGTATAGGATGAGTATGTAGTGAAGGAGGTTACGGCAAAAGAACTTTAGGATTAAAATGGTCATTAATATAATTTATTTAGTAAAATAATTTCAGCCACGAGAGCCTGCTTACCGCATTAGATCTCGGATATAATCTACATTTCTCAGAATAACATTTCTAGAAGAATGCATAGAGAAAGTTTACATGAAAAATTGCTGAAAAAAAATAGATTGGGAAAACAGATGGCAAAAGATGTACTGGCAGACCTAATACATGATTCGATGATGTAGAACATGGTTCCCAACCTTTACCTACTCGCGAACCCCTTCCACAATGATTTGAATTGGGTGAACCACTGACTTTTAAACGTACATATACAGTAGACTTACTTACTTACTCACTGGCACTATCAAACCCATAGTTCATGGCGTGCAGACAAAAGCTCTCCATTACGTCCCTATCCTGAGCTAATGTTTTTCCAATCATTCCCTGTATAATCTACTTCCCTCAAATCATAGTTAATGTTATTCTCCAACCTCATTCTTGGTCTACCAATTGTGCATTTTCCCTCTGGTTTTCCTACAAGAAGCTTCCATGCACATCAAGTTTTTTTTTTTTTTAAATCTGGAAACATCTTACCTCAATTTACTATTGATTTGTTCTCAAACATGTTTCGATATCTTCTTCTTCTTCCTTCCAAGTATTAGGCCAAGGCCTGTTACGATCCTATAGAAAATTTTCCCTCCAGCATTTCATAGGACGGCCCAGAGATCTTCGTCCTCTTGGTATATAATTATAAACAGCTTTGGGGATCCGATTTGAACTCATTCTTTCAAGATGGTGTTTCCAATTTAGTTGGTACTGTTTAATATATTCCAAAATTGGCGTAATCTTCAATTCTTTTAAGATATCGCTGTTCCTTTTCCGATCCCATCTGTTGTAACCCGCTGTTCTGCGCATGAATCTCATTTCCCAAGCTGTTATTCTGCTTCCATGTTGTCATGTTTCGATATAATCTTCTATATCATCTTCTGCTTGCCCAGACTGATGATATAGAAGATTATATCAAAACATGTTCGAGAACAAATCAACATTAAATTGAGATAAGATGTTTCCAGATTTAAAAAAAAGACTTGATTAAAAGAACCACAAAATATTACTTCCTAAAATAAACAATTCCATGCACTTCTTTCATTCCCCATTTGTGCAACATGCCCTGCCCATTGCAGTCTACGAGACTTAACTGTTCTTATTATATCTGGCTTCCTATAAAGGCCATGTACTTCACATACAGTAGACATACATAAAATTGAACTCCTAGCTAATAATAATAATTATTATTATAACTTTATTATTATTACAATGCTGCAGAAATGAAGGAAACAATGAAACCCGCCATTAAAGAAAAGTTTTGGCGAACCCCTTGAAATATTTTGCAAAACCCCTGTGGGTTTGCTAACCACAGGTTTGTGAACGATGATATAGAATAAGATATTAAGGAGATGAGGATAATAACATGGAATAGACAAGATAGGAAGCCTATAATTCGGCAGTCACTGGTTGGTAAAAGGGTTCCAACATCAGAGAGGAAGAGAGAGATTAAAAAAAGGAATATTTTTCATTTCAGTATGAATGTCAGACCATTTTTATGAGAGTTGTCCAATAAAATTTGATCATCAATTGTGACCGATACCTCGATGGAATTTTATCATGTATTTTAATACTAAGATAAAAGTTTGATTTTCTGTAGTAATTATTTTGTAATTGGAAGATGATTCTAAAATGCATGATCTTTCTCAATCTAGACAAGTAAACATTTCAAATTAAAAATTAAAATTCATACCTTTATTTTTTTGCTGTTCTGTTTGTGTTTCTTTGGCTTCAGTTTGTATACCCTTTTCTACAAATTCAGAACTAATTTCATTCTTTTTGGATTCCACTTCTGAAGAAACATACTCATTTTGTGATTCTGCTTCTTCTTTATCTCCAATATCATTTTTGTTTGTTATTTCTTTGTCTTCTATTGACACAGGATCTTTCTTTTCATCCCCTCCTTCCTTACAATTATTTTCTGTTGTATCTTGTTTATTTTCTTTCTCTGATTCATCATCTTTATTTTTTAGATTTCCTTTATCAAATATTTCTGATATTTCGTCTTTCTCTCCACTTTTGATATCCAAATCACCTACCGGTATTTCCTTAACGTCCATATTGTTAAATTCTTCAATCTGAATTTTTTTGTTTCCTGAAAAAAATTATAAAATAGAATTAATATAAACTAGTAAATAAGAATTGAATAATCAATTGAGTTGGTGTTTACTTGATGAAAATCCTTATATCAAAATAAAACTTAGTTTTATTTGATTTTCATATTTATTAAGATACAATTCAGTGACAGCTGTTTCAGTACACTGTACCTTCTTCAGACATGTTAACAAACTACGAATTGTGCTATTATAGTATATCAACTGATCTAAGCAACAATATAACAATAATTTATTTAAATTCTTAAATTTAACAAAGGCGATTCATTCAAATATAGTTAAGAATTTAACAGTTTATTACTACTTTTCAATTTATATATTTATTTAAACAATTAGCTATTAATAATAACTACGACCCTAAAATTATAGAATATTTAATTATGAAAATTCATTACAAAAAAGCAATTAACAAAGTTTTTCCTTTACCCGAAGAAAACATAAAGAAATATGTCATAATGTCATACATAGGCCCACTTTCAAATAAAATATCTAAACACTTTAAAAAGTTGAACATTAATGTGGCATTTAAAACTAACAAAACTTTACAAAATATAATAAAAAAAACAATAAAACCAAAATAAAAAAAAAATTATCAGGTGTATATAAATTGAAGTGTGGCACATGTGACAATGTCTATATAGGACAAACTGGTAGACCTTTTATCTCTCGGATAAAAGAACACATGAGAGCATATAACAGAAATTTAGAATATTCAAAATATGCTAACCACCTATTCCAATGGGACACGCTGTAGCGTAGTGGTTAAGGCACTGCGCTACAAGCCGGAAGGTCGAGGGTTCAAGTCCCGGTGGGGTCAGGATTTTTAAACTGACCCAAACCTTCTGGCAGCACTGTGGCCCTGGGGTCGACTCAGCCTCTAACGGAAATGAGTACCAGACGCTTGTTCTGGGGGTAAAGGCGGCCGTCACGCAGGGCTGACATCAAGTGCCGATTGTCCAGAAAAGTGGGAGCCTTAACCTCCTACTACCCCAAGGGTCTCCCGAGGCCTGTACTGGGACTACTTTACTTTAAAAAAAGCGGGGCACGCCGTAGCGTAGTGGTTAAGGCACTGCGCTACAAACCGGAAGATCGCGGGTTCAAGTCCCGGTGGGGTCAGGATTTTTAAACTGACCCAAACCTTCTGGCGGCACTATGGTCCTGAGGTCGACTCAGCCTCTAACGGAAATGAGTACCAGACGCTTGTTCTGGGGGTAAAGGCGGCCGTTAGGCAGGGCTGACATCAAGTGCCGATCCATATTATTTACTAGTTACTAAGAAATCTACAACTTTTAACTAGGAAACTATAAGAATGTTCTTGACAGTATGAAAAAGCTTGGGAGATGACAAAGTATTACTTTGGGCATTTTTCTGACATATTCTCTACGACTAAAGATATAGGCCTGATTAAAAAAATGTCTCGACTCTACCGGTACTGGAAATTTCCAGATACATGTCTGCGCATGCATTTAATTCATGTTACCCTTGACGTAAATATATAATGAAATTGTGTAATGTTAATGTTGTGAACTTACCAAGAGAATTCTAGCTTCCACTTCTTTTAACAGCAAGCACAAAATGCAAATAGTATTCCCTCCGACACAGAAGCCTTCTGAACAAAGAATAAATTGCACATGCAGTAAGACAGAGAAGCTATTGTGAGAGTTGCTGATGTTAGGGATTTCCCCCTTCAAGAACTTCGGGATCACATGCTACACTCAAGGGTGTCCAAATTTACACGCAAAGATAAAAACGACAACGTCTCGAACGATTTTAGCGAATTCTGAAAGAATGTAGCTATTGAATCGGCTTCGATGATTTAGGGATTAAGTTGTTTACACCAGCTACCGAGAATCTGATCGGGGTTACGTTAAAAAAATCCAAGGAACAAAACCTCCGGGAGGGAATTTTAATCGTGGGTCCCGTTCTGAAGATTTTCGAGCTCGTAAAAGAACTCCAAGCCCAAATTAGAGCCTCTGAACCAAATTGAATCGGTCTCTCCCATCCAAGTATATCGAATTTAAGTTAACTGAAAGCTTCTACAAGTTCACAAGTGGGTTATTCACAATGTCAAGAGAATGTTACAGAAATGATACAAAATATTGTCACTTGAAACCTATTACATGTCAGTGACCAGCAAAGCTGCAGCACTGAACAAAAGTCTAGTGTTTGTAGAGGTAATGAAACAGAGAGAAAAAATCGAGGTGACTTTACGAAAAATGTATTGTCCTTATTAGTAGATATTTCAGTGTAAATATGATGCGAAAGTGGAATATTTAAGGGTTTAACGGTCAGCCAAGCTTTCAGAAATCCTGCGCCCAATGTAATACCTTAGTTGCCTACCACGTGTCTCTTTCAGCCGATGAGCTAATCACTTTTCACTCGCTAATATCTGTAGGGAAACAAGCGTAATTCCCGCAAGGGAGCAGTCTTGCCTCACGTTCGAATGTAAGGGTACGTTATACAACTATTGAGATTGTATCTATGTTTTCTTCAAATCCTCATCGAACCTACTTACTTATCATGATTGGCACCAAAACTTATTCTCCGGGATGAACTTAAAGCCGTGGGTCCCGAGCCTGAAGTTTTTCAAACTCGTAAAAGAACCCAAAGCTTAAATTGAATGTAATCTGCCTTCCCTATCCGAATAATACCTTTGATGGGTGCTTGTCTCTTTGAGGCGATGAGCTAACTACTTGTCACTCATTTACATATGTAGGGAAATAAGTGTAAAATTAGCTTGTTTAAGTAATTCCCGCAAGGAGCTCTCTTGTGCTACGTGAACATGTAGCCTATAGAGTAACTCACTGCACTATCGAGCACCTAGATTCATAGCCTCGCGGATATAAGCTCTCCAAACATCCCTATCCTGAGCTAATTATTTCCAATCATCACTTATTTAATCTACTTCCCTCAAATCGTTCTTGGTATACCAATTGGGTGTTTTCCTACAAGATGCCCCTCTTTCATTCCCATGCATGCCACATATCTTGCCCTTCGCAGTCTGATACTTAAGTGTTCTTACTACATCTGAGTTCTTCTAAAGATCATGCAGCTCACTGTTAAGTATTCTTCTCCATTTATCTGTCTCTTCTTCTCTCTTAGGTCCAAAAATTTTCCTAAGAACTTTATTCTATAATACTCGTAATCTTTTCTACTCCCTTGAAGCAAGAGTTCATATGTATACCCATCCATAGTAATTCTGGCCGAAGGCAGATCCTTCACTGCAATCATAGCATTTTCATGCTATGCTTAAAGCTTTACGAGGAAATTGTAGGTGTGGTAGCTTCCCGTTGCTTTCCACACCGGTGAAGGATGATGATGATGATGGCCATATGATTTCGGGGACCGTTTGGGCCTTAAAGTTTTCCTGACATTTGTCTTACAGGTGAGGAAAAACCCCGATAAAAACATCACTCAGAAAAACTGCCCCGACCGGGGATCGAACCCGGGACCGCTGCGTGACAAGGCAGCACGCTACCTGGAGACCACAGCAGTGGACACCATATGCATATGTGTGTGTGTATGTGTATATATATATATCATCGGTTGATTAATGTTTGACATCGTTCGATTGCTAATAACCAATTTTGTCGGTCCATCCAATCTCCTAGTTGTAGATGTTTTTTCTCCTTCCTATATAAATAATATATTCCCTGATTCCAGGAAGTTTTAAGTCTTCCTCTGCCTTGTCTTCCTTCATATATATATATATATATATATATATATATATATATATATATATATATATTTGCCTTCATTGCCAAATGTCAAAAATATAGTTTATATATATATATATATATATATATATATATATATATATATATATATATTTACGCACACAGATAAGTGTGAGTCTATAGCTTTGTAGTTTATGGACTCAAAAACTACTTTACCAATTTGAATTGGATTTTCACCACCCTTTAGAGATTGCCTCTGGGGCAATTAACGTATATAACATATTAGAGTACATAGGCTATTATAGGGCCTTAGCAAAAATAAAATTAAAATAGTGCATCGATGCACTAAGGAAATCGCTTTTTGGATCCTTAAATGACTTAGGATGCCTAAACTTAAAAAAAAAATACATCAAATTAATGTATACAGAATTTAATATCTCAAAAAAATTCTATAAACAATTCCACGACAGCCAATGTCTATCATTTATGGATAACTCACAAAACCCATTTTTCTCTTATGCCAAGAAGATTGGTATACGGAGATTCCCTGAAAACGTCGAATAACAGTACAGGATATCTAAAAATAATTACGATATGAATGTATAATTTGTATCCACGTAGACTTTCACGGCCGGAGTTGCTATGATGATCTTGATGAAGATTTTCGGGCTGTAGGCCGTGGTTGTGAGGCTTGTAGTTCCCCGACGTTTCGCCAGAGACTGCGTCTGGCATCCTCAAGGGTTGTCTTGAGACATCGGGGAACTACAAGCCTCACGAGACAACACTTGAGGATGCCAGACGCAGTCTCTGGCGAAACGTCGGGGAACTACAAGCCTCACGACCACGGCCTACAGCCCGAAAATCTTCAACAAGATCATCATATAATGTATAATTATTTTTCTTTTTCCGTATTCAACTATAAAAACACATTTCATTTATTTAGGCGTAGCAGCGCAAACCGGGTATTATCTACGATGAGAACTGGAATTAAACACGAGGATTGGAGAACATGGAGTGGATGGATAGAGATGAGTGGAGAAGGAAAATAAAACTTTAGGCACAGAAAGATGTGGAAAACATTGAAAATCTGTATATCAACAATTAAATAAATAATGTATATATACTTACTTACTTACCCACTGGCACTATCTTACCCGTAGGTTCATGGCCGCGCGGACATAAGCTCTCCATACATCCTATCATGAGCTAATGTTTTCCAATCATTCCCTGTATAATCTACTTCCCTCAAATCATACGTAATGTTATTCTCCCACCTCATTTTTGGTCTACCAACTGGGCGTTTTCCCCTCTGGTTTTCCTACTAGAAGATTCCGTGCACGTCTTTCATTCCCCATAGTACCACGTGTCCTGCCCATCGCAGTGTACGAGACTTTACTGTTCTTATTATATCTGGCTTCCTATAAAGATCATGTAGTTCATTGTTATTTAGTCTTCTCCATTCACCTGTCTGTTCATCTCTCTTTGGTCCAAAAATTTTCCTAAGTACTTTATTCTCAAAAACTCGTAATCTCCTTTCCTCCCTTAAAGTAAGAGTCCATGTTTCGCAACCATATAACTGGTAGAATAATTGTTTTATATATTTTCAGTTTAACGTTTTTTTGAAAGTAGTTGGGACATCAAAGTCTCTGTAATGCATAATAGCACGCATTTGCAGAATTTAGCCCATGTTTAATTTTTTTGTGTATCTCATTCTTATTTGTGATTATTGTTCCTAGGTATTTGAATTCAGTCACTTCCTCAAAATTTCCCTCATTTGTTACTAGCTGTCCATTTCCATTAATGTATAATGTATTTCTACGTGTGAACATATGTTTAGTTTTATTGATATTTACTTCCAGTCCTAATTTTTTAGTGTTACTCGGTAGTTTGTGCGTGTTGTCCTTTAGTACCTCTTCGCTATCGGCCAATAGTACTACATCATCAGTATAAACTAACAGTCATTAATACCATTGAGTTGTAGGCTTTCTTCCTTCTCTAGAGATTTTATGGCATGCTCTAGTACAAAATTAAACAGTAGAGGTTATAGTGTATCTCCTTGCTTCAACCCATTCTGGATTTCAAATAGTCCGAAAACTGTTTGACTACACGCACCCTACTCTTTGTGCCATTTAGACACATTCGTAATAAGTCTAACTTTTTAGGAATTCCGAACTCCAGCAGGATACTATATAACTTCTCCCTCTTAATTGAATCGTATGCTTTTTTGAAGTCTACATATAGTTTATGTACAGTACCATTATATTCCAATTTATTTTCTAAAATTTGTCTTATACTAAAAATCTGATCTGTTGTAGACCTGTTTCTTCTAAATCATTATATATTATTATTATTATTATTATTATTATTATTATTATGTTCATCTCCGGGTTCGATATTATTACTAATAAAATTTTCTTTTTGTTAATGGTGCAGGCTACACTTAACGATTATGGTATTTGTGAATATTATACCTACTTTAATAAGTTTCTCTTTCATAATATTAATTTTTATTACTGACTTCTTATTTCATTATTTTTCTCGTATGTCTACTGTTTTGATATTTATATGTCAAATAAAAGCCTTGGTCTTACTGTAGGTAGACTTGCGGTCCAGTGTATGGAGAAGGTATGGTGAATATGGCTACATATTTCTAAACCAATTCCTTATCAGTGATACCTTTCTTTTATTTCAGCTACTCTTTTAATTTCCTGATATTTCCTGATATTTCTGGTAACCCATAATTTCAGTTACAGCTTCCAGTAGTCCTTCTTAGTATTCCCAATAATTTTCCCCCAAAAATTGTTTTAAGTAAGGTTATTGTGACGGAGTGTGTGATCAAAAATGGATATTTTTCTACCATTTTTTGGAAGATTAATCATCTATCTATTTCTTTCAATTCATCAAGTGCCATAAAACGGGGCCACTTTGACATATTTTTGAAGGTTTTTAAGGTCTGGCTCGTATGATTTATGCCGAACAAATTGAATGTATGATTTATTGTACCAATTGAACCTTACACTACAAATCCCATTTGGTACTGTTCTCCTCAAATAAAAACTTAGGACAGCAATAAGTTTTGTTTAGGTCTGTTTTGCCCATGTGCTGGGGCTACTTTGACATCACATTTGTTTTCACTATAATTCAAAGTATAGGTAGTACTGTAGGCATTACTTTGACACCAATTTATCTTTTTATAAATATTTTTATTGTAAACAACCTTAACTACAAATGTTTTTATAACTGTAATTTGACAAAATAAACTTAAACTTCTTTTGCAATTCTGACACGCAACAGAACTAGAGCCTCTTGCACGTATGCTTAATTTGGTTGCACATGGATTACTTTCAAATCTATGCCTAATAAGATGCACAATTCAATGATCACATCTAACATGGCTTGTTAATTACATTAATGATAATAATAATGATGATAATAATAATAATAATAATAATAATAATAATAATAATAATAATAAGCATGATTTGTGAACATATTGAAATAATAATAATTAATAGCAGTAAGGATATTTTTATTAAAATAGTACTTGTTTTAATTATTTTATTAATAATGATGATGATGATTACACAGCTAATATGTGAATTACTATATTTTTGCCCTTTGGATTCCATATTCAGTAGATAAATGGTGTCAATGTGTTATTTTTAATTTACATAGCAGAAGAATTTATGAAAGATAATGGTATTTCTGTTGCATACTTGAGAGGTTAATCCATCCATAGTAATTCTGCCCGAAGGCAGGTCCTTCACTGCAATCATAGCATTTTCATGCTATGCTTGCAGCTTTACTAGGGAATTGTGTAGGTGTGGTAGCTTCCCGTTGCTTTCCACACCGGTGTAGGATGATGATGATAATGATAATGATAAGGATGATGGCCATATGATTTCGGGGACCGTTTGGGCCTTAAAGTTTTCCTGACATTTGTCTTACAGGTGAGGAAAAACCCGATAAAAACCTCACCCAGAAAAACTGCCCCGACCGGGGATCGAACCCGGGCCCGCTGCGTGACAAGGCAGCACGCTACCTCGAGACCACAGCGGTGGACTGAGGGGTTAAGATGATGTGTATTGAAGGGTTGTTTATATTACAGGTTACAGATTAAAAGTGCACTCAAATATTTACTTAAAATCTAGCTTATAATATGATGCATAAATAGTCAGTGATTTACTACCATGTCTTTAAGTGTGATCATTTGTGCCTTTTCGCTCAGGGTAGAATATGATCACTCAGGGATGCTTATATCATACCCTTATCATTTCAGTTTATTGGATAATTTTGCATGTACAATTATAGACTTACAATGTTTTATATCTCACTAATTCGGAGTGGAGTTGATGATTTTACTTAAGCCCATGTGTTTTAATATCACTTTTGCGAACGGTTGCTGTAGGACTTGTTTCTTGTAGACTGTATGAGCGTGACAGTTTTTTCACACACGTCCTCGCCTTATAAGGGCGATACTCCTCCCATAAAGTCGCCATCCCCACTCCGAATGTACATGTTATTCATTATAGCTTATAGGGGTAGGTACCATTCGTTTGGGGTTCCTATGTTGGTAATAGACTCATCTGCGCGTTTGTGCGCCTTCCAGTTATTACTATTAATGGTATGTTTTAGTACTTAAGAGTCTATTACTTCTTGCCACAAATTTGAAAAGTATTTGAAACATTCCATGCAAATTATTGTCGTAAAATGTGCATAGAACAGATAACAGTAATGTGGAATAAAAAATGTACAGCATCAGCATTTAGTAATTTCATATTCTATTGGTAATATACCTTCTTCATCGACACACAGTTTTGTGAATTCTATGTAAAATGCAGCACTGTTTTGATTTGGAAAATTTCCTTTATTCAAGTCCAGATAATTTGGACAGTCAAAACATGATGTTTGGTATTTCTTACCATCAGGTGTTTTGATAGTTACTGAATATTTAAAATTGTTTATATCCTCTCTAGATCCAACAAACATATAACATATAACAAGTAAATTGTTAATATTTTTTGAATAAACAAAAAATATATTGTCCATTGTGAAAACAGCCTGATACCAGAACGCAGAATTTATATTTTTCATACAATTTGGGACAAACATTTCTTGTTTTGCTGTTACTAGATGAATTAAAGAGTTGTTATGTCTATCCTCAATATGTTTCTTCATTTCTGGCATTGGTCCTTCCCACTGACATTCATTTATTGATAGACTATTGAAAGGACATTTATGTGGACCATAGCGACATATGCGTTCATGTTCCTCTTTAGAATCTACAATGAATTGCCCTGTACAACCTGACTTTCTATACATGCAAGGATGGGTAATACTTCTAGATAAAATTTCTGCATTTCTATTTTTCACATCAGTTAGATCTCCTCGACATGTTGGACACTCGTCCATATCCTCAACACAAGTGCCACAGATATTGTGACCGTTATTGCACAATGTAATGGGAGGCACCATGTATTCAAAACATACAGGACATTCTATCTCTTGCAATAGATTATTGAACAAAACATCCATCATGGTAGGACTGCAGTCATCTGTTACAAAAAAAAAATTATATAACAAGAAAAGTACATATCGTCTTTGTGTTCATATTAAAAATTGTTAAAATAATGTTTTTTATTTAGGAATATTCCACAATAATAATGATTATATATAGGAAGAAATGTGTTATAATACAGATGAATGAAGGAAAATTATAAAGCAAATTGGAAGAGAAATCATTGCTGCCGGAAAAAATGTATCAACATTGTTAAAACCAGAAATATATATAATGATTATAAAATAGACAAGGTTTGTGACCATATTAACATTCAGTACCGTAAACCAGTTAAGGCGTTTAAAGAGACTATCGTGTATGCGGTCATCGGTCAATTAACTCGCTTTAGAGCGGGCGCGAACAAACCACGTTTATATTCGGCGCCTAAATATTGTGTTGGCTCAGTATGTCTTGGAGATCATAGATGGCATGTAAATGTACATTTTCTATTCCCGTTTGACACGTTTAACCTTGGTGAATCCCCTTTTATTTTTAAAACAAACAACACGTGGAATTCGTTCACCCAAACTTGCTCCAATGCAGTCATATATGTATATTTCTCGTTATCGCGCTGTTGTTTGTGTGTGAGTGAAACCATGGCGGAAGAAAATATCTCACTGAAGAAGAATTAGTGAATATTTTGTATAATGATGACTCACGTGATGAACTGATACCTGAATTAGAAAATTCACAAAGTGAAAGTGAAGATGAACTTCCACTTCCTGAAATTGATACGCCGATACCATGTGATGTCAATCACCCAAGTTGTTTCACCATCAAATCCTACTAGGATATCTCCTTTAGGTATGTACAAAATTTGAATTTTCTAGGATTAATAGTTTGTGAATCCATTCATCCAGGTCCTTCACTGCAATCATAGCATTATTCATGCCATGCTTGCAGCTTTACTAGGGAATTGTAGGTGTGGTAGCTTCCCGTTGCTTTCCACATCGGTGAAAGATGATGATGTTGATGGTGATGATAGTTATAAGGATGATGATGATGATGGCCATATGATTTCGGGGACCGTTTGGGCCTCAAAGTTTTCCTTACAGGCGAGGAAAAACCCTGATAAAAACCTCACCCAGAAAAACTGCCCCGACCGGGGATCGAACCCGGGCCCGCTGCGTGACAAGGCAGCACGCTACCTCGAGACCACAGCGGTGTACAGTTTGTGAATAATGGTTCATTTTCTGAAGTGTCACGAAAAGGGTAGCTGGGGTATTTAAATGGCTGGCCTGTGGGTTTAAATGCCCTGCTCAGTGCCTGGTACTGAATGTGTTAAAATAATAATAATGTTGATATATGAATGTTGAGCTTAGGGTTGAACATTCAGTACACAAACATTGCATTAATTTGTACAGCAGAACAAGTTTTATTAGTCATTCAAAATATTTTTGCAGGCGGAAGTATTACGAAGCTCTGTTTGTTGCTACACGTGACGTCACATAAGGCAGTGTATACTGTCAGCGTCCCGCGTCCCATTCCCCTCTGCCTTCGTAGATAGCAGTGTCACGTGTTCTATTCCTGCATAAACACGACTGCAGCGCCCTCCGTCAACAACTGCACTTACTCCTTAAACGGGTAATATAAGATGTTGTGTATTTATTTGTGTATAGGATGAGTATATAGTGAAGGAGTTACGGCAAAAGAACTTTAGGATTAAAATTGTCATTAATATAATTTATTTAGTAAAATAATTTCAGCAACAAGAACTTTATTACCGCATTAGATCTCGGATATAATCTACATTTCTCAGAATAACATCTCTAGAAGAATACATAGAGAAAGAACACATGAAAAATTGTTGAAAAAAAGGTAGATTGGGAAAAGAGATGGCAAAAGATGTATCGACAGACCCAATAAATGATTGGATGATGTAGAATATGGTTCCCACCTTTTTCAACTCGCGAACCCCTTCCACAATGATTTGAATTGGGTGAAATACTGCCTTTTAAATATAGCCTACATATACAGTAGACATACTTACTTACTTACTTACTCACTGGCACTATCAAACCCGTAGGTTCATGGCCACACGGACATAAGATCTCCATACATCTCTATCCTGAGTTAATTCTTTCCAGTCATTCCCTGTATAATTACTTCCCTCAAATCATAGTTAATGTTATTCTCCCACCTCATTCTTGGTGCACCAACTGGGCATTTTCCCTCAGGTTTTCCTACAAGAAGCTTCCATGCACATCTTTCATTCCCCATTTGTGCCACATGATCTGCCCATCGCAGTCCATGAGACTTAACTGTTCTTATTATATCTGGCTTCCTATAAAGACCATGTAGTTCACGTGCAGTAACATACATAAAATTTAATTCCTAGTAAATAATAATAATAACAATAATAATAATAATAATAATAATAACAACTCCTGGCACGACAGACCTACAAGGCCCTCAGCCTACCAGCCGGCTGCTGGCCTCGCATCCACATGTGTCAATGACAGAGGTAGATTATAATCAGCCAGTGTAGGGGTGACATGTGGTCAGCATGTCAAGTCCCCCAGCCGTTATAGCTGGTTTTCTCAACCTGGAGCCGCTACTTATTGTAGCTACCCAAATGCATCACGATGCTGGGTGGGCACCGGTCCCATACTGGCCGAAATACCATGAGAAAATGTCTTCCCTCATGGAGACTCGAACCAGCACAAGTCCCCTAGCTCTGCGCCAAGGCTTCCTGCCTTAACCACTCGGCTACAGCGCAGGACATAATAATAATATTAATGATAAAATAATAATAATAATAATAGAGTAATAATAATAATAATAATAATAATTATTATTATTATTATTATTATCCAGAGGGAAAACGCCCAGTTGGTAGACCAAGAATGAGATGGGAGAATAACATTAACTATGATTTGAGGGAAGTAGATTATACAGGGAATGATTGGAAAGCATTAGCTCGGGATAGGGATGTATGGAGAGCTTGTGTCCGTGCGGCCATGAACCTATGAGTTCGATAGTGCCAGTGAGTAAGTAAGAGTAAGTAAATTATTATACTATTATTATTATTATTGGGGCACGCCGTAGCGTAGTGGTTAAGGCACTGCGCTACAAGCCGGAAGGTCGAGGGTTCGAGTCCCGGTGGGGTCAGGATTTTTAAACTGACCCAAACCTTCTGGCGGCACTATGGCCCTGGGGTCGACTCAGCCTCTAACTGAAATGAGTACCAGACGCTTGTTCTGGGTAAAGGCGGCCGTCACGCAGGGCTGACAACCCGGCTGACATAAAGTGCCGATTGTCAAGAAAAAGTGGGAGCCTTAACCTCCAACTACCCCAAGGGCCTCCTGAGGCCTGTAGTTGGATCACTTTACCTTTATTATTATTATTATTATTATTATTATTACAATGTGTCAGAAATGAAGGAAACAATAATAGGCCTAACCTTGAAACCCGCCATTAGAGAAAAGATTTGGCGAACGCCTTGAAATATTTTGCGAAACCCCTGTGGGTTCACGAACCACAGGTTGTGAACGATGATGTAGAATAAGTTGTTAAGGAGATGAGAATAAGATGCTGGAGGAGAATAACATGGGAGAGACAAGACGGGAAGTCTTGGCAGGCTCAGGTTCTAAAAAGGGTTCCAACATCAGAGAGAGATTAAAAAAGGAATATTTTTTTAGTATGAGTGTCAGGCCATTTTTATGTGAGTCATCCAATAAAATTTGATCATCAATTGTGACCGATACCTCGATGGAATTTTATCATGTGCTTTAATACTATAGATAAAATGTTGATTTTCTATAATATTTATTGAGTGAATGGAAGATGATTCTCAAATGCATGACCTTTCTCAATCTAAACAAGTAAACGCTTCAAATTAAAATTCATACCTTTATTTTTTTGCTGTTCTGTTTGTGTGTTTTTTTCCCCTGTTTCTTTGGTTTCAGTTTGTGTACCCTTTTCTTCCAATTCAGAACTAATTTCATTCTTCTTGGGTTTCACATCTGAAGAAATATTTTCATTCTGTGATTCTGACTCTTCTTTATCTCCAATATCATTTTTATTTGTTATTTCTTTGTCTTCTATTGACACAGGATCTTTCTTTTCATCTTCTCCTTCCTTGCTATTATTTTCTGTTGTATCTTGTTTATTTTCTTTCTCTGATTTATCATCTTTATTTTCTAGATTTTCTTTATCAAATATAATTTCTGATTTTTCATATTTTTCTCCACTTTTGGTATCCAAATCTCCTACCGGTATTTCCTTAACATCCATGTTGTTAAATTCTTCAATCTGAATATTTTGCTTTCTTCTTCTTCTTGAGCCCATGTTTTCCCACTTTTTGCTTTCTGAAAAAAAAATTATAAAATAGAATTAATATAAACTAGTAAATAATAATTGAATAACTCAATCTATGGCTTATAGAATTGACCTAGATAGTCTAGAGGTTAAATTCTTTGCCTCTGGTTTGAGAGTCCACATTCAAACCAGGCAAATTGATGGATTTTTTAGAATAGAAAAATCCAATGGCCATGTCCTCAGGGATGGACTTCAAGCCAATGGTCTCAAGTACAAAGATTTTCAGGGTTGTAAAAGAACCTCAAGCCTAAATTAGAGACTCGGAGCAGAATTTAATTGTTTAGAGATTAAATTTAATAAAACTGTTAAAGTTTTATGCGATTTTCATATTTATTTTAATACAAATTCGTTAGAGCTGTTTGAGTACTTTGTACCTTCTTCAGACGAATACTACAAATACAAATGAATATTGTTATTATATATATATATATTCATTTCTTTAAAACATGTTAGAGGATTTATTGAGAAGGTTGGTCATATTGGTTGCATGCACCAAGGAGTGTGCTTCCATCTATCCAGTAAATTCATAACTCATAAGCCTTGCAAATGTGCACTACCATCAATAGTAATTCTAACCGAAGGCAGGTCCTTCACTGCAATCATAGCATTTTCATGCTATGCTTGCAGCTTTACTAGGGAATTGTGTAGGTGTGGTAGCTTCCCGTTGCTTTCCACACCGGTGAAGGATGATGATGATAGTGATAATGGTAAGGATGATAATGATAAGGATGATGGCCATATGATTTCGGGGACCGTTTGGGCCTTAAAGTTTTCCTGACATTTGTCTTACAGGTGAGGAAAAACCCTGATAAAAACCTCACCCAGAAAAACTGCCCCGACCGGGGATCGAACCCGGGCCCGCTGCGTGACAAGGCAGCACGCTACCTCGAGACCACAGCGGTGGACTATGTGCACTACAATTCTATAAAACAGAAAAATGCATTGTGAGTTATAAACTATAGTTTTGTTTCAATGGTATATTTTGTTATTATCACTGATTCCATAAATCACTAATGGTGATAGGGGTTAAGTTGTTAAGATGCAACTTTAAAGGGGAGCACTTTTTTAAATCGAGAATATAACCTACACTAGATTCACTATTATTTTACTATTGTCTATCCAGCCTAAGAAACACACTTTGACATTCCGCGCAGCACGTGTACAGGTGCATGTTACCTCAGTCAGCTGTTTGTTACAAGCCGATAAATTAATGCACAATAATCGTTTTAATTTTTAAATTTGCAGGTTATATTAACACACACACAATGGTCTGTCGAAAACGAATTAAATTATTGTTGGGCGTTCTGATATTACAAGTTTTTTTTATTTCCCTGCGAATATGTACAACACTACTCTCCGACACATCAGTAGGCCTATATTCTGCAGTTAATTTAACTATATCGTTCACTACAGTGAACTACAGATTATGCTCCATAAACTTACAAAATACATTTGGCACCATCTGTTTTTCATCACTCTTTAACAATTTCCCTTTAGAGTGCTTTCTATAATTTTGATCATACATGTTATCAGTGGCGTGCATTTAACCCTAGCTACCCCACCACTGCTGTATATATTTTTTTATTAAAATAAACTAATAGATTTACCAAATTTCATTCAGATCAATTACACATGAACATTAAATTTTAAATTTCTCGCCGTAAAAGACTTAAAAACATAATAATAGTCCCTTCGATTGGTTCCTGGCCAAAGGAAGGCAAGACCAGTGATGGGGCTGCCATCTTATAGTCTCTGGTCAGGCTTTTCTGCAGAAGAAAAGAAAATAAAGGAAAGAAGAAATGGAAGAAAGGACAGACTCCCTAGCCCTCGAATGCCCTAATAGCGTCGGGGTCGAAAAAACAAGAGTTAACCAAGAGAGGTTAGATAGTAAAGTTAGGAGTCTGGTATAAGTATATATCGCCTTTGTTGACTTCATAAAGGCTTTTGACAAAGTAGACAGAAATATATTACAAACTTTAGCTGATGATAACGTTCCACAACAATATATTACTAATATCTTCAACATCTATAAAGATAATGAAATCTCTGATAAACAAGATGGCAAAACTATCTTCTTGGAAAAAGATCAACACTGGAGTAAGACAGGGATGTGGACTTTCACCTGTGCTTCTCATTATATATATATATATATATATATATATATGAATAGAATAACAAACGAATGGAGGAAAACACAACGGGGATATATACCCATCAATAGCAAACCTCAAATTCGATGCTATTCTTTTTGCAGACGATTTAGCTCTTCTGGCACTTTCCGAAAATGATTAGCAACGATCAGTTTATAATTTACAAAAAATAGCTGCCAAATTTAATATGGAAATATCAATTAACAAAACTAAAATTATGGCATTTCATAGGAAGGACCCCATAAAAGTAAAATTTGTCTCCAGAATAAAATTTTAGAGAGATCTAATCAATTTAAATATCTTGGATATTATCTCTCTATCTGTGATGAAAAGGATATCCCTGAAAAATTACTAGTTATAATAAAAGTTTGGGAATTATTAATCAAGTTATGAAACCATCCCTTGTACAAACAAACATCAGATTACGTTTATATAACACTTTGGCTAGACCAGCGTTGACCTATGGTAGTGAAGCATGGATTCTAAAAAGACAACATGAAAGCAGAATAACGGCTTGTGAAATGAGATTCAAGCGCAGAACAGCGGGTTACACCAGAAGGGATAGGAAAAGGAACACCGATATCTTAAAATAATTGAAGACTACGCCAATTTTGGAATATATTAAACAGTACCAACTAAATTGGAAACACCATCTTGAAAGAACGAGTTCAATTCGGATCCCCAAAGCTGTTTATAATTATATACCAAAAGGACGAAGATCTCTGGGCCGTCCTACGAAACGCTGGAGGGAACATTTTCTATAGGATCGTAACAGGCCTTGGAAGGAAGAAGAGGAAAGATTTCCCGCCGTGCCAACAGTCATCTATCGTACTTGGCTTGACGGGGCTTCCTGTGTTCACATTACCCTTTTTAACACCAGCTACTAAACTACAGATGAATTCACCCATGCGTGGGTGATAAACCATCGATAACCCATAGGCCTACTAGTGGGTTACCGCTGCACTAGGCGAAGCTTGTGACGAAGTCATAATCATAGAGAACCGAATACCAGCTAGCTGGGCCTGACGTCACAACTCGAAAGCGAAATATACATGTTGATCGATAACCATAAAGTCGAATGAAGTTTTGATCTATCGATTCATGAAGCATTACTTTACTGATGCGAGACGAGAAATGTGATTGGTTGATTTGAAAAGTACCAGTATCTCAATAATATAATTTGTCGAATTAATATTTTATATTCATCATCATCTTCTTCTTCATCTTCAAGGTATGGGCCTGTTGGTCCGTTCCGCTCCCCGATGCACAATATGCTATATGTCTACCTTTCAACGTCGTTTTGGTCTTCCTACATTTCTTCGGCCTTGAGGTTGATAATGAAGCACAATGGTGGGGCTGCCACCTGGAAGCATTTGAATATGCTTCCATCCGTACAAACCCCAGGTGGAAGGCTGCATCTTTCGCTTGTCTCACATTTATTGAAGCTTGTTATTTTTGCCAATCCAACTGTTGAGGTCTTCGCCCGTATCCCTGGGCGGAGTCCTCGTTATATCCCGATAGATTATATTCATAATGTCTTTTATATATGCATGTTATATTTTTACAAAACACAGAGAAACAATATAAAATCAAATTATGTGGTATACTTTGTCAGCTATAGCAACCTATTAATTTAAGAAGCTTTATTTCATCATCATCATCTTCATTCATGGATTAGGTCTGTTGACCCGTTCCGACTTCAGCCCATCTCTTTCTAGGTCTGCCCACATCTCGGGTGCCTTTAGGTTTGTATTTTGTTATTTGTTTTGGATATCTATCTTCATTCATTCTGTCTATGTGTTGCTTCCATTTTTGTCTATATGTATCTATTTTATCAGTTATTGCAAATATTTCAAGTTCCTGTCTTATTTCTGTGTTCTTGATTCTGTCTTCCTTAGTGCACCCTTTAACAGATCTCAAAAATTTCATTTCTGCCGCCGTTATCCTTCTTAGGTCTTGTTTTTTATGTATCCAGGCTTCTGAACCATAGAGCAGTACCGGTACTGCCAACATTTTATAAAATTTCAGTTGGGTCTCTCTTGTTGTTTTGTTATTTAGTGTTCGTTTTATCGTACCACATATTCCCTGGAATTTTGCTATTTTATTATTTATATCATCATAATTAAATGAAATGTCACATCCTAGATAATTGAGATGGTTCACCTGTTCTATGATTTTGTTTCCTATTACTATTTTGGATCTGATTTGATTTTTCCCTTGGAATGCCATTACCTTAGTTTTTTCTATGGATATTTTGAGATTATATTGTTCACATATATTATGTAGTTTAAAAATATTCCTCTGAAGTTCGTCTTCTGTATGAAGCTTTATTTATATTATCTAATTGAATAACTCAACAATCGATTGATTGCGAACGTGTATACATTATTTTGTGGAAATCGACAGTTGAAGTAATTTAATATCGGCACTTAGTTTTTTTAAATACGCTATTAATTAGCTTCCACGAGTATTAGTTAGTGTTACTGATAAATATGATTTGCCAAATTATTAAAAATGGAATTGAGTGATTGTATAATATACACTACAGACCCATTTTAAGTGAGTATCACTGCATGTATTATTGAATTGTGCATACATGGGTATGAATTGTAAAGTATTATTTTTTTTATATACACGCACTATTGTGGTAGATTTCTCGAAACACATTTACAGTGTTCGATCACATAGAATGGAGAACGCTAGATTAGTGAACACCTCAGCAGAAAAGGCCTTTAGAAAGACCACAACTACGATGGAAGGACATCACCATACCCCAGACCTGTAGTGAATGAATACGCAACAAGCTACCAGCTTTCATGTGTAGAGGAAGAAGAAGAAGAAAGAAGAAGACATTTACAGTAAACTAAACAGGTGGGGTTGTACAAGACAAGCTTTTTACTTACGCGACTTATGCCAATTTTGATGTAATTTGAAGTATTGTAATATGTTAGTGAATCAATTTTCCTAAGAGATGTAACCACCGCCTAAATATGTATAATTAACACGAAATGAACTAGTGGAAATATGATTTTACGTGGTAACCGTCCGACATTTTGAATTTTTCATAGAATAACAAATGAAGAGGTAATTTATTTTACATATCAAATCACATTTAAAAAGCAAGGAACCTAAAAGCTAACCAAACCTAAATCAATTATTGTAACACAAATCAATTACTCTAACGTAGGTGAAATCCAGGGAACGTCCTTTTTATTATTTTACGCGGTTAAATAAGTAAAGGATAAATCCGGACCCTGGTTTATCGATGTTCATTGGTGGTGAATCGTTCCTTAAAAGTTTGATAATCGGTGGTTTATCCCTGGTTAAAAGTAAGGACTCTTATAACCTATGTGGTCATGACAGGACATAGTCCCTAAACTATGTGGTCATGACATGACATAGTCCCTAAACTATGTGGTCATGACAGGAAATAGTCCCACTTTATTTTCATATTTACAAGTAAAATAATGAAGTGATAATTACATCTCTTAGGTAAATACGTTTAATATAGTGTTTTATTAATATTTCTTGTAATTAGATACTCTTAAAGTGGGTAAATAAAAAGCTTGTCATCTCCCACCCGGCCCTAAAGTCTGTTGTAAACTTACCAAGTGAATTCGGTGTTTCACTTTTTTTGACAGGAAGCACAAAATGTTAATAACTTCGACACAGACGCTTTGTGAACAAAGAAAGCATGCGCAAAGGAAAGAGACATAAACTATTGCGACGTTGTCATTTAATTGTTGATGGTGGGGATTTCCCCCGCCCAGAACCTCGATATCATATTTCACACTCAAGGATGTCCAAATTAAAGAACAGTAAAACTTGTTTAATCCGGAACGTGAATAATGCGAAAATCTGTCCAATGCGAATAATTTATTAGTCCCGGCAAAATAATGGCAATTTTACATGTATTTATTTTGTATAAAACGGGATCTGTCCAACGCGGAAACGGAAGGATATTTCTACACAATTCATGAAAAACATGTTTATAAAGCGGAAAGAGAGAGAGAGAGAGAGAGAGAGAGAGAGAGAGAGAGAGAAATAAAAATTGTTTCCACTTCATTTAATTCCCGTTAGGCGAATTAACAATAAGTGATGATTCCTGCCGCCAGCGCCGGGTGAAGTAGAGTTTCTACCTGTATCTGGAATTTTCTTTCGGCCTCACTGCATACCCGTTTTGCGAAAATACAGGTTCGTTTAACAAATATTTGGCGTGTGACATCTGTCTTAGAAATAACCAGTGCACTGTAAAATATTAAATGAGTTTAAGATCTGACACTGATTGTGTACGTATCTTTCACAGGTAGCGTTCTGAATTTACGGAATAAAGATGGCTAAATCGTATGTATAATTGTCATTAAAAGAAAAGGTGAAAGTGATTGAAGATAAAGAAAAGCAAACTCTCAGTACGCGAAATAATGACTAAATTTAGATGTGGAAAAACCCAAGTTTATGAGATTTTAAAACACAAAGAAAAAAAACGATTGAATGGATGCAAGGAAATAGTTAAATGAAGAGCAAAAAATGAAGAAATTAACTAGATGTGTTTTACAAGTCCATGATCAAAAAATCTCCAAATTTCCGGGCCGATGCTTTGATGCTATATTCCTAGGGAATTAGGGAATAACGATTTCGAGACATCTTCAGGTTGGTTGTGGACAGTTTTAAAAGATGACACAATGTTGTGTGGAATGAATTTGCGGGGAATCAAAGGATGTGGACGAAAGTATAGTTAGTGAGCGGAAACCGAAACTGCATACTTTAATTTCAGGATACGCACCTAAGAGACATTTTTAACGCTGACGAAACAGGACTGTATTTTCGCGCGTTACCGTCGAAGTCGCTTGAACATAGTATACTTCACTTTCCAACGCAGCGGAACTACAATTAATCCAAGGTACATAAAAAGACATACGGTGCTCTATAATCTAAGATTGTTTAATTTTTTTTGTTTTTTATAATGCGGAATGTTGTCTAATGTGGAAAAAAAATGGTCCCATGCGATTCCGCTTTGAACAAGTTTTACTGTAAATTTAAAATAGACTTTAAGGAAACAATTATACAATTTGTGAGAAATAATTACAATTACAATGGTTTGGACACGTGAAGAGGTTGAATGAAGATACGTAGGTTGCGAGTTAGGAGTGGATTCCATAACAGAAGAAAAGAAGAGGGAGACCTAAGAAGACATGGATAGATGGAATTATGAATTTGTTGAAGGACAGGAGACGGCAGAATGGTGAATGTAAGGATAGAGATGGATATTGGGAGAGAATCAAAACTTAATAATGGGCACAGGAAGTTGTTGTAGACGTTTAAAACCCGTTAAAAAATCCAATAAATTAAGTTTCGTAGGATTTTTAGCGAATTTCGAAGGAATGTAGCTTTAGAATCGGTTCCGAGGATCACGGGTTCAAAACCGACTGGGGTGATGAATTTTTATGATGACCCCAAAGAAAAAGTGCTCCGGGATGAAATTTAAGCACTGGGTCTCGAATCCGAAGATTTTCGGGCTCGTAAAAGAACCTCGAACATAGATTAGAATTTCTGAGAAAAAATTAATTAGCCTTTCCAATCTAAGTGATACCTTGGTTGCCTAATAGACGTCTCTTTGTGGCGATGAGCTAACCATTATTCACTCGCAAACATGTGTATGGAAATATAAACGTAACTAAATTAGCTTGGTTAAGTAACTTCCACAAGGGCGCACTCTTGCCCAATGTGGGAATGTAGGATATATCCTATATCTATAGAACAACAGCTATTGAGGTTATAGCTGTATAACTAACTCACTGGCTCTATCGAACCCGTAGGTTCATGGCTGCGCGTTAATACGCTCTCCATACGTCCATATCCTGATTTAATGTTTTCCAATCATTCCCTGTATAATCTACTTGCCTCAAATCATGGATAATGTTATTCTCCCGCCTCATTCTAGGTCTACCAACTAGGCGTTTTCCCTCTGGTTTTCCTATAAGAAGCTTCCTTGCACTTCTTTCATTCCCCATTCGTACCACATTTCTGCCCATCGTAGTCTGCGAGATCTAATTGTTCTTATTATATCTGGCTTCTTATAAAGAAGTTTACAGTTATATAGTATATCACATTCACCTGTCTCTTCATCTCTCTTTGGTCGAATTATTTCCCTAAGAACTTTATTCTCAAATATTCGTAATCTCCTTTCCTCCTTTAAAATAAGAGTCCATATTTGGCATCCATATAATATAACTGGTAGGATAACAGTTTCATATATTTTCAGTTTAACTTTTTGAAAGGAGTTGGGACAATATCCTTGCATTTACAGAACTGACCATAGGCTCATACACAAGTTATATATATATATATATATATATGTGTATTTTTTTCGTTTAATTTCTATCTTCATTGGACATAAGAAATGAGAATTAAAAGAAAAGTCATCCGTGTGTGTATTGTACGTGAAATAGTACTAAAGGCGGTCAACTCTGTCTCAATCCCGTTCGCTCTTGTAAGCGAGAATGGCTGAAAGGGAGTGCAACCAATCGAGTCAAGAACTCGAGAATGAGAAATCCCGGTATTCTCGCGCAGTGGGTACGCCAAATGAAGTCATGCAGTATTTGTGCGTTTAGAAATAAAATGAATGTGTGTGATATTCCTTTCCTTTCCTTTCAGCATCATCAGCATCATTCACGGATTAAGCCCATGTGGCTTGTTCCGGTCTTTTAGATTCTCATTCAAAAAAGTTGAATCCTTCTCTTTTAATAATAATAAATTGGTAAGAGGCACTCGAAAGAGCATTAAGTTATAAGTTTATGATTTGTCTTTTATGAGTTCGTTCAGTGATCCTGTCCATATTCTGCATTGTTTGTAATGGTATCGCTCACACTTTTGGTCGCATATCTTGCATTCACACGAATCACTCGGTTGGTGGAATTTTGCATTTTTGCACATTTTGTGATGATATCCGTGTGTTGCTAAACCTATGATTCTGTGCCTTTGTGGTTGGTTACTTCCAGTCCACTCTCTGTTTACCATGGCATCTGAGACGTAGAAATCTTCGTCGATCTCTTTTTCTCTCTGTTCTTTTTTTCGATGACTTTCTTATATGGCTCCGTTGCTGGCAGTAGTATCCTTTGCCTCAGGTCCTCTAGGAAGAAGGTTTCTCTGGCTAGCATATAGGCCATTCTATTTGGTGTGTATTTGCTTGCACCTAATGCCTTTTTGATGAATCTTGGTTTTACTTTTTCTAACCTCTCCATATCGCTGGCCGATAGTTTCTCCCATATCAGTTCTATCCCGTAGGTGACGATCGGGGTGATCACTGATGCGAATAATTTCATGGCTGTGACTAATTTTAACGATGTGATGTCTTTAATACTGCACATAGCTCTTATAGCTGCTGCTGCTCTCTCCTGCACATGTGCGCTGAAAGACTTTGTTGTTGGCTGCAGTGTTATGCCTAAATATCTGAATTTGTTGACCATTCTTATCGGTTCTTCTCCTAGTTTTAGATTATCACTTGCCGCTGTTCTTCCTCCTTTCTTGAAAACCATTTGTACGGTCTTGTTGCTGTTTAACTTTCAACTCATTTTCCATAGCCCATCGTTGTATCCCATCTATGCCTTTTTGCAATTCTTCTTTGTTTTCTGCCCCAATGGCCATGTCGTCCGCATACATTACCAGCGTGGTCCCGTTCGTTGCTTTCCCAATGTCAGCCGTCATTATGTTAAATAGTAGCGGGCTGATGGGATCTCCTTTTAGTATCCCATTAGTTTGCATAACCTCGTCTGATGCCGCAACCTCATCTGTTATTTGTAACCAGTTTCGCCTCATTATGTCGTGTACTATTCCAACAATGGGGTGCTCGTTTCCAATCATGTCCCTCATCTTCGTGAGTAGTTTTGTTCTGTTTATGTAATCGAACGCTTTTTCATAATCTATGAAGACCACGTAGTATTTCCCTTTCGGTCTGTTGAGGGCTGCTTCTATCTCATATAATAATGCGGATGCTGCTTGCAGAGTGGATTTTCCTTTCCTAAATCCGAATTGGTTATCTGGGATGTTTAATTTTGTGATGTCCATCAATCTGTTTGTAAGTATCTTCATAAAGATTTTGAACAGGGTGTTCTCCAGTACAACGCCTCTGTATGAGTTCATGTCTCCCGTGTTTCCTTTACCTTTATACAGCATTTTCAGGGTAGCCCTTCTCCATTGTTCTGGTATGGTTCTCGTCTCTATGCATTTGTTAAACAGTTCTTTCCATATTGATATTAGCACGTCGGCTGATGCCTTTAGGTGTTCGTATGCTACTTGATCCGGTCCTGTGGCTTTTTTTTGTTTTTGCTTCTTTCACGCATTTGTTTATTTCATCCTCTGTGATTTCCATTTCCAGATTCAGGGTTCTTGGGTTCCTGGTGAGTATTGGCTTCGTAAGCTTCTGTTCTGTTTCCTTCATTCAGTATTTTTGTGAAGTGGTTTTCCCAATCATCTATCGGTATTTCTTTCATCACTCCTCTGGGTTCCTCCTTAAGACCAGGAAAGGGTCCTTTTCTGCTTCTTCGGCTAGCTGTTGGGCTTTCATTTCTAATGTAATGGGTTTTCTTGTATTTTATTATGTTTTTGTACTGTTTTCTTTTCTGGGCGTATCGTTCCAGGTCTACTTGGTTTTTGGATTCCTTTGCTTTGTTTAGTGCTTTTAGTGTTTCCTTCCGTTCTGTGTAGCACATCCTGTCGAACCACGGTTGTGCTCTTCTTTTTGATGTTGGTTGACAGGCGTTCTTTATAAGGTTGTTGGTGATGTCTAGTGCTTTGTCCAATTGGCCTTCCTTTATTCTCGTTTTAGCTTTATCTATGTTCTCCGTGTTTTTTCGTATTTGTTCTATATCTAGTTTTCTTGATATCCTGTTTTTAGGGGTTTTCTTGTTTGGTCTATTTCTGGCCTTTGTCTTTTCCAGTTTTGTTGCTATCGGTACGTGTTTCCTGATGGATGCTAAGTTTGATGACCATAGCCCCTTTTGTTCTATTAATCTTAGATCTTTTCCCTTATATAGCAGTAAATCGATCGCGCTTGTTCCATTGTACGCTATATATGTTGGCAGTAATCCTTCTCTTTTTCGGTCCTGTTTCCTTTTGGTTTGTAATTAAGTATCTTTTTAGTATTCGTTCATCTTCATTCTTTGGACATGTTCTTTCCAGTAGGTCTATTGTTTTTCTAGATTGTTTTATTTTATCTAAAAGTTTAAAAAATATTTAGCTCATTTATAACATCTTCACTTCTTATTTTTATCTAGAAGTTTGCATCCAGATACACTTCTCACTTTCTTTTCAATTTTAGTGAATTGTAAGAAAAGGCTATTGAAGTTGTTCTCATGAAAATACTTTAGAAAAAAATAAGATTTTCACCGATCTTATCTAGTAACACCGAAAATGACCATTACCAAAATGTATAGGTATCTATAATCAGTAAAACTAAATATATGGTCACACATAGAAATTCAGTATATAATGGAAATGGACAGCTAATGACAAATGAGGGAAATTTTGAAGAAGTGGCTGAATTCAAATACCTAGGAACAATAGTCACAAATAGGAATGAGATGCACAAAGAAATTAAACATAGGCTCAATTCTGGAAATGCATGCTATTATGCATTGCAGAGACTTTTGATGTCCCAACTCCTTTCAAAAAACGTTAAGCTGAAAATATATAAAACTATTATTCTACCAGTTATATTATATGGGTGCGAAACATGGACTCTTACTTTAAGGGAGGAAAGGAGATTACAAGTATTTGAGAATAAAGTTCTTAGGAAAATTTTTGGACCAAAGAGAGATGAACAGACAGGTGAATGGAGAAGACTACATAACAATGAACTACATGGTATTTATAGGAAGCCAGATATAATAAGAACAGTTAAGTCTCGTAGACTGCGATGGGGAATGAAAGACGTGCATGGAAGCATCTTGTAGGAAAGCCAGAAGGAAGGCGCCCAGTTGGTAGACCGAGAATGAGGTGGGAGAACAACATTAACTAGAGGGAAGTAGATTATACAGGGAGTGATTGGAAAGCATTGGCTAAGGATAGGGATGTATGGAGAGCTTATGTCCGCGCGGCCATGTACCTACGGGTTCGATAGTGCCAGTGAGTAAGTAAGTAAGTATCTGTAAGCCTACTGTATATGTGTGTGTGTGTTTTAACTCTCTAGCGGCCGCAATTTTCGTTCGTCGAAAGCAAACTTGGTATAAAACAATTAATGCAGTAAGGTTGAGTTCGTTTACTAGCAAAATCGGACCATTAGATGTAGGATTTCATCTAAAACGAAAATTTAAAAATCGCTTTAACGGTCGCAATTTTCGATGTTTCAAAACAAAACTCAGTATAGGCTATTAAAATAAACCGAGCAAGACATTATCCGAAAAAAAATAATCAATGACACATGGCCATTACAATTGGGGGGGAGGGGTTTACCTAAAACACAAAATTGACTAGCAACAGCAATATTTGGTTCATCGGAATATACACCATAGAATTTAATTAACTCTTAAATTGGCAACGATTCCTATAAGATGTATTTTATTTTGGCTAATACTTTTAATAAAATAAAGGAACAATTAATAGATAGATATTATTATAATTGATGTGAAATTTTAAATGTACAAAAACAGGTAATAACTTACTGTTATGCATGATTTGTTTTCAGTGCAGTCCGACATTTTTAAATAACCAGGCGTCTGAAATCGAGTTTCTCAAATCCGTAAACCAGCAAAATGGACCATACATTTGACTTGCTGAAGAATTTGCTTAGTTTACGCAGTTCCTGCGTAACAGACTTTTTATTTTCTTACATTATTTTCTAGTGTAACTTTTAATGATCGCCTTTATCCAATAATAAATGCAACACAGATTATTGTACCATCCTCTAGTGACAACTCAACTCACTTAAAACCAACATATAGTACACCAGCTTATGTCCAACCATCACATTACCATCTTTACCTTGTGGTGGTGGAGTGGCTTGCGTGCTTAACCTTTTCACTGCTGAGATATTTCCAGCCTTTAAAACCCTACTTGCTCAATGCAGGGAGAAATATGGAAAAAGTTTATTTAGGTTCCTAGGAGATGGCAGTATATGCCTGCTTAGTTTGAAAGCAATGCAATACGTATTATATAACTAGCAGGCGTTTGGAGTTGAGAATGGATATACACACCCATAGCACAGCAAGCATTTTCTTTGCCAACGGATATACCCGTTCGTAGCAGTGTAAAGGTTAAATTACCCCGAGAGCTATGCCGGTGGTAGCATTCCTGCCGAAAGAGTTACCCATGCAGGACAGGTCGAAGGCGACAAGCCATATGAAAAAAGTGCCTTGGTCGAAAGAGTGACGTTCTTTCACCGTACAAATACAACCGTCAAGAAACGTAGACATGGGTTTTACTTGGGTAGAATTTTCCGGAGGTAAAATAGTCCCGCATTCGGTCCTCCGAGAGGGGACTACTTCAGGGAATCCATCCAAAGGCTAAAGGGGCATGGACATTTATTGTAGGAAAACGCCAAGAATGAGGTGGGAGAATAACATTAGCCATGATTTGAGGGAAGTAGATTATACAGGAGATGATTGGAAAACATTAGCTCAAGATAGGGATTTATGGAGAGCTTATGTCCGTGCTGTTCGATGGAGCCAGTGAGTTAGTTAATGCTATAAACCGGAGTACAGCGTCTGTTTCATCATCGGTACAATCTTAGACCAAGGAAAGCCGTTCCGGCGTATCTGCCATTAGGCCTATAGTAGTAATGGATAGGCAGTTCTGAGAAAGGGAGTTTATTTCCAAAGCAGGTAAACATTTGAAGCGAGAAATGTCTGGTAAGGATCAGATGGATAAATTGTATTGTCCAGTGTGAAAAAAAAAATCATCTTACCTATACTTTCTAGTTTCTACATAATCTTCATACATTTGTTTTCGTCCTACATGTGGGGAAGATAATCTTCTCATGGAATATGGTCAGTTGTTGGGACTGGTGCCTACCAAGAACGGTGAGGAATTAGGATTCATGAGTACTGGTTTCAGTCGAATAAAACACGAGTTTTAAAGTTAGTAATATAATATAATACATAACACAATGATATACATGAACAAAGAGAATAGCAATTACAAAACCAACATCCTTGAAGACATCGAAGTTTTAAAAGAAGCAAAGAATACAAGCGTGTTGAACGAGAACACATCCAACGATCTGAACCCTCTGCATAACATCTATGAAAACCTCAGTAACATTTAAAATGCTGAAGATGAAACATATTTTATCTATAATTATAACAATCAGTGACACTTTAGTTCCTACTTACTAGACAACAAAACCTGTATTTTATATTCTAAGAAAACATAAAACACACTGTGGTCTCGAGGTGGCGTGCTGCCTTGTCACGCAGCGGACCTGGGTTCGATCCCCGGTCAGGACAGTTTCCTGAGTGAGGTTTTTATCGGGGGTTTTCCTCACCTGTAAGATAAATGTCCGGAAACTTTAAGGCCCAAATGGTCCCCGAACATCATATGGCCATCGCATTCATCTTAGATTAAGCTTAGGATGAGGGGCTCTCCTGGCTCACCACTATCATCACCACCAATCATATCATCGGGGCAACGTAACCCTGCCTTCCAGGTGCCCCAACCTCAGAAGTGGGTTACAATTACGACAGTGCCAGCAGAGAACACCAGAAATGGTCAAAAAGTACAAACTGGAGAATTAAAAAAAAATATTCTAACAAAACACGCTATCAAAACATAAAATACAGGTTCAACAAAACGTAAAATACATTTTAATGATTTCTTGTAACTACGTAAATAAACGTCCCTTGACTTTTCTGGAAGTATATTAATAGTTGCATAGATGATATGATTGGTGATGATGATGATAGTGGTGCGCCAGGAGAGTCCCTAATCCTAAGCTTAATCTAAGATCCTGCTTTTAAAATGTTTCCTGATGAACCGTGAAAATTACCTTCTCCGCTCATTTTTACTTCAAATTCACAATGAAACTAGCACCCAAAACTGCAGAATATAACAACAATGTTTATTGATTTATCATGTCCCTTTTTTTATTTCTCTCTCACTAAAGCTCACGCTACTCTTTCTCTAAACTTATCGTTTCCATAATAAGTCAATTTAAATAAATATGCTAAATATGCAACACATACTAAAATACTCTGGACTTAGATGACATATTGTAGACTACACGTTACAAAATTAGGTTTAGTAAACTCGCTGCTCGTAGAACACGACCGAAAGAATCTCGTCACTAAGCCTCGGCAGTTTTTTAATTGTTTGCCAAGTTTTTAAAATTATTTTGTTTTAGTTGAGGACTACTGATATCAGGTATAGGTTTTAAGATCATCGTTTTAATATAGTTTATATTATATTATTTTTAGTCTGATCATCTTACCTCAATATTAATGTTGATTTGTTCTTGGACATGTTTCAAAACAATTATGTTTTATCGTCAGCTTGTCCAGAACCAAAGAATACATAAGAAATATTAAAAATGGGGAAATACAAAAATCTGCAGTTGCTGCTCATGTTTGGTCTGAAAAACATGATATAAATTCAGACACTAAATTATTTAAACAGTTTGAAAATACAAAAGAGCTATTTGGGAAAAAATTTATATTCAGAAGAACAAAAACAGAGTTATAAATTTTGAAATACCGACGGAGCATGACATTGTTTGGAGGTTCTTTGGCCAACCACAGGATGGAGTTGACATCGACATCCAGGGTGTGCAACATAAATCAAACCAGTCTGGACAAGCTGACGATAAAACAGAATTGTTTTGAAACATGTTCATGAACAAATCAACATTAATATTGAGGTAAGATGATCAGACTAAAAATAATATAATTAAAATAACCTCAAAATATCACTTCCTAAAATTAAATATTAATATAGTTTGTTTAAAAATACTTTGTTTTTTTAATTATATCTGATGGGTGACAATGGATTCTACATAAAGTTTGAGAATTATTACTTTAATTTTACAATATTAGTATTGGTTCACATCTGTGGTCTAGGGGTAATTTTGCTTTATGTAAATATCCAGGTTTGATCTCCAAACATGACACGTTTCCTGGATGGGAGGTTTTCAGGGTGTAGATAAATGCCAGGAAACTGCAAGCCTCAAATGATATATTCACCTTGCTTAGAATGAATATATGATTGAATGGTGTGACTTGTCTGAAATGTCCATGCTGCCTCAGAGGTAGTCCTCGCATTCAAATGATCGCTAATTCAGGGAGACATTCCATGTCCTTCAGTGGTCAAAAGAGTATGTATGTGGTCCAGAGATTAAAATCTTCTCCCGACAGAATGTATCCCTGTAAGGTCTGGGAGCATGGGGCATGTAAAACTACTTACGAAGTAAGAGTTTAAACTAAAGAAAAATATAAATACAGTGTACTAGCGATGAGTAATTTCATATTCTATTGGCAGTTCACCTTCTTCATTGATACATTTTTTTGTGAAATCTAAACAAAATCCAGCACATTTTTCATTTGGAAAGTTTCCATCAATTACATCCAGATAATTTGGACATTCGAGACAAGATGTGACATTCTGTTTGCCATCACGTGATTTGATAGTTACTGTGTATTTAAAATTGTTTGTGTCCTCTTTGGATCCAACAAACATATAGCACTCAAAATGTAAATTGTTAATAATTTTAGAATAACAAAAAAATATATTCTCCAGTGTAAAAACAACTTGTCTCCAGCAGCCACTTGCTGTACTTTCCAAATAATCTCCAATCTCAGTGGTTTCTTTACCTTCATCCACAAATAGTACACTGTTTTTATGGCATTTTAGAATATGTTTCTTCATTTCTGGCATTGGTCCTTCCCAGTTACATTTACCTAAAATTTGAAAAGGACATTTGTGAGGACCAAAACGACATATAAGTTGATGTTCGTCCTTACAATCTGCAAGGAACTCTCCATTACAGCCTGACTTTCTATACTTGCAAGGATGTGTTATATTTCTAGATAAAAGTTCTGCTGCTAAGTTCTTAGTTTCAATAAAACTGTTACGACATGTTGGACAATGATGCATATTTGGTTTACAAGTGATGCAGATATTGTGGCCACTGCTGCATTGTGTAATGGGAGGCACCATGTATTCAAAACATACAGGACATTCTATTTGTTGTAAAAGGTCTTTCATTAATACATCCATTATTGTGGGAGAGCAGTCATCTGTTAGGAAAGAAAACATGAATCAGTAATTTGAAGAAAAAAATCTTACTAGAATTTTGAATTCTTAAAAAGTTGTTTCCTGTACGTGTAAATAGTGCAAGCAGTAAGGTACAGGTAGGCAAACAGTATTCAGAGACTTTCTGAAATCCACAATGGATTGAAGCAATGAGATACAGTATTTCCTCTCTAGGCCTGTCACACTGTGGAGGAGAGATTCATTTTGTACTAAAACATACAATCTAATCTATAGATGGCATTCAATTCAATGGTAGTATTTGGATGTTAGTATATGTTGATGATGTATTATTAAGCGATACAGAAGAAATAATGAAAGTCAACACACACACTCATTCTCTATGAATTTAAATAAAACTAAATAAATCCTATATATGTAATAATTAGAAATATATTTACGATTTATCTCTTCTGGCACTTTCCGAAAATGATTTGCAACAATCAATTTATAATTTACAAAAAATAGGTACCAAATTTAATATGGAAATATCAATTTACAAAACTAAAATTATGGCATTTCATGGGAAGAACCCCATACAAAGTAAAATCTGTCTCTAGAATAAGATTTTAGAGAGATCTAATCAGTTTAAATATCTTGGATATTATCTCTCTATCTGGGATGAAAGGATATCCCTGAAAAAATTACCAGTTATAATAAAAGTTTGGGAATTATTAATCAAGTTATGAAACCACCCCTTGTAAAAAAAAACACTAGATTAAGTTTATATAACACTTTGGCTAGACCAGTGTTGACCTATGATACTGAAGCATAGACACTAAAAAGACAACATGAAAGCAGAATAACGGCTTGTGAAATGAGATTCATGTGCAGAACAGCGAGTTACACCAGATGGGATCGAAAAAGGAACACCGGTATCTTAAAAGAATTGAAGACTACGCCAATTTTGGAATATATTAAACAGTACAAACTAAATTGGAAACACCATCTAGAAAGAATGAGTTCAAATCGGATCCCCAAAGCTGTTTATAATTATATACCAAGAGGACGAAGATCTCTGGGCCGTCCTATGAAACACTTGAGGGAAAATTTTCTATAGGATTGTAACAGGCCTTGGCCTAATACTTGGAAGGAAGAAGAAGAAGATATAAGTACAGGATAGGGATGTATGGAGAAATTAATGACTGCATGTCCGTGAACCTCTGGGTTTGGTAGTAAGTTAGAAACTTAGGATGGTAAACTTAAGCATGAATTTTTATTCACTGAATATAACATAAAGAAATGATCAATAGGTGCAACATAAAAATTGAAATTAGATGTATAAACAAACACAAATGCAATACAAACAATGGCATAAATAGGTTTTTTTTTTTTTTTAAGGATTTAAACTCTCCAACTCCTTAATTTGACCTGGTTTGCAACTGAGGACAAAATACATCCACCTCCCTAATTTGACCTGGTTTGCAACTGAGAACAAAATACATAAATTATTTTTATTATTATATATTATTGACAGCAGCTCTGGAATTGAATAACATTTTTAAAAAAATATATTTACTTTTTTATTATTATTAGTCCGATTGGAATGCAATGGAATGCATTGAGCTGGAATTAATTTACTACCTGATAGATGGCATGGAGTACTTTTGCCCATATTTTTTTAAAATTTTCTTCTAACAATACAATATGGCCAAATTATTATGGAAGATGGTTGTGGAGAAGTTAAAAGTAACAAATAACCAAAACAATTATAATTACTACTATTTTTAGGAATTTACACTATGAGGTATTATTTATTTAAGAAAAATTTATTACGTCACCTCATAATCTTCTACTTCTTACACTAGTTTTAAAATCTTCTTCAGTTCCATCATAAGTATTTTCACGACTTGTGACATCCTGAAGAGCTGCCTTTTGTTCCCTCTGTTGGTATACCCGGAGAACCTCAAAAATCAAATAATTTCCCCCAGGAATTTCAAAGTTCATTAATTTCTCCTTTCTGTTTCATTTCTTTTAATGTTGATTTTTTTCTCAAAACTTGGAAAGGAGAAATTAATGAACTTTGAAATATTCATGGGGAAAATAATTTTATTTCGAAGTTCTTCAGTCTACCAACAGAGAGAGCAAAAGGTGGCTCTTCAGGACAACACAACAATGGTCATGAAAATAATGATGATGTGATGAAAGAAGGTTATTTAGTAACTAAGTCAATTAATTCTGTTTTGTCCTCTATAAAGCACATTTTTTCATTATAGTGTAACCCTCGTAAGGGGACCCTGAAACATCGGACTTCCTCTGAAAGAAGGTTATGAAACTAAGATTATTAAGTGAGGTATTAAAGTCTTACTTAAATAAGTTATAATTATATCGGATTATAATTACCAGACATTTCATTTCTTTTAATATAATAAATTTGGGAATTTTAACAATCTGAGGTTTTTTAATAAGAATCAAATGAATCGTGAATTCTTACCTCATACTTCTATGTTTTCTTTTAAACAGCACCGCAGTATCGGAGAACAATCTTCTCCATCGTCAGCTGTTTTCACGACTGTCAATTTTTTCTTTTGCCAGTAATTATCCACACTGCCATCTGGTGTACTTTTGAAGGAGTAATTTTCTAAACTGCCATCTGGTATATTTTTGAAGAACTTTGTAATCAAGCTTGATTCGTCCGGAATCTCGAAGTTCATGGTTCTGGTATGGTTTTTTTTTTAATATATATATTTCCCCAAACTGTTAAATCCAAAGGTTTAGATAGATGTTTTAAAAGTTTTGCTTCTTTTTCAATTCTATGATTCCCTAATAAACTATGTGCTGCTATAGCTGATTTTTCATTTTCTCCATTTTTTATGTTTCTAAATTGTTCTTTTTTTACGAGTTTCCAAGTTCCTTTTTGTTTTTCCTATATATATCCTATTGCAATCTTTGCAATCAATTTGATAAATTTAAGATTTTTTGTTGTCTGGGGTGTTAACTTTATTATTAGTTAAGAGAAGATTACCCAGGCTGAATTTGTTAATCGGAGCCAATGTTATATTAAATTTTCTGAAATTTTTTTGAAATTTATTATGAACTTCAGGATGGTAAGTATATTTCTTGAAAAAATTGACAGTCGTGAAAACAGCTGACGATGGGGAAGATTGTTCTCCAATACTGCAGTGCTGTGTTTAAAAAAACAAAAAACATAGAACTATGAGGTAAGAAGAATTCACAATTCATTTGATTCTTATTTAATTTCTTATTTATCAGACCCAAATTAAGGATTTTATTAAGCTTTAAATATGTACTCATATATCAAATTTATTAGAAACTTAATTATATAATGGTTTAAGATATATATATATATATATATATATATATATATATATGGTATGATAAAAAAAATAAATGCCTGGACGGGATTCGAACCCGGAACTCTGAGCTTATACCTCAGCATGTTATCCATTACACCACCAGGCAAATCCAATTCAAACACTTATTTTTCTTATATATATATTATATTCCCCATTATTACTATATATATATATATATATATATATATATATAATGTTGGCCGCGGTGGACTAGTGGTTATGCTCCTTGCCTCTGGTCCTAAGGGTCGCGGGTTCAAACCCGGCCTGGGTTGATGGATTTTTTAGGACGGAAAAATCCAAGGAGCAGGTCCTCCGGGGGGGACTTTAAGCCGTGGATCCCGAATCTGAAGATTTTCAGGCTCGTAAAAAATCCTTAAGCCTGAATGAAAAGACCTCTAAGCAGAATTTACCAAATTTTCCCGTCCTAGTACTACCTTAGTTTCCTAGATGTCAGTATGAGGCGGAATGCTGACCACGTACCACTCAAAATGACATCTATACAAAAACAAGTGTAACTAAATTAGTATGGTTCAAATTCTTCCCTGTAGGGGGAGAGCGCCTAAATCTCTGTAAAGGGAAAACATAGGCTTACAATACAAAAACAAAATATATATATATATATATATATACATGCATATGTATCTTAAACCAATGTCTGAGTTGATTTTTAAATAAATTGTAGTTTGGTCATTTTTACTTACATTCAGATACAGTTTTTTTCATCTTCTCTAATAAGTAATAAAGTGAAATATTAATTACAGTAACCATTATACGGTGTATATATATATATATATATATATATGGTATGATAAGAAAAATAAATGCCTGGACGGGATTCGAACCCGGATCTCTGAGTCTGTACCTCAGCGTGATATCCATTACACTACCAGGCGAATCCAATTCAAACACTTATTTTTCTAATTTTTCTATTTTAATAAGTGTTTGAATTGGATTCGCCTGGTAGTGTAATGGATATCACGCTGAGTACAGACTCAGAGATCCGGGTTCGAATCCCGTCCAGGCATTTATTTTTCTTATCATACCATATTAAGCTTGCATTGCTCAATGTTAAACATTTAATTATAACATATATATATATATAACCTACCCTAGCGGTTTTATTGCTGTATCAATACCGGTAATATATTGAATGTAAGTTATGAGTTAATTTTAACTTTTAGAAAAATTTGGCCGCGGTGGACTAGTGGTTATGCTCCTTGACTCTTGTCCCGAGGATCACAGGTACAAACCCGGCCGGGGTCGATGGATTTTTTTGGGATGGAAAAATCCAAGGAGCAAGTCCTCCGGGAGGGACTTTAAGCCATAGGTCCCGAGTCTGAAGATTTTCAGGCTCGTAAAAGATCCTTAAGCCTGAATGAAAAGGCCTCTAAGCACAATTTACTGAATTTTCCCGTCCTAGTACTACCTTGGTTCCCTAGATGTCAGTATTGATGCAGAATACTGACCACGGACCACTCGAATGACATCTATATGAAAACAAGTGTAACTAAATTAGTATGGCTCAAATTTTTCCCTGTAGGGGGAGAGTGCCTAAATCTCTGTTAAGGGAAACATGGGCTTACATCATATAGAAAAAGTGAAGACATTGAAATCAAAATAAATTTAATTATATGTATACATAAAGCAAAGTCTCAAAGGAACTAGAAAGGAGACACTTTTAAAATTTTATAAAAAATGGCGGTAAGATTACAAGAAGATGAATTATGAAAATATTATTTTTGTTGTACTATTTTACTGGCTCTGCTACAGAAGCATTATCTATAGTAGAGTTTCCATGGTCCATGAAAATACTGTATCAAAATATTGATTTTACAAGAATTATTGAAAAAGTAATCAAGATTTTTTTTTTGCTTTATGATTTTATGATATCTAAACCTCACACATTATACATTTTTTAATTAATGCAAAAAATAATAATGTCAGGTAAATAGAATCAGAGATACAGTTTTTTATTATGAGATACTTTTTGCCCTTCTTAATTATCTCCCCTTTTTCATTATTTTAAAAATAGCAAATTTGGCCACCATTTCAACCTCCTTGTACAAAGATCCTATTGATGCCATTTATACATAAAAATTAAAATACAGTATATGAAAAGGTAACACAAGTACAACATAAAATTGAAAATTGTTCTACTAAATAAATGTAAATTAAAATGTAGTATTAGATTTCACATAATGAAATAATAAAAGATGAAAATAAAATACATAATTTTAGGGTATTTAACAAATTTGCAGTTACAGTCAGAACATTCTGATAGGAAAAAAAAAAAGGAATTACTATAATACCATATGAAAAACTAATTAGTAACTTTTTATCCATGACCTTAAATAAAAAGAAAAATAGTCTAAATATGTTTTTTTTTCAACATTACATTATATCATATGATATAAACCTTAAAATCACTGAAAATAGCTAAAAATGTTTAAATACAATTTCACTATAATGCATATACTTAATAATGGCAAATGGATAGGCCTATGTCTTCTAAACATCATATTTTCATATTGTTTATTTTTTATTTCACTCACCTCATACTTCATAACTCCTCGCAAACCCAGGGTTTCGTCACATCATTTGTGACATTCTCAATGCTGTGTCACGTTCACAACTGACGTCCGACTGCCTTCTATCCTGCGTTCATCAGTCTGCAGGATAGAAAGCAGTTGGACGTCAGTTGTGAACGTGACACAGCATTGAGAATGTCACAAATGATGTGACGAAACCCTGCGAGGAGTTATGAAGTATGAGGGAGTAAAATAAAAAATAAACAATATTAAAAAACCTCATAGCGTTATTTCCTATCTACATAACTTAATCATATTTTCATTTTTTAAAGTTCTTAAAGAACTGGGCGATTAATTGCATTATATCGTTATGATGTTGGCCTATGAATGAATTTCTTGTTGGTTATCCATAATTTCAACATAATCCTTGGAAAAACATTGTAAGAAGTGTTATTTAGTCAATCATATTGATTTAATTGGAACTATAGTTAAATTTGCATATATTTACTATGGGTATGTTCTATGGTCTAAAATGGCATATCTATACAAATCTGACCTGGATTTAAATGTAATATCATTAATTAGACAACTTAACTGTTACAGTGATTAAGACATTTTTGTTAGCAGTGAAATTACAACTGTTATAAGCCTACAAATTTAATACAATTCAGGTTACAACCCTAAAATGATAACATTACAGTACAACACTTTTGTTCCCAAATTTATTGCAGTATATTTTGCATTGTGTTAATTTCTGGAAAACAAATAAATGTTACTGTAACTTTGAATTGTCTAGTTATATGATAGATTTCAATTACACTATACTACAATTGAAATTGGGACACAAAATATGTTTTAACTCCCGTAGTTATTGTGCAATTAACATCTGTATCACAATGAACATCATATTAATTCATATTTCTTATTAATTAAATAAAAATAAAACATAGTTTTATTTGATTTTCATATTTATTATATAATTCAGTGACAGCTGTTTCGGTACACTATACCTTCTTCAGACATGTTAACAAATTATGAATTGTGTTCCAACTGATCTAAGCAACAATACAACAATATTTATTTAATTTTTTTAATTTAACAAAGGGGATTCATTCAAATCAAGTTGAGAATTTAACAGTTTAATAGTTGAATGCAGGCTTTCACGGCCGGTAATCGTAATGTTGAGTGATTCCGGGTTATGTGGCCGTGGTCCATAGTTGGTGTTGATACCAGACGTTTCGCCCTCAACTGCGGAGGGCATCTTCAGTGGCGAGTGCTTCTATGCGTGTTTCCTGGTCGGAAGATCTACTTAGAATGAGCGCTGTGGACGTAGAGGACGTTGTATTAGTGGTGGGTGCAGGGTGAGTGGGCGTGGCTCTTGCTGATTGGCTAATAGTTGTCTCCTTGTTGTCACTGGTGTCAAGGAGACGACTATTAGCCAATCAGCAAGAGCCACGCCCACTCACCCTGCACCCACCACTAATACAACGTCCTCTACGTCCACAGCGCTCATTCTAAGTAGATCTTCTGACCAGGAAACACGCATTGAAGCACTCGCCACTGAAGATGCCCTCCGCAGTTGAGGGCGAAACGTCTGGTATCAACACCAACTATGGACCACGGCCACATAACCCGGAATCACTCAACATTATAATTTAACAGTTTGTTACTACTTTTAAATTTATTAATTTCTACAGCCTCCAAAAGATCTAACTTCTTACCCTTATCACAAATATGTAAAATTTCAAAATTTGGATCGAAACTGAATTATATAATAAATATGAAAATCAAATCAAACGTTTTATTTTTATTTAATTAATAAATATGGATTTTCATCAAGTAAACACCAACTCAATTGATTATCATATTTCTTATTCTATAAATACCATTCACTTTGAGGTGTTAGAAATACATAAATAGCAATACATTTATAACTGAACACTTTTAAAGATTTAATAATTTAAGTAATAATAAAAGTTTGGGAATTATTAATCAAGTTATGAAACCATCCCTTGTACAAAAAAACACCAGATTACGTTTATATAACACTTTGGCTAGACCAGTGTTGACCTATGATAATGAAGCATGGACACTAAAAAGACAACATGAAAGCAGAATAACGGCTTGTGAAATGAGATTCATGTGCAGAACAGCGGGTTACACCAGATGGGATCGGAAAAGGAACACCAATATCTTAAAAGAATTGAAGACTACGCCAATTTCGGAATGTATTAAACAGTACCAACTAAATTAGAAATACCATCTTGAAAGAATGAGTTCAAATTGGATCCCCAAAGCTATTTATAATTATATACCAAGAGGACGAAGATCACTGGGCCATCCTATGAAATGCTGGAGGGAAAATTTTCTATAGGATCGTAACAGGCCTTGGCCTAATACTTGGAAGGAAGAAGAAAGAAGAAAAGAATAATTTACTTCTGGAAAGTACAAAAAATAAAAGTTATTTTTATGATTTCAGTAGGTAAAAAAAAAAGCTTAATGACACAACAGGCCTAGAAGGGCCTTGCTGCTGTCCTAACATCCAAATGTGATCACAGAAATGGATGATCAGCCAGTAAAGCAAAGACACAATCAATATGTCATATACCACAGTCTTTATAATTGGTTTTCTTATCGTGAAACCTCTATTTGGTGTAGCTAAACAAATTCCTCACAATGCTGGGTAGGCACAGGTCACATACTAGCCAAAATTCTGTGAGAAAATTCCTCCTCCATGGGGACTTGAAAGTCCTGTAGCTCTATACCAAAGCATTAGACCTTAAACTGCTTGACTGCAGCACGGGCCCTATGATTATTGCTGTATATTAATAGTTAGTTTCCAGTATATTGTTGTCTATAAGTAATTAGTAATTAAATCTTGCTTAAAATTGGTCCAATTTAGTGACTTATTTCCTAATTCTTTAAGTTTGTGATAGAAAGTATTTGGTAGATTCCATAAAAATTGTTATAAAGTGTGGACTATGAAGGAGAGATAATGATAATGGAATAGAACATTTTAAAGCATTAGTATTTAGTAATTTGATATTCCATTGGCAAAATTTCATCTTTATTGACACAAAGTTGTGTTAATTTTAGATTAAATGTAGCACAATTTTCATTTGGAAAATTTCCATCAATTATATCCAGATAATTTGGACATTCGAGATGGTATGTGGCATCCTGTTTACCATCAGGTGTCTTGATAGTTACTGTATATTTAAATCTGTTTGTATCCTCTCTGGATCCAACAAACATGTAGCATGTATAATGTAAATTGTTAGTAATTTTGGAATAAGAAAAAAATATATTGTTCATTGTGAAAATAGGTTGATACCAGCATTCTTCATCGTTTATGCATTCCACATAATCTGGTAACGAAGTATATTGTTTCTCTCCAACTGGAAGTTTTAAATAATTTTCATGGCTATTCTTAATATGTTTCTTCATTTCTGGCATTGGCCCTTCCCACAGACAGTTATCATCAGCATCCATAATATAGAGAGGACATTTATGTGGACCGTAGCGACATATGCATTCATGTTCCTCTTTAGAATCCACAAGGAACTGCCCAGTACAGCCTGACTTTCTATATTTACAAGGGTGTGTTATACTTGTAGATATAATTTCTGCACTTCTATTCTTCACATTAGTTAGATCTCCTCGACATGTTGGGCACTTCACCAAGTTGTGAACACAAGTTCCACAGATATTGTGACCATTAATACACTGTGTAATGGGTGGCAGCATGTATTCAAAACATACAGGACATTCTATCTCTTGCAATACTTTTCTGAATAAAGCATCTAGTAAAGTAGTAGAGCAGTCATCTGTCACAAAAAAAAATACAAAACAATAAAAGAAAAGTACATACTGTCTTTGTGATTAAATAAAATTACTTAAATAAATAAATAAATTGATAATCATAACAACTTAAAGCATGCCATTAAATCTTTAGAGAATGAGGAAGGCTTACAACTCAATGGTATTAATAAGCTGTTAGTTTATGCTGATGATGTAGTACTATTGGCCGATAGCGAGGAGATACTAAAGGACAACATGCACACACTATTGAGTAACACTAAGAAATTAGGACTGGAAGTAAATATAAATAAAACTAAATATATGGTCACACGTAGAAATACATTATATAATGGAAATAGACAGCTAATGACAAAAGAGGGAAATTTTGAGGAAGTGGCTGAATTCAAATACCTAGGAACAATAATCACAAATAGGAATGAGATGCACAAAGAAATTAAACATAGGCTCAATTCTGGAAATGCGTGCTATTATGCATTGCAGAGACTCTTGATGTCCCAACTCCTTTCAAAAAATGTTAAACTGAAAATATATATAAAACTATTATTCTACCAGTTATATTATATGGGTGCGAAACATGGACTCTTACTTTAAGAGACGAAAGGAGATTACAGGTATTTGAGAATAAAGTACTTAGGAACATTTTTGGACCAAAGAGAGATGAACAGACAGGTGAATGGAGAAGACTACTTAACAATGAACTACATGGTCTTTATAGGAAGCCAGATATAATAAGAACAGTTAAGTCTCATAGACTGCGATGGGCAGGACATGTTTCACATATGGGGTAGGGTATGAGAGACTTGCATGGAAGCTTCTTGTAGGAAAGCCAGAGGGAAAACGCCCAGTTGGTAGACCATGAATGAGGTGGGAGAATAACATTAACTATGATTAGAGGGAAGTAGATTACACAGGGAATGATTGGAAAGCATTAGCTCAGGATAGGGATAAATGGAGAGTTTATGTCCGTGCGGCCATGAACCTACGGGTTCGATAGTGCCAGTGAGTATGTAAGTATGTAACAACTTAATATTAATATTGATGATTATGAGATACATCAAGATTTGTTATTGGATCTATAATAAAAATAATAATAATCAGTGCTTTAGTTGGGGGGGGGAATGTGGGGGATGGCATCCATCCAAATATTTGGGATGGATTTTTTAAGTCAACTTAAGAAATATGTAAACACATTTGTAGTACAATATTATAAACATAAAATTCCATAAAATTAACTTTAAATAAACAAGAACTAGTCAGTGAGACTGGATAACTGAAGAATAGTTACAAGCTGGAAAGTCGGAAGTTCAAGTCCTGATAGAGGTGGTTCCAGAGAGGGGGCCGTGGAGGCCATGCCCCCCCCCCTCCCCAAGAATGTTTTTAACCAGTCAAGTGGCAATGACATAATAACTCGTCATAGTGTTTCACCCTCTCACTGTCAGTCTATAGGCGATTTAAATTTAAGGCTCAGGCATTTAATTTCTCTGGTTCAACTGTTATTTCACTGCGTTTGAATTACAATATTTCTATCAATTTTTATCCAAATTGGAAGAAATAAAAACTATTCAACAGAGTAAGAATTATGTTATAACGCAGCTAATTTTAGTGCATATGAGATAGTTGGTTTCCTAGTAATAACGTAATGAAATAATATCCATTCCTTCTGAAAAAATCTCATCTCTCTTTATATGCTTTGTATAAACTTCGTATGCAATGTGTGTGTGCTATGTTCCACTCTTCCAGAAAATATTTGTACACTGTTGTTTTGAGTTAGAATTGTAATTCGACCTTGACCTTGTGGTATCTTTCAATTTCCTTTTGAAGCTGTCACCCAGTTTACTTCGCCAGAATTTCTACAAGAGTTTGCTTTTATGAGGAAGAAATACTTATGTTGTGATGTATTTAGCTATACTGTGTGTAAACCAAGGAATATTTTCTAAACTTTTTTTTTACTAATTTATATTTGCTAAGTAAGAAAAAAAAAGTATTACTGCAATTGTAAATTAGGACTAAGGGCCGCATGCAAATACATTAGTCTCTACTCAAATTACTTCCAATCACTGGTGAACTGACTCACCGCGAGCAAGTGCAAAGATCGAATTAGCTACCCACAAACTGGTCATGCATGAAAGTCGTCTTTTCGTAATATTGGCAAGAAATTACCCAGAATTCTCAGCGATAAAACCACTTTTGTTATTTTCGTCTGCTAGAGGAACGCATTTACACTTGCGTCCAGCATATAATACCGTATACGACGACGTCTGCATTGTGCAATATTACGCCGATTCTCCTGTTCTTTCAGTTGAATTCTTTGGTAGATTCTATCAAATTCCTCTTCTCCACGTATACCGAAAACATGATCGTAGTCTTCAAGGTCCGACATCTTGAATAAAGCAGCAAGGTTTCAAAGTACATCGGTTACCATCGGGTTGCTCATGATTCGTTTCTCAGCTAAGTCACCTCGCCAGGTAGCTTAGGAATTTCGACAATTATTATAGCATGAACAGATTTTTGAGTACGCAAAAATGTATTTGGATGCAACTTTCTCAGCAGAGTACAGGCAGAGAACGACTTTTACGGTCTAATGCGTTCATAGATTCGAGCCAAAGTGTTATTCTTACTAGAGATGTATATACTTATACTGACTCAAAAACATGCATGAAACACAGAGTTTAAAAATTAATGGAAACTAAAAGAAAAAGAAAAATAACACGGTATCTAGAGAGTTTTAGCAATGAGGTATCCAATTTACTAAAATAATGTTTATGTCACTATTTTACACTATTTACAAAATGAATAAAGTTTGCTATAGTCAATCACTGTATGAAGTAGTTCAACAATAGCAACAAGCCAATAATAACATTATTTCCTCATTGTTAGCCTCTCTCCATTCTGTTACTCTAAATTTTGATCCTATGTTGTTCTTGCTCTGTAAAAAAATTCTGCATTTCTATTTGTTTCTGTTAAAATTTTTCCTCTGACTTGAAATATACTCAAAAATTTCTAAAGGGTTTTTGGGGTTTTACAAGTACCTGAACCCCAGGCATAATGATAATTTGAAATTTGGGCCCATTTGAACGGATATTATTCCAACTGGAACTTATGGCTCACTATTTAGGCCTATGCTATTGACATCCCGATCTGACCTCCCTTCCAGCTTTACAATTTCCTCAAACATCACTAATATTATTACTTTCGTCATCAGTGGATCCTTTCTATTGAAACATCACAGAAAAAACTTGCATCTAACTAACTCACTGGCACTATCGAAACCGCAGGTTCTTGGCCACACGGACATAAGCACTCCAAACATTCCTATCCTGATAATAAAAGATTCTGGGCTATGTGGCCGTGGTCTATAACTGGCGTTTCTTCCAGACGTTTCTCCCTCAACTGCGGAGGGCATCTTCAGTGGCGAGCGCTTCCAGCTGTTGCTTCCCTGTCGTAGACTCGACTCGCAGTCGAGTCTACGACAGGGAAGCAACAGCTGGAAGCGCTCGCCACTGAAGATGCCCTCCGCAGTTGAGGGAGAAACGTCTGGAAGAAACGCCAGTTATAGACCACGGCCACATAGCCCGGAATCTTTTATTACCATGATTACCGGCCGTGAAAGCCTGCATTCCACTATTCCTATCCTGAGCTAATGTTTTTCAATCATTCCCTGTATAATCTACTCCCCTCAAATCATGGATAATGTTATTCTTCCACCTGATTCTTGGTCTACCAACTGGGCATTTTCCCTCTGGTTTTCCTACAAGAAGCTTCCATGCACGTCTTTCATTCCCCATGAAAAAAACTTGCATCTAACTAACTCACTGGCACAATCGAAACAGTAGGTTCATGGCTGCATGGACATAAGCTCTCCAAACATTCCTATCCTGAGTAAATGTTTTCCAACCATTCCCTGTATAATCTACATCCTTCAAATCACAGTTAATGTTATTCTCCCACTTCATTCTTGGTCTACCAACTGGGCGTTTTCCCTCAGGTTTTCCTACAAGAAGCCTCCATGCACGCCTTTCATTCCCCATGAAAAATGTGCATCACATCATTAATTTCAAAACCAGAGATGTTTTCAATTAATTATATCGAAATCGATACATTTGTACCGTGTACGCGTAATTTTTGGAACTTTTGTGTTGCCCTTATGTCTATGGAGACTTGTTACGTCTGTGTTTACCCGATCTTTTCTCCTTTGCATCCACTAGTTTCCAAATTCACCTTTCTCCCACTCTCCTCTGCGCACACATACTGCGCGAAAGAGGAGGTCCATTCTTGGCAACATGAAATGTGTTAGGAAGATGAATTCTGGCTTCGATGGAAGCAGACGGGCTCTGACTTCAGTGGAAGCAGTCGGTGGGCTGGAGTGTGGAAGCAGCTGGGACTGGCTTCGTAATAGACCGGAAGTCTTCCTAAGAAAGGAAGAGACTCTCCTACAGTGGAACTCTTTAATTATGGCGATGTGGCCGATAATTTTTCATTATAGCCATTATTTTGTTAATTTAACTTACATGACTATTTTCATTAAATCTCACTTATTTTAATTAATCCTTGTGATTAATTATTTATTGCAAGCATTAAGTATTTCCTCTCTCATGATGTCGTTAAATACCTCCCAAAGTACAATAAAGTATAGTTCAAAGTATTGTTTAATATATACTAGCAGTTGTTTATGAAATGAAGCAAGTCTGCATAATCTAGGGCCCAGCGCGCAGAATCTCTGTTAAGATTATATAGTTATGTTTATCGGTTCTCTATATTTATGCACTTGTTTACATTCAGCTATTATCGTATCTGTAATATTATTGAGCAAGAGTATAACTAAAATTTATAGCCATCAATATAGGCAATATAGATCTTTAAATACTACTCGGCACAGATTCTCTTAGAACACACTGTTTTTTCCTAACATCATGAATTCCAAATACAATATAATATGAATTTAAATAGTCGGACCCCAAGAACACATAATGGTAAACTATTGAAAACTGAAGAAAGATGTTTCACAATACCTTACAACTCTCTGGAAAACAAATAAAGCGATTCTACCCCTCCACACCACAACTACATAGTTTTGGTCTGGACTCATGAGAAACTTCCTGACATAATATTCCGTCATTGACACTGTGAGTGGTAGCGGTGAAAATATGAAGCACCACTTGACTGGTTAAGATAAGTTATGAGACTGATTAATGAACTATTATCGTGTACTTAAAATAAATCAAATAAACTTCGGTGCATTAATTAGCAAAGAGCGTTGCTGACCGGCCACGAGTAAACTCATGATCGATTCATTTTTGTTTCTCATCAGCAGTGATATGAGATAGATTCTGAGAAAAAATGCCGGTCAACAATATGTTAATGTTGAACGAAAAAAAAATTGTGATAATCTATCTTGGTATCGTGCATGGCAGCGACTGTTTTACTCAGCCCTCATCGTTTGTTTGTGCTATCAGCAAAAAAAAAAAAAAGTCGCTGGCAATGTTTGTTTTGTAATACATGATATGAAATGTTTGTCTTGTTTAGTATTTGTATTTTCACACCGGTAGAAGAACAATAAATAAGCGTAAATACTGTACTGAAATAACTTTTTCGGTATGTGAAAACTACGTAACAACTACATCATCGTGTCTTCCCTCTATAGTGATGTTATAGAACAGTGCCAAATTCCTGTCTTCGTTGTCCTCTCTCCTACGTACCCTCCCCTTCCTGCTTTATGCGCTGTGTGTGACTGCACATCTTCCCCTCGTTATTGAAAGCCTCAAATAAGCTGTACAAGTTAGTATCATGGTCATCATCAACTTTGAAATCGTCGTAGTCAGGTTGACTGTAGCTCAAAGGAGCTGTTTTGTTTCATCAGTCCCATAAGCCAGGGTAGGGCAACCAGGACTGTGAACCCTAGCCCTCGGCTGGACTGGATTGTGTGTGTGTATGTATGAATATTATTATTAGTCTTTTTTTTCTAAATTATTGATGACCGAGTTTGTTAACTTATATTATTTCATTCATATCTTTTCTTTCAATGGTCAAGAAGATAACATTTTGTTGAATTATTTGTATTTCAATGACCTAATGATTTCCATTACAAATTTTTAGTTAACGTATGTTTACTGATTGTGTAGCTAGACATGACATTGGCTATTTCGTATTGATATATTCTAAAGCTTTCTCAAGCCAAATTAATCCCCTTTTTCCTTCTAGCTTCCACTATTATAATACTGTTTAGCATTCAGTACTATATGTTAAGTAATTTACTAAGGAAAGGTGGATTAACCTTTGCCTTCTATGGGCCCGGGCAAAGGAATGTTGATATAGTCACTCAAAACTTTCAAACTCAATGTAATAAAAAAAGTTTAGGATCGCACGGCGCAATACAATTTCATTTAACTATGTAAATAAGGTTAATATGCAGGCAAGATTCTCTCACATTTTAAACCTAAAAGTAATTGTTTTTATTTCCTTAGTACCTACAAATGTGTAATTCAGCCAAATTTTGCTCACGCTCAATCTCTGTTTTAGAAAAAAAAAATTTTTAAACTGGAACTACACCGCTGCTCAAAATTAAAAGACCAGCTTCGTACCCTAAAAAAAATAGGTAATTTTAAAAAGACTATATCTTCGCAAAAAATGATCGAAAAAAAAATAATATGTAGGATCTTGAAGCTTGAAGTGTCTAGTGTCTAAACCAGCAATGCGATTATTTTTTTCGTCCACTTTGATAATTTTTTTCGGTATAAAGCAGAAGAAGCAGAGCGCCAAAAAAATAGTGACTCGCTTTGTTTCCCCACATCTACTATATATAATTAAATACAAAGATGCAGACTACCGCCATTATAATAATTCTGCATGTTGACACAGTAATTCCCTTCATGCCCGATGTTGTAGTAACATTTTGAAGAAGGATTGGTGTCCCAAAATGAATTACTGGTTCAGGTTGGGTTTTATTTTTGGTAGAGCCGGATTGTCTTCTCAAGGTCGGAAGTTGGTACACTGGATAGGAAAACACTTTAAAATCACTGAAAACTGTTTCTTGTAGAAATAATTACTAATTCATTCACTTTGTAGGTTCCCAGCAGATTAAGTAAATTTAAGTGGTATTATTCTTCATTATCAATTAAAATAAATACTTTTCTTTTCTGGAATCAATTATTCTTGTATTAAATATTATATTTATCTTGAGAACTCTTATTGCTTCTATGTTTGTTGAAAGTTGTATGCAGAATGACTAGTGTAATTCTTTTATAATTTTAAAGAATATTATTACATCACATGATGGTAATTTTAAATTCTATTGGTTCATTAAATAAAAGGTTTAAAATTGATTTGTTAAACATGAAAGTTAATTGTTTTAACATCCAATCAGAATTTAGTTTACTTTCATTTAAAAATATGAAGTTAAGCAGGTGTTCTTATTACAGTTATAACAGAAAACTTTATGATTTTGACAACAATGACTTAAAACAATTTTTAAAAGCATTATTTACAAAAAAACTGTTATGTAATACAATTTCTTTAATTGCTACTGAGACATTTTTATTCAACAATGAACAACAATGAATTATTTAGATGTTTTTCTTTATTTAAGTTATATTTAAATATTAATAGAATTTTAAAATACAAAATTATTAACTTTAACTTTTATATTTATTATGATATTAACATCCTGCTTTAATCATTGTCAAGCATTGTCGTGCGGTACCACTTTTCATATAAACGTACAACCATCATAGTGAGGCGATTATACTGAATGTGTTAACTTTCTCACACTACAAATTAAAAAGTAAATTCATACCTTTATTTTCTTCTTTTTGCTGCTCTGTTTGCGTACACTTCTCTTGCATTTTAGAACCAATTTCATTCTTCTCGATTTCCATATCTGTAGAAATAGATTGATTTACTGATTTTGCTTCTTCTTTTTCATCTTCTACATTATTTCTGTTTGTTTCTCCTTTGTCTTCTGTTGACACAGGATCTTTCTTTTCATCTCCTTCTTCCTTGCAATTATTTTCTGTTGAATCTTGTTTATTTCCTTCTCTTGTTCATTAATTTCATCTTTTTCTCCCTTTTTGAAATTCAAATCTTCTATAACATCCATATTATCAAAATATTGAATCTGTATACTTTGATATCTGAAAATAGAAAAGACATTATTTCAAATAGTTATCATAAACTAATAAATAATTAACCAACTTATCAATTGACTTACTGTATTGGCTATGGAACCCATATTTAAAGTCATATTCACTAAGCCCCTCCATTTGTCCCTATCCTCAGACAACTGAATTCAGTTCATATATCTGTCATTCTGTTCCTTAAGAACTGATGAGTGGTAGAATATTGTACATTGTATAATACTTTAACTTTTTTTTACCAAGGTTTTCCTGATAAAAATTGAAAAGTCATTTCAAATGTTGACCATTTGAGCTGAATGACATTCAATCTCCTAAGCTAACTAATTCTACAGCTGATGAAACCCAATGCTGAATTCCAGTGGTGTGTGATGGTCAGAGCAATTACTCCAGCTGTGTGATGAAAATATGACTTACAGTTTATAAAAACTATATTCCAAATTATTCAGTTTATAAATAGTATGAACATTTATTACTGTAAATGTGTTTCTATAAATCTTCCATAACAGTAGAACATTAAAAAAATGAACATTTTAAAATTTGATATAAGCAACACATGCAGTGATACTAATACTAAAATATTTTTTTTTTTTTGGTTAGATCCAGTAAATCTGGAGTTATCGTCTTGTAAGAGGTCATTTTTCTCATTGAAAGGTCTCCACAAAAATGGTGTCATATGTAAATTAGTCCACCGCTGTGGTCTCGAGGTAGCATGCTGCCTTGTCACGCAGCGTGCCCAGTCGGGACAGTTTTTCTGGGTGAGGTTTTTATCGGGGTTTTTCCTCACCTGTAAGACAAATGTCAGGAAAACTTTAAGGCCCAAATGGTCCCCGAAATCATATGGCCATCATCATCCTTATCATTATCATCAGCATCTTTCACTGGTGTGGAAAGCAACAGGAAGCTACCTACGATTCCCTAGTAAAGCTGTAAAGCATAGCATGAAAGACCTGCCCTCGGGCAGAATTACTATGGATGGATATGTAAATTATAAATTATACATTTACATTCATTTTTACTGAATTGACAATCAAATTTATCAGTACACTTTAAAACTCGTAAGAACATATTAACGCATTTGAATGAACTCACTGCCAATATTAAATTCAACTGTTGCTTTCCACAAGCAATATACATCTTCATAATAATTGAATTGTTGTTATTCAGTTATATAATATTAATAAAGCTTTTTAAATTAACAGGTTACTATAGATGACAAAATGTACTGCATACTTTTATTTTTTTTTTTGTATTTTGTAAAAATTAAATATTATGAATTTAAAAAAATCTTATTTCGAAAAATTCTATTATTGAGCAATTGACGCTTCCCAAATCAACCAATCACATTTCTTCATCAAATGAATTTCTCATGAATTGATAGGTCAAAATGTCATTCGACCTTGTGTATACTTATTTGAGTTGTGACATTCACTGGGTGCAGCTAGCTTGTATTCAATAAAAAATTGATGGAATAAGACACAAGCTTCATGTAGTGGGTTATCTCTGGTCTAGTGTGGGTTATCGCTGGACTTAGCAGGCACACGTCAAAATACATTATATTGCACTTGTGCGGATTCATTTGTAGTGTAATAGCTGGTGTTAGTGGGGATAGCATAGAGGAAACACTCTCTGTGTTCCTCTATGGAGATAACGTGAATAAGCGGAAGGCTCTGTCAATACGAATGCAATGGATGTCTGCTGGCATGGCAGAAATTTTGAATTTTGATGTTCATGTGTAATTGATTTGAATGAAATTTGGCAAATATAATATATTTTTTTAAATCCAAAATTAATAATATACTAATTACCCCAGAGGTGCTGGGGTTGAATGCACGTCACTGCTAAATTCACTGAGGCCCTTCACATTTTGCATCTAGAGGACTAGATTAAATCCAGGAATAATATAATGTTTAATATATATATCCATCCATAGTAATTCTGCCCAAAGACAGGCCTTTCACTGCAACATAGCTTTTTCATGCTAGGTTTTGCAGCTTTACTATGGAATTACAGATGTGATAGCTTCCATTGCTTTCCACACTAGTGAAGGATGATGATGATGGACAGATGATTTTCAGGGACCGTTGGGTCCAAGCTTTCTGACATTTGTCTTACAGATGAGGAAAAACCTCAAAAGAAACCTCACCCAGGAGCTGTCCCGACCAGGAATCAAACCCAGGCCCGCTGCGTTACAAGCCAGCACGCTACCTCGAGACCACAGAGGTGGATATATATACATTAATACATAAATAACTGCTAAATTAATGTTTGTTACTTATATCATATCTGTTCTCCATTATTTCATTGTCCAGATATTTTTTAGAAAATCTGTTTCTTACTTTCATGGATACGCCTAGATGTTTGAAATCTGTTGCGCCAGTGTTTGTCCACAATGAATTGTCAACCCAAGCAGAACACACAAAAAAAATCAAAAGAATGAATTATTATTTATATGATAACCACAAATCATCTCACATTTTCATACAGCAACGTGTTGAAAAGTCATGTATAAGATCTTTTTTTTATCACTAGTCACTTGTTTTATACAGATATCTGGTCTTAGTAATCCTGACAGCTTAGCCATACTTCTGTCTTTATAACATAATATTTTGTTATTAATTTATCATAAGTAATGCCACGAGTGATTTCCAAATTTATCTAGAGAATTTGGAAATCAAGAGTGGCATTTGTTAGGACTATTTAATGAATAAAATTAAGCTGCTTACTCACAAATCATTGTTTAACTATAGTTATTTTAAAATATTTATATATTTAATGTAAATGGCGATGTTTGAAAACAAATCAGAAATGTGAGGTTATGTTCATTCACTGCTGCTTGATCATATTATTTATTGCCAAATAAGATCGCAATATTGTAAGAGTGCACCCAAGTGGAGAAATAATGAAACACATCAAACTATATATCATAATCAACATTACGGGTTATTCATTTATTTTTTTAGTAAACAACTCGGTAAAATCAAGGAATCTTTTCATTATTTGCTAAATTCAATGTATTTGTTGGAGAAAAATATTGCTTTGACCTGTTCAGAACATTAAAAAGGAGGAGCTTTCTTTATTACAAAAGCAGGAGCTGATAAAGAGAAATTGATAAAGAGCAAGGTAAAACACGACTGTCATTGGTTGTAAAACAACATTCATTGAAACGTGATTGGTCATTGACTAGCATTTGTAGCATGAGTTAAATAGTCCTGAACACTTTCACACCAACAAAACTCACAATAAGAATTAAACACCACAGATGGAAGGTGCTGGTGAAGCAATTGGTTTTAGGAACAGTCTTCAGTAACATTAATTGAGTGTCAGTTGTTTCTTATTAGCATACTATGTCAGGAAAGTGCACATCCATTTGATGAATAACCTAATATAGACCCTTAGTACACCCTTGAAACCTGAGGGAGTGAATGAACTCGTGCATTTTTCTGCCTGCATTGGTTTCGTCACCAAAGTCACACTATGGATGTGTTCCAAATTCTACCTGAAGTTGAAACATTCTGTCTTGTGAACTCTGCCAATGGCAATACTCACAAGATAAAATTTCCACTAAACGCAGTTAAGTCCCAGTCAGACACCACATTCATGTGCCAACAAACGCAAAAAGGTTTACACTGTGGAATTATGCGATGCAGCCAACACATACACGATATTTAACAAACCTAAAAGCTAACCTAACTCAATCTAAGTACTCTAACCTGTGCAAGACCAACCTTAAAGCTAACCTAATGCAATTTAAGCACTCTAATTTGTGAAAGAATGCAATATCCAAAAATAAATAGTAAGTTCTGAAATTCTGAAGTACATACTCTATGTTGGCTGCACTGGAACATATGTTCTTGTATAGAATATTCGTTAAAATCAATATGGCTGCCACATCTTCATGTTACATATGTAATTAAATATCATAGAAAAATATATTGAAATAATAGTTAGAAAATATGTAAAATTTATTGTAAATGGTCGGAAATAATTTGAAAATAAAATCCTGTTAATGCATGTGCGTGGTGTCTGCCAGAGACTTAGAAAAATTTCTCATTGCACTTAATGGAAACTTCAGCCCAAGCACACTGCCCTTATACGGGAGATTCTGTTCACAATGATTACGTGCCCAAGGTAACGAGAATTCATATTTCTCCTCCTTGTTCTAAACACTGTATAAAAATTATATATATAGGCCTATATATATATGTGTATATATATATATATATATATATATATATACAAGGGATGTTTCTTTAGTTTTGGCAACAATAATGTGGAATCCAAATAAAACTAGAGTTGACAATTCTGTTTATTGCACGTGTAATTTCAGTGCCTCCCCTCCATCCAAGCATATGGATTCGCTTCTCCCCCTCCCCACCTCATGTAACAATGAGCCCAAAGTTATCAGTTTAGATCTAGGCATCACAGTATAACGTAGTACAAGTTTTCAAAGCAGGATCAGAGAATCTGGTTGAAGATTGAATGTTTAGAGGCAGAAGCGCACTACAGTGTCATCAAGGATTGCGAGAGGCTTGTGGTGTAGAATAATTCCAGTACTGAACAGTGGCAAGGTGGGTACAAGCCTTTAGAATGTCACATGTGCCTAGGGGCAGTGTCTGATTTGTTCAATCGCTGGGGTTGGGAGGTGCTCTACCATCCTCCATACTCTCCAGACATAAGTCCCTGTGACTTCGACCTCATTCCTAAACTCAAGGAAGAGATTCAGAACAGTGGACGACAGTCTAAGTGCAGTTAATCAGTCTCTATGCACTATCCAGAGATTAGGTAGTGCTGACGGCTACTACATTGTTGGGAATACATTGTACGCAATGCTGGTGACTACACGGAAGGCCTCTAAAACTTACAACCATGTATGTATGCTATGTATCCAGAAAATAAATAGTTGCCAAAACTAAAGAAACGACGTATGTATATATATATATATATATATAGGTACACTAGATAATCTGCAAGAACATTTTAAATAATATGAGTAAATAAATAAGTAAATTATAAGAAGGGCACATGTCCTTGTCTCCTTAATGATTGGCCACACCTGAGTGTTTCCCAATAACATTTTAAAAGCCTTTCTTTCTATTCTCACCTTTGTTATTACATGACCTGTCTATCTGACTGTCCTAGACTTATCTCAGTCTCATAGACCTAATAATCCAGACAACATTAGGACTAAGACATAAATTGAGAGGTTATGGCACAAAAAGTGGACATCCGAATTTCAATGTAATTTTGGGTTTAAAATTATGCTTACTTACTTACTCACTGGCACTATCGAACCCGAAGGTTCATGGCCGCGTGGACATAAGCTCTCCATACATCCCTATCCTGAGCTAATGCTTTCCAATCATTCCCTGTATAATCTACTTCCCTCAAATCATAGTTAATGTTGTTCTCCCACCTCATTCTTGGCCTACCAACTGGGCGTTTTCCTTCTGGCTTTCCAACAAGAAGCTTCCATGCATGTCTTTCATTCCCCATACGTGCAACATGTCCTGCCCATCGCAGTCTACGAGACTTAACTGTTATTATATCTGGCTTCCTATAAAGACCATGTAGTTCATTGTTATGTAGTCTTCTCCATTCACCTGTCTGTTCATCTCTCTTTGGTCCAAAAATTTTCCTAAGAACTTTATTCTCAAATACTCGTAATCTCCTTTCCTCCCTTAAAGTAAGAGTCCATGTTTCGCACCCATATAATATAACTGGTAGAATAATAGTTTTATATATTTTCAGCTTAACGTTTTTTGAAAGGACTACTAAAGATGAAAACACAAAAAAAAAAAAAATTGTGGACCATCCAGAAACAAAGCAGTGAAATAACATTTTATAAGCACTACAAAATACACATTTCACTATTTTACTGTACAAGACATCCCCATTTCGATATAAATTTGGTATAAAAATGAAATTTAGGATCACCAAAGAGAAAAACACGAAGGAAATCTGTGGACCATCACTAAAGAAACTAGGTTAGAGTAATTGAATTAGGTTAGGTTAGCTTTTAGTTTCTTATACATGTAGTACAATTTATTTACATACTTGTAATTTAATATTGTCTAAATGCCATTCTATTTATTACTTTTACAGGTTAGAGTAATTGAAATAAGTTAGGTTAGCTTTTAGGTTATTATACATATCATCATCATCATCTTAAGGCACGACAACTTCTAAGGTGAAAGTTTTGGCCTTCTCAATAATCCTCCTCCATGCCAATCTGTCTCTTGCCATATTCAAATTAGTCACATTTTCATTTTCCTTAGATCGTTCATTGTGTCATCCTCCCATCTGATCTTCGGTCTTCCAACAGCTCTGCCTCCTATAGGTTTCCATTTGTAGAGTTTCTGGACCAGTCTCTGATCATCCATTCTTATCAAATGTCCAAGCCAATCAATTCTGAGAGATCTTATATGGTTTACTATGTTCTGATTTTTGATTAATTTGTTTAATTCATTATTTGTTTTGATTCTCCAACAGTTATCAGTTCCTCTATTTGGTCCAAATATTCTTCTTAAAAATTTTCTTTCAAAAATTAGTAATTTCTGTTTTATTATTATACATGTATTCTAATAAATCTTAATATATAAAAATTTCGTGTCACGTTGTTCGTCCGCGATAGAATCCTAAACTACTGAACTGATTTTAATAAAATTTTGCACACTGTGTGCAGTTTGATCCAACTTGAGACTTAGGGTAGTTTATAACTAAATTTATAGTCGCATTATTTTTATTGCAAATTATTTTTTATTTATTATTTAACAAAGAGTTATAATTATCTGTGAGTTCCATACGATTCCAACAGATGGCGGTGTAAGGTAATTTGGTAAGGTAATTGGTTTATCATTTAACAAAGAGAGATCCAGATGTCTGTGCTTTTTGTTGCAACCGCAAATTTCAATTGAATTACAAATATTGATTATTTCATAATTTAAGTGTGTTCAGTGTTTATTTTATTTTCAATATTATTAATTTCGTGTGTAAGTATTAGTTTTAAGTAATCTGGCTGAAAGACAGCAACTTAAATTAAAATTTTTAACGTATACCTTAGCCACAGCAACGTGTGGCCGGGACTTCTAGTTATATTATATAAATTTCGAAGATTATGTTACAAATAAGTAGCATCTATTTATTGAATATTTTGTAAGGGTTAATTATCGTTGTTCATTTTCGAGAAATATGTACGATGACGTATTGATTATTATCCACTATCGACTGAATTAAACCATTTTTTCTTATGAAACTCTATGTGAGGATGAGATTTTTATTAAATTTCAAACTCTTTGCTATGTAATTTTGGAAATATAGCAATGCACTTTTTCGTATTACAATAAAATATTTATTTTCACATCTCTATTGAAGGGAACATGTTTTCACCCTGGACTAACAACTGAATATTGAAACTGATGTCATGACTACAATGGCAGCCACTTCCTTCAGGTAAGATAGAAAATAATGCTTCATAAATTATTTTCCTGCTTTGTTTCTGGATGGTCCGCAATTTTTTTTTTTTCATGATTTCATCTTTGATGTTCCTAAGCTTCATTTTAAAACCAAAATTATATCGAAATTCGGATGTCCACTTTTTGCGCCATACCCAAATTATGGAGTCCCTCATTGTGAAACTGCCTCCAATCTCACCCCTTATGGGACAAATAATTAACTTAGTATTCTATTTTTAAATGCTTTTAAATTATTTTTTTCCCTTAATATTTATATTTCACAGTCATGCAGTACTATTATTGTCCTCGGTGGTCTAGGAGTTAAATTCCTTGCTTTTGATCGTTGTGAGGGTTGCAGGTTCAAACCTGGCCATGGTCAGTGGATTTTTTACAATGTAAAAATCCGTGACAAATTCTCTGGGAGAGATTTTAAGCCATGGATCTTGAGTCTGGAGATATTCAGGCTCGTAAAAGAACCTGAAGCCTAAATTAGAGTCACTGAACAAAATTTGGGGAATGAATGAGGTGCATCCAGGCTTCTTGTAGGAAAACCAGAAGGAAAACGGCCAGTTGGTAGATCAAGAATGAGGTGGGAGTATAACTTTAACCATGATTTGAGGGAAGGGGATAATTGGAATACATTGGCTCGGGATAGGGATGTGTGGAGAGCTTATGTCCGTGCGGCCATGAACATATGGGTTTGATAGTGCCAGTGAGTGAGTTAGTTGGTTAGTTAATTATTCACATACTGCAGCAATAATTTGTGTGTATTTTGGTTTTTTTATTTCAATTCATGTAGGTGGACTTCTGGCATAGAATTCCCCCCCCCCAAATTCTCAACAGTATGCAAAAGACTTGAGAGAATATCACAGTACAGTGCATATTATGGTCATTTTTTCGACTTCAGTTATTCCCTGTGAACATAGACAACTCCAAGCACGACAGGTCTAGAAGGCCCTTGGCCTATCAGCCGGCTGCTGACGTCATGTCCACATGTGTTAATCACAGAGGTAGACGATCATAAGCCAGTGTAGGGGTGACATGTGGTCAGCATGTCGGGTCCACCTGCCGTTATAGCTGGTCTTCTCAACCTGCCTCACGATGCTGGGTGGGCACCGATCATACTGGCCGAAATTCCATTAGAAAATGTCTTCCCACATGGAGACTCGAACCAGCGCAAGTCCCATAGCTCTGCAACACCGGTGCCTTTCGGTTATGGCGCGGGGCGAACACAAACAAAGGCGTGTATAAAAATATCTATTGGAAATTTCCAGATATATTCTCCGCTTTGGAAAATGAATTTAATTAATTTAACCGTTGACATAAAATTATAATTAAATGATGTAATGTAAATGTTTGTTGTAAACTTACCAAGTGAATTCGGTGTTTTCACTTCTTTTACCAGCAGCAATCACAAAATGTCAATAGCGTACTACCTTCGACACATACGTTTTCAGAACCAGTTCAGAACAAAGAGAGCATGCGCAAAGAAAGTGACAAATGAACTATGGCGACGATTGCAACGTTGTCATTGAATTGCTGATGTTAGGGATTTCCCCCGCCCAAAATCTCGTTATCACATGCTACACTCAAGGATGTCCAAATTTAATTATATTTGAAAAATGACTCAATGAAACAATTATACAATTTGTGAGAAATAAACAATTACAATGGTTTGGACACGTGAAGAGGATGAATGAAGATAGATTGCGAGTTAGGAGTTTGGAGTGGATTGCAAATCAGAGGAAAAGAAGAGGGAGTCCTAAGAATACATGGATAGATGGAATTATGAATTTGTTGAAGTGAGATCACATATTTATGTGTATTAGTGAAGCGGTGTGATTCTTCCTTATATAATATAATTGTGAAATCATAAGAGGAAGCGCGAAGAGTCCTCACTGCCATCTTACAGCTTCTATAAGAAGAAAGCATTTTAATAAGAATATTTTTACTTTATAGCAGTGACTTTTCTTATGTTTATTTTATTTTAATGTTACAATTAAATTTTGACGTTAAGGAATGGAAGTCAAATATGTCATTTATTTTATTTTATTTTATGACAAATTTGGCTTACATTGCTATATATATATATATATATAGGCCTAATTACCGTAAGAAAGTTTTCTTGGGTTTTCCGCGTCATGGATTCAAGGTCGGCCTCTGGCACTAATTATCGTCATGGTCAGTTTCAGTGAAACGAATGGATTGGAAGAGAAAAAATACTTTAAATGGAAGTTGGGAACAGATAACACCTGATACAACAATATGTAGAATAATAAGAAATCAAAAATGTATTTTTATTTATCTTTATGTACAACATTAATTTATTCACTTTTATATATTACGATTTATTTTTTATTGTATAATAATTAACATTTTTAGCTTAATAGTATATTGACTTAGTATATTAATTAACAACGCTCTATAGCATCTCTGAAGATTAGCGTCGTAATTCAAACATAGGCGTGAAATAGTCGACAAATTTTGTCCAGAGGTTTATTGAGGACCTTTTACGTGCTGTAAATCTACGATACGGGACCTACGGCTTTACTTATCCAAAAGAAACTATTCTCATGATTTTTACGCTTTTAAAAATCTATTGACCCTGGTCGGGTTTGAACCCGACATCTTAGGGTATAAATTCATAGACTTAAAATCAATCCAAATTAAATACAGTCACACATAAAAGCATACATCCAGAGGTAAAGATGATAACCACTAGAAGTGCCGTTGTACATTAGGCATATCCTCCATCAGGCTAAATAAATAAATAAATCCCAATGTATTCTGCATTGCGTATGCGTGACAAAGAAACGATGAACTACTTATTTATTTAATCCATTAAAATTGTAATGGTATATTTTAAGATTATCCCATATAATCTGTATAAGCACGTGTTAAATGATATGTATAGCTATTTAATATTTCCTTAATCGAATGTTAGATGGGAGCTACATTTTCTTACACGCTTAAAGATAAAACCTTTATTCGACCAATGAAAACGCAGTCATAGATCTGGTTTGTTTACATTACAACTGTAACCTATCTCGGAAGATGTATATATCAGAAATCCAAATATTCGTTAATTTCACTGCACTACTGCCATATGTACCTCTACATCACGTTGCAGTCTTTCATTTTGAGTCTGTCTCTATGTCTATGTTCATACATCCCCTAGAGGGTCAAAGGTACTCTCTTACGAAAATTAGTTAACTAGGCTAATTTAGTTACGCTTATTTCCCTTCAGATGTCAGCTAATGACAAGTTTTAAGCTCATCATCTCAGAGACACCTATTACACATCCAAGTTAACTGTGCACGGGCGGAGGGGAAGAGTTTTAGCGCTGAACTACGGAAGGGATGTAGGAGAAGACTGTACTCGTACACGTACTGAAATGGTTCAATTTTAAGTGTGGGCGGAGAATCCCTAAACACGTGTGAAAGATCTTAACATGGTTGTCAAATTAGTCATTTAAGCACTGAACGCTCAAGCGGTCGGATCATTTAAAATCACAGTATTTGTCGTCTCTCCGTTACCAGCCTCACAATAAATCACAAGTGGCAACATGTAATGAGAAGCGACAGCTCATTCCTACACGTAACCCCAATAGTAACAGGGTTGTCAAATTAGTCATTTTGCCAATGACCGCGTAGAAGGACGGACCATTAAAACCCATAGTATTTGTCAGCTCTCTACCTGCCAGACAAATAACATATACATAGGACAGGAAGTGACAACATAGTAAGGAAGAGAAAGAGAAAGACAGCATGTTAGTTAACATATTTCCCGCAAGCGCAGACTACTTGGTGGAGTAATAGTAGGCAACTATAGTGTAAAAGTTGTAAGTTGGCAAGATTTCTGCTATCCTTGTCTAGAGAATTGTTCTTCCACCCTTCGCTAGACGTCTGAGTGACATGTGTACTATAATGGGCTACCCTTGTAAAATTACTTAGGAATGCTAGAAAAACTCCACCCACACTTTCGCCCAGTCACTTTTGTTCACGTAATTTTTGTCAGTGGCGACTGTTTCAGAGTTCGTTTGTAGTTTGTGAGATATTATATTAGTGTAAAATTAGTCTTTAGAAGAAGGGAATGCCACCACTGATCTATGTTCACTGCAGGGAGTACTCCCCCTACCGCTGTCATCGTGAAGAGATATGTGTATGAGTGAGAAAGAAGATGGTGAGTACTCTCTTTCTCTTTCTAAAACATTCTAGACACTTTAGCCCTCACGGACTATAAGGTGTTACTTGGATGGGAAATGACGGTAACATTTTTCTCAGACGCTCTGATTTAAGCTTGAGTTTCTTTCACGAACCCAAAACTCTTCGGATGCGAGACTCGTGTCTTGAAGTCCCTATCGGAGGACTAGTTCATTGGAATTTTTCCTTCCATCGATCTGGATCGGAGTTTCAGTGCGAAACTTTATGTACTTCCATTGCAATGAACAAATCATTATTTTCGTTTACGAATCTAGTCGCTACATCGTAATGTAATTTTACACAATTCTCTGAGTTAAAAATGTCTTCCAAATTCTCGGAAATGCTCCTAGTAACTTGGGTAAAAGTTATACATTGTGTATTGGATTTATTCACAAATATAACTCTGTATCTAAATTTGGATGCATTCTCTACGGGTCCAATGTATTGCAAAGTAGCGTACAATGCACCATCTTTAATTTGAAAATGTCTGTAGAATATTTCGTTATGAGCAAAAATAACTCTGAAGTAGCCACAGTTTGGTTTGATGCCACAGAGAACTAAAGAATGTCTTCCATTGTAATCCAAACACTGCTCTTTGTGTTCTTCCTTGAGGTGTTTCTTTACTTCACCGCCACTTCCTGTCCAGTCGCATTTGACTTTCCTCAGTTTCTCCAGAGGGCAAATCTGAGGGCTGTGACGACACACTGCCTGATGTTCTGCTACTTGGCCCGGAGGAAGTGTTATTTTACATCCATACTTCCTGTAAAATCAAAATTAGAGCATGCTTTTTATCATCTTTTATATTACGGGGTGAATCATAAATATGGCTATACGTTTGTGTGATGAAAATATTACCATTACATGGAATATGAAATTACCGTTGGAAAGGCAATTATTCAAATTACAACAATGGAATAAAACAAAACAGTGTAGAACTTACGTCATTAGTCAAAATGGCGTTGAATATGCAACAGAAAATTACAATTGCTGCATGGGCAATAACGTATGCTAATGATCGTGAGGCCGCAAGACGGGCAAGACGTGAGTTTAACGTAGCATTGCAGCCGTCGACTATGGGAAAGTGGAGAAAACGACTGCTGGAAACGGGAAGGATGCAGAAAATCAAACCTCCTGGAAGGTCTCGCATTAGCACGGATGCAGAAACAACTAAGAGAATTGTGGAGGCGTTCGACGCTAGCCCACAAAAATCAACCCGCCAAGCTGCACGTGAGCAGTGATTACTTTTGTTTTGTTCTATTGTTGTAATTTGAAGGATTCTGTTTCCAATGATAACATCATATTTATTTTAATAATAATATTTTCGTCACAAAATGCGATCAAACGTATAGCCATATTTCTGAATCACTCTGTACCTTGGAAAATGTTAAATGAGATATACTTTCTCAAAATAAGAGTAATCTATTTTTTATAAATCGTTCAAATTATAGTAAAAGCTGATAATGTACATATTATAGCAAGAACTCAGAAGGTTCCTTTTATTAAATTGCAGACCACGTGGGTAAATAGTCCTTGCCTCTGGCCCCTAGGGTCACGGGTTCAAACCCGGGCGCGGGTCGATAGATTTTTAAGGTGGAAAAATCCAAGGAGCAAATTCTCCGGGAGGGACTTTAAACCATGGGTCTGGAGTCTGAAGATTTTCAGGCTCGTAAAAGATCCTTAGCACACTTTAACTATATTGGTTCAGATATAACATAGCTATGATTGGGATATACATAATAAATTAAACCTGTATCAAATGATGTGTGGCACCGTAAGAAGAAGCCTCCGAAAGACTCGAAGAGAAACTCAGCTCAGGTTTTATAAAATCATTGCTGTTCCTGTTCTTTTATATGGATCTGAATCTTGGGTACTTACAAAAAAAAAATCTCACACATTCAAGTCACTGAAATGAAATTTTTAAGATCCGTAAAAGGATGTACACGCATGGATAGATTACACAATGAATCAATAAGAAATGAACTGGATATCTTTTCAATAGTCGATAAACTAGACGAGCACAAATACCAATGGAAAGAACATTTAGACACAATGGACAATACAAGATTACCCAAAAAGATCAACACCTACAAACCACATGGAAAAAATATCTTTGGGACGGCCAAGGAAACGATGGACTTGAGACCGGAACTAGTTGCATTGACCTAACCCTGGAAAGGAAGAAGAAGAAGAAGAAGTAAAAGATCCTTAAGCCTGTCTCTTTGGGTCGGTATGTTAACTACATACAACTCATGACATCTATGGGCAAGTAAAATAACTAAATGAACTTGGTCTAGTAACTCCTAATAAAGTAGAGGCTATGTATGCCTCAACATTGGGCTATGCCATTATGCAACAAAGAAAATGCATTTATATGTTAAAAAAAATAATGGACAACTAGGAAAGATTGAACTCATATCCCTCTTATTTAAAAATTGAACAATATAAATTTGAAACAGTACATAACTAACTCATAGGCACTATCGAACCCATAGGCTCATGTCCATAGGAATATAAACTCTCCACGCATCCCTATCCTGAGCCAACGTCTTCCAATCACCCCCTGTATACTTTATCTCTTTCAAATTCAAATTATATTAATTGTATAATTCGGTTCTCACCCTCATAACAGAAGTTGCTAAGTGTTCTCAGTCTTACGCTATATGTAGATTATACTGCTTAAAAAAAAGCTGTCGTTAACATCATGAGCTCCTGAGCGTTGTTTTGTCTAATTTTGTCACAATTAACCTTAGATTTATCATATAAATAAGAACACGATTTGCAACGCACAGTCAGTCTGCACCCGACAGTTGAAGAGTTAGCAGTTCATAGAGTACGCAGAATCTCCTGAGGATGTATACCGCAGTAGTAGACGAAACATTCATTTTTACGAAAACCAGACCATGGTCATTTAGCCCGAAAGACAAACCCAACTTAAATTGTATTTAATATAATAATTACTATATAATTAATACAACTACAGAAATGAATTTCCCGCGCCGTAGCAGAGTGGTTTAGGGGATAATACCTTGGTGCAGAGCTACGGGACTTGAGCTGATTCGAATCCCCATGGGAAAATAAATTTTCTTTTGAAATTTCGGCCAGATATGGGGCCGGTGCCCAGCCATCATCGTGAGGAATTTGGGTAGATAAAGTAAGTAGCGGCTCCAGAATGCGAAAACCAGCTATAACGGGTAGTGAATCCGATATATCTATCATATTCTACCCTTACACTGGCTGGATGTTCGTCCACCTCTATAATAACAAATGTGAATGAGAAGTTAACAGCCGGCCGATAGGCCGAAGGCCTTCTAGTGCAGTCGTGCCATGGAGTTTTTATTTTAGTTTTTATAAGTTAATTATTATTAACATAATATTTAATACAGTAAAACCTGTCTTAGCCAGAAACTTTATCAGAAGGAAACCTATAGAGACGGAAAAAAAATCTACAGAACGGTACGATTCTATATGTGAAATCGTCCTGTATAAGCCGGAAACCTTCATGGCGCGGAAACGAAATAGTTTTTAAAATACGAATAGTTAATTTTTACCTCAGTAAGACGGAACATTATTCTTAAGTACGTTCTAATTACAGTATTAATGACCACACGTGAAAATTCTGCATATGACGCTTTCTGCATTATACCGTTTTACCTTCTTGTGTTGCCATTGTATTGCGGGGATACCCTTTCTTATGTGTGAGCGGAGAATCCCTCGCTTTTCCTTGCCTGCGCAGGAGTTGGGAAACTCTTCAGTCTTCCTGTAGTAACTCCTTCTCGCTTTTATGTAATAAAGTTGTTTTGTATTGCCGTGCAAACTGAGCTGTGTCACATACACTATTTTGTCTGTATTTCAGTCAATTTGTTACACTGCGTGAGAAAATTTAAGCTTGTAATTTGGGAACCCTTTATAAGAAGGAAAACTGTCAAGACGGAAATATATTTAAGGAACCGTCATGTTCCTTCATCGACAGGTTTTACTGTATAATATACAACGTAGCCTATTATTGTTACTAAGTATGCGTGTAATTTTTAATTTGGTGAAATTCTGTGATTTAAAGCAACCGGTTACCGGCGATCGCTCACTTACCTAACCATGCACCGGTCCGAAAACAAACGCAAAGCCACTGTGGTATTCTCGGGTAAGTGGTAAGAGCCACTACTTATTTTAGAGTGAGAGAAAAAGACATTATTTGTACTCTATCAACACAAGTGACATCGATTCTATTGGTGCACTGCTTGGAAACGAATCTGCGCATCAGACCACTTTCCCGTTCTGCGCAGATTAGTAGTAATGGGAGTTGAGCTTGAGTGTGTTAGATCTTCTCTCTAGCAGTACGTATGTTATATTATCATCATCATCTGCATTCATGGAATAGGTCTGTTGACCCGTTCCGAATTCAGCCCATCTCTTTCTAGGTCTGCCCACATCTCGGGTGCCTTTAGGTTTGTATTTAGTTATTTGTTTTGGATATCTATCTACATTCATTCTGTCTATGTGTTGCTTCCATTTTTGTCTATATGTATCTATTTTATCAGTTATTGCAAATATTTCAAGTTCCTGTCGTATTTCTGTGTTCTTGATTCTGTCTTCCTTAGTGCACCCTTTAACAGATCTCAAAAATTTCATTTCTCCCGCCGTCATCCTACTTATATCTTGTTTTTTATGTATCCAGGCTTCTGAACCATAGAGCAGTACCGGTACTGCCAACGTTTTATAAAATTTCAATTGGGTCTCTCTTGTTGTTTTATTATTTAGTGATCGTTTTATCGTACCACATATTCCCTGGAATTTTGCTATTTTATTAGTTATATCATTATCATAATTAAATGAAATGTCACATCCTAGATAATTGAGATGGTTCACCTGTTCTATGATTTTGTTTCCTATTACTATTTTGGATCTGATTTGATTTTTCCCTTGGAATGCCATTACCTTAGTTTTTTCTATGGATATTTTGAGATTGTATTGTTCACATATATTATGTAATTTAAAAATATTCCTTTGAAGCTCGTCTTCTGTATTTGCTATTATTATGTTATATTAAATTCCCTCAATTGAGCAATTCCCATTTGGAGTAGACTCGAAATATGGGTAGTGTAACTTGGCATAATGGACCGCCCAACAACTGACTCTGTCACCGCCTACGAGGGTAGATCAGTAGAGTTCCTTTCCAAAGTGTGAAGTTACTTACCTGAATGTACAAGGATACTTCATTTGTCTGGCGAGTTTCTCCAGGGCGACGTTGCGGATATTTACAAAGGGTTGTCTACAGGTGGGACAGTTGTTGAGTTGAGGTTTGCAGTTGTTGCAAATATTGTGACCATTCAAACAGAACGTTATGGGTGGCAGCATGTACTCCATACACACCGGACATTCCAACTCGCCTAATAGTCCCAAGCTCAGATCAGCTGCAACACATTCTATTGAAGATTTTGTGGGTTTCAGAAGGTTCTCCATCGGCTTCCTTAGATCTGTTTCCGTATTTCGTTTCTGAAAAAAATAAATAAATACATAAAATAAAGGCATATTTTATCTCATTTCATGTTTTGTATCATATCAGTAGTTTACAAAAAGGATCTGAAAATACCGTAGCCGAGCGGTTAAGGTAGGAAGCCTTGACGCAGAGCTACGGGACTTGCGCTGGTTCGAGTCTCCATGGGGGAAGAAATTTTCTCATGGTATTTCGGCCAGTATGGGACCGGTGCCCACCCAGCATCGTGAGGCAATTGGGTAGCTACAATAAGTAGCGGCTCCAGGTTGAGGAACCAGCTATAACGGCTGGGGGACTCGACATGCTAACCACATGTCACCCCCTACACTGGCTGTTGATCATCTACCTCTGTGATTGACACATATGGATGTGAAGGGCCAGCAGCCGGCTGGTAAAAGGGCAACCGCTGAAAAGTGGAAAGACCCTCAATCGGACCTGAAAATACAGCAATACAGTAGCTTATACAGTAATGAGTATTACAGTAGCTTCTACTGTAATGAGATGGACTCTTACTTTAAAGGAGGAAATGGGGATCACAAGTATTTGAGAATAAAGTTCTCAGGAAAATTTTTGGACCAAAGAGAGATGGACAGGTGAATGGAGAGGACTTCATAACAGTGAACTACATGGTCTTTATAGGAAGCCAGATATAATAAGAACAGTTAAATCTTGAAGACTGCGATGAGTAGGGCATGTGGCACGAATGGGGAATGAAAGACGTGCATGGAAACTTCTTGTAGAAAAACCAGAGGGAAAATGCCCAGTTGGTAGACAAAGAATGAGGCGGGAGAATAACACTAACTATGATTTGAGGGAAGTAGATTATACAGCGAATGATTGGAAAACATTAGCTCAGGATAGGAGAGCTTATGTCCGCGCGGCCATGAACCTAAGGGTTCGACAGTGCCAGTGAGTGAGTTAGTTATACTGTTATGATAGTTTTCGCACCCTACTGAGAAGTCTACGTTAAACATTATTCCGACGTCATTATCTTGATATCCAATCAGAAGCAAATATGCACACGTTTTACTGCCTTGAAGTTTTTCGCCATCGTCCAATGTTTTAAGACATCATGCCTTGGTCCAAATCTTCGGGTCATACACAGGTTTGAATCCCCGAGAGGAATAATTTTTCTCGTGGAATTTTGGTTAGTTTGGATGCCCATCCAGCACCATGAAGAATTTTGGTAGCTACTGAAGGTTCAGAAAATGAGCTATATCGACTTGTCTATTCGACATAGTGGCCATATATTACTTTTTACTGGTTGATTGTTTGTCTACATACGTAATCATAATTATATGTGAGCCAATTAGTAGGACAAAAGCTTTTTTATGGCCATCGTGCCATGAAAAAAGAAACGTATTTATGGGTGTAATATTTGAAAATGAACCTGCGCCACAAACCACTTTCCCATTCTGCGCAGATTGGCAGTAATGTGAGTCGGTAGTGCTCTTGAGTCTGTGTGTTTTAGATCGTGTCTCTGCCAGTAAGTGTTACACGGTGTTGTATTAAATTCACTTTATTCAGTAATGGCCTATTGGACCGTCCACTAGCTGACTTTGTTACCGCCTACTATGGTCATGCGAATAGGTATACTTTAAAAACTCTGGGATTCCTTCCCAACGCGTAGACCTATACGAATAGGCATATGCTTACTCGTATTATTTTCTCCTCTGTTAAAGTAAGACACCGTTCTTGGAAGCCTACAAAGTTACATATGCCAACCTTTTACTCAAAAGGGCTCGTTTGAGGATTTTGGGGATTCTACGCCTACATAAATTGAAATAAAGAACAGGGAAAAAAAAAAACATAATTTATTGTTAGAGTATGTGAATAACTACCTGAGAGGGATATATATATATATATATATATATGTGTGTGTGTGTGTGTTCACCGCTGTGGTCTCGAGGTAGCGTGCTGCCTTGTCACGCAGATGACCCGGGTTCGATTCCCGGTCGGGACAGGCTCCTGGGTGAGTTTTTTTTCGGAGTTTTTGTTCACCTGTAAGAAAAATGTCATGAAGCTTAGGGCCCAACGGTCCCCGAAAATCATCTGGTCATCATCATCATCCTTTCACCGATGTGGAAAGCAACGGGAAGCTACCACACATGTGATTCCCTAGTAAAGCTGCAAAGCATAGCATAAAAATGCTATGATTGTAGTGAAAGGCCTGCCCTCGGGCAGAATATGAGAAATCACTTAAAATTAAGTGAGAAATTGAGCTCAAAATAACCTAAAATCGCCATTTTAAATTATATATATATGTTCGATCCCCGGTGGGGGCAGTTTTTCTGGGTGAGGTTTTTATCGGGGGTTTTCCTCACCTGTAAGACAAATGTCAGGAAAACTTTAAGGCCCAAACGGTCCCCGAAATCATATGGCCATCATCCTTATCATTATTATCATCATCATCCTTCACCGGTGTGGAAAGCAACGGGAAGCAACCACACTTACAATTCCCTAGTAAAGATGCAAGCATAGCATGAAAATGCTATGATTGCAATGAAGGACCTGCCTTCGGGCAGAATTACTATGGATGGATATATATATCCTGGAGTTGAGGAATATGTTTATACATGATGGAGAAACATCTACAACCAGGAGATTGGATGGACCGACAAAATTGGCTATTAGGAATCGGACGATGTCAAAGACATTAATCAACCGATGATCTATATATATATATATATATATATATATATATATATTATATATATATAATAGTCATTTCTCAGACAGTGTAGCCAACTTAAAAAAACTCACTAACAAACAAGTGAACGCTAAATTAATCTAGTGTGTACATACTAGCTCGCCCATTTTTCACCTTAACTTGTCCAGACTAACATTAACTTGACCATTCTCTCGCCCTAACTTGCCTTCTTATTTACGTTGGTTTCTAGGATAGAATCCCTTTATGTGCGAGAAAACATGTTGGCAATTGGCTCTAGCGGGAAGACGTATCACATTGTCAAACTTGATGCAAACAGTCACTTGTTCTCTGATAGAATATTCACAGGTGACACGGTGGCATAGAATATCCGAAACTTTTAAAATATATGAAATACAGTTCATTGTATGACGTAGCTAATAATTAGAATGAGATTGTTTAATATCTTAACCTCAAACTGATTCATTATGGGTTATTTTATAATGACGAAACATGTCGAAATATTTTGTTTTAACACATTTCCCTTGAAAAAGGCCGAAGGATATCCTGAAACGACCGCAGACTTGTGGCTTGTTGTGAAGACACGACGCCAATAAGGACGTGACATCATACTTGTCACTTTGCATTCATTTTGTCTGTTTAATTCAATTTCTAAAGAGTGAAATTTATCATAAGTAATGCCACGAGTGATTTCCAAATTATCGATAAATTCACGACTCACGAAGTGAGGAGTGAATTTATCTAGAGAATTTGGAAATCAAGAGTGGCATTTGCTAGGACTATTTAACGAATAAAATTAAGCTGTTTACTCACAAATCATTGTTTAAATATAGTTATTTTAAAATATTTATATATTTAATGTAAATGGCGATGTTTGAAAACAAATGAGAAACGATTGGTACGTTTCATTTGCTTCTTTTGTTCATCACTGCAACCAGATAATATTATTTATTGCCAAAGGAACGCAATATTGTAAGAATGCTCTCTAGTGGAGAAAAAATGAAACACATCAAACTGTATATTAATTCATTTCTGATGTTATATGACAATTATATTTTTCTGGAATGTTATTACGTGGGAAAAAATACATTTAAGAAAGTGCAAACAGTGGTTTCTTCTTTTGGTGGTATAATCAATTGCTACAAATGTTTTATATTAACTCCCGCATGCGCTATGTGTTGACATTCATGCACTATATATACAATCTGGTAGCCGTGTTTCTTAGAGAGTCATGCTATGACCTATTCAGAATGTTAAAAAGGAGGTTCTTTTCTTTATTATGATAAACTTTAGTTGGTAAATTCTAGGCGAAAGACGACTGTGATTGGTTATAAATCAAGAATCATTGAAACGTGATTGGTCATTGACTCCCATTTGGGGCATGAGTTAAATAGTCCCTGAAAATGCATCGACCATGGCCGGACTTGAACCGCGACCTTGTTGACTAGAGGCAAGGAGCACAATCACTAGGCTACCGATCCCGACATGTAAGATATGTATTTCAAACTCCATTACGCGACAGACCCGGAAGGCTCTTAGTCTACCAGTCGGCTGCTGACCACATCCATATGTGTTAATCGTTGATTATATAGCCAGTATAAGGATGGTTTGTGGTCAGCATGTCGGGTCTCTAAGCCTTTAGAGCTCGTTTTATCAACCTGGATCCGGTACTTATCGTAGATACCCAAATCCCTCACGATGCTGGGTGGGCACCGGTCCTTGTTGGTCGAAATTCCACGAGAAAACTTCTTTTCCATGGGGTCTCGAACCAGCGTAAGTCCCGTAGCTCTGCACCAAGACATCGTGCCTTAAACCACTCGGCTACTGCGCGATATATAGGCCCTACATGAATGTTTGTTTGTTTGTTTGTTTGATTGTTTGTTTGTTGGTATTTTATGCGTGGCGTACCGATGATCCGATTGTGATGGGGCTTTTTGCAAGTTTAGGGGATTCCCGGGATGAACATCGCTATAAGAGAGTTGTGATACTCAACTCCTACACCCTTAAAAATAGCTCTTTGTAGTGGAAAATGTGAAAAAAAAGTAGCTCTTTCGACGCTTAATTGGCTTACGCTGCCTAAACTATAACAAATACATAAAATGAATGTACGCAGAATTGAATATCTCAAAAAGCTCTATAAAAAAGTCCGCGACAGCATATGATTCTCTCTTACGGATAACTCACAATAACCATTTTTGCCTTTCATTGATGCCAAGAAGATCGAGACAAGTACGTAGATTCCTGTGCAAGCATAGCAGCGCATGGCGGGTATTCTTTTACGGATAACTCACAATAACGAATTTTGTCTTATAGGTCATTTATGCCAAGAAGATCGAGATAAGTAGATTCCCGGGCAACACCGGGTAATCAGCACGGGGAATCTTAAAATACTTACGATATACATTTATAATTACTTTTCATTTCACTTATTCAACTAATCATAAGAAGTACATTAATTGTTCTCTTTCAGCTCATTTATGCCAAGAAGATCGGGATGGGTAGATTCCCGGATAACGCCTAGTAAACAGCACGGTGTATCTAAAAATAATTACGATATACATTTTTCGTCTTACTTATTTAACTAAACATAAAACACATTAATTTTCGTATTTCAGCTTATTTATGTCAAGAAGATCGGGATAAGTAGATTCCTGGGTAACGGGGGGCACGCCGTAGCGTAGTGGTTAAGGTACTGAGCTACAAGCCGGAGGGACAAGGGTTCAAGTCCCGTTGGGGTCAGGATTTTTAAACTGACCCAAACCCTCTGGCGGCGCTATGGCCCTGGGGTCGACTCAGCCTCTAACGGAAATGAGTACCAGATACTTGTTCTGGGGGTATAGGCGGCCGTCACGCAGGGCTGACAACCCGGCTGACATAAAGTGCCGATTGTCTAGAAAAAGTGGGAGCCTTAACCTCCTACTACCCCAAGGGCCTCCGGGCCTGTTGTGGGATCACTTTATTTCAGTTTAACGTTTTTTGAAAGCAGTTGGGACATCAAAAGTCTCTGCAATGCATAATAGCACGCATTTCCAGAATTGAGCCTATGTTTAATTAATATTGTGATTTGCGTATTTAAATATATACTTCAAAATTGTCTCATAATGTTATAAAAATTGTTTGGAAACGTTTAAAATATTAAATAATGTTAGAAAATACAGAAGAAGAGCTATAGTTTACAACAATATTACTGAAAAATCAAGCGCTAGTGTTATGTGGATTATAGAAGAGGGGGATTTGCATTAATTTTTTTGGCTGAATACGCAAGAATTTTGTTTGTAAGAATACTTTTTTGTGTACTTTTTCTTGGATGCGATGTCTCTTCTTTATTATTTTATTTGAAACTAAGTTTTATTTCATTTTTATTTATTTGAGTTCGTGGGACAGAAGTGCAGTTGAGCCCGGGACAACTATTTAATTGCAACTTGTAAGTTTCTTTAAACAGTTTTCTTCCAATTATTGTTGTAGGCTGTTATTTTGGCAGAATCCACGCGTTTTCATTAAATTCTACATAAGTAATGAAGAGTGGTTATGTCCCGTTTGTCACCACATAATGTTTGAAGAAATAATATGTGTAAGTTACCTTGAGTCTGATGAGTGGTTCATGATTGGACGGTTGTCCGATTAAGCCCCATACGGTGACACGTCTCCTCATGGTTGTGATATTCTGTCATTCTGCCGGACAACATCGCACACTTAAAAACATATAAAAATCCGGATATCCGAAAGGAAACCGCTCCTCTTCATGACGTGTTTTCCTTTTGCGTGATAAACACGTTAGTCAGATATGGCGGATCATCTTCAAAAATTGACACACAATAGTCAACTTTTATAAGATTCATGATGTGTTCCGTTGAGGTATTATTCAAAATTAAAATGTAAAATTATGGAATATTCACCTGAAAGGTCCGTCTCCTCAACTTAATTATTTATTTAATTGTAGCGCTTTCGATACTTGTCCCATCATCGGCGTCCTGCCGACGTTAAAAAAATAGAGTCCGTCACCCAGGAGCTCTTTAAACTAAACTAATTTCTCAGCAAGTTGAATTTATGGTCCGATTTTGATGTTTAATGGAATGAATATATATATCCATCCATCCATCCATAGTAATTCTGCCCGAAGGCAGGTCCTTCACTGCAATCATAGCATTTTCATGCTATGCTTCCAGCTTTACTAGGGAATTGTAGGTGTGGTAGCTTCCCGTTGCTTTCCACACCGGTGAAGGATGATGATGATGATGATAATGATGGCCTTATGATTTCGGGGACCGTTTGGGCCTTAAAGTTTTCCTGACATTTGTCTTATAGATGAGGAAAAACCCCGATTAAAATCTCACCCAGAAAAAACTGAACCGACCGGAGATCGAACCCGGGCCCGCTGCGTGACAAGGCAGCACGCTAACTCGAGACCACAGCGGTGAACATCATAATCATCAATTGCAGGCATGGATTAGGCCATTGGCCTGTTCTGCTTCAGGATAGAAATGGATCCCTCCATCTCTTCTTAGGTCTTCCTGGGTCTCCTCGCCCTGTGGGTCTGTAGTTCAATAGCTGCAGAGGTAGTCTATTGTTTGACAATCTAAGAAGCTGTTCATGCCAATTATTTCGATATTTTTGAATGGTTTCAAGTTATTGCTGGTGTTTTGATAGCTTTGCGGATGTCTTCATTACGCATGTGGTCATAAAGCGTATAACCCGCTGAAGGTCTTAATAACTTCATTTCTGCAGCTACTATCGTATTTAATTTACCTGTAGGAAGAGTCCAGGTTTCAGAACCATAAAGTAGAGTTGGAAGAGCCATTGTTTTATAATATTTTAGAATTGTATCTGGGCGTACTTTTCGGAAAAGAATGCTTTTTATTGTTCCTATAAGTTTTTGAAATTTGACCAATTTTATGTCTTATATATATATATATATATATATATATATATATCCATCCATAGTAATTCTTCCCGAGGGCAGATCTTTCACTGCAATCATAGCATTTTCATGCTATGCTTTGCAGCTTTACTAGGGAATTGTAGACGTGGTAACTTCCCGTTGCTTTCCACACCGGTGAAGGATGATGATGATTGTGATAATGATAAGGATGATGGCCATGTGAAAGGATGCACAAGAGCGGATAGAATAAGGAATGAAACTATACGAGAAGAATTAAATATATATAAAATTGAAGATAAAATCAGCGAAAATAATAAGAAATGACAGAACACTTAATGAGAATGAACAACGAAAGAATACCAAAAAGAACCTTCCTGTATAATCCCAGAGGAACAAGAGATGTTGGCCGACCACGTAGAAGATGGACTCCACTTTTAACTTCGCCGGAACAGGCTGCATAGCCTAAACCTTGTAGTAGAAGAAGAAGAAGAAGATGATGGCCATATGATTTCGGGGACCGTTTGGGCCTTAAAGTTATCCTGACATTTGTCTTACATGTGAGGAAAAACCCCAATAAAAACCTCACCCAGAAAAACTGCCCCGACCGGAGATCGAACCCGTAGTAGTAGGTAGCCTATTTTTACATTATATAATGGAAATTGTCAGCTAGTGACAAATGAGGGAAATTTTGAAGAAGTGGCTGAATTCAAATACTTAAGAACAATGATTATAAATAGGAAATGCACAAAGAAATTAAACTTTTACGACTTCCAAAGGGCTTTATATTCTTTAAATAGCGAGCCGAGTTCATTCTTATACAATATTCTTAAAATTTTACTTTTTAGTTTGGTAGCGAGACATGTTAATGATCTCATATAAGGATAGGTCAAACTATGGACACTTATGGATTTATATAACTATATGGGAATATACAGAGTGAAATGTTAGTTAAGTTAGATCTCTAAAAAAGTACTAATCACTATGGGATAAAATGTATGCTACTTCAGTAAAATGTCTTAGATGTAATTTTAGAACATTAATTTTTAAATATTTTATTCAACCATTAACCAGTTAATAAAAACAAAATCAAAGTTACCAACTCAAAATCATCAGAAATAAATTTCATTTCGAGAAAGTGGGATAGAGCCATTACTAAATTAGAACCATTAACCGTTAAGTATCACGATCAAATATGAGAAAGCGCATTTTAACTAAAACATATTAAATCTAACTTCATAATTTAAAAAGGTGCAGATGGGATTTGCACCTCCAAATAACGGTTTTATACTTTAAAATATTTTTTCAAACTATTACACGCTTTATATTAGCTTAACCTGTATCTGTCTATCTATGTAACGGAAACTTTCAACACGATTTTCACCCACTTAAAAATATTGGATCTACTTGAAACTTTGTATACTTGTAAAGGACCAATGACAATGCAATAATTTCATAATTTTTTTCTATGATTCCGGCCAGGATCATCAGGACATCAAACAAATAAAGACCAGTATAATAAGTTGCGGACTTATCGACTTTTTAGTTCATCGTTGTAAGAAATTAATATTATATCCTCTGATAACTCAGTTGGTAGAGCGGTGGACTATAGTGGTATATAATTTCAGTAATCCATAGGTCGCTGGTTCAAATCCGGCCCGGAGGATTTTTTTTAGCTCATGCTACAATAGTATCGAATTTAAATATATTTACATTTTTATCTTAATCTGTAAAATATGAATGATAATTTTGTAAACTTTACCACATTGTAATTTATCCAAAAAAATATGAGAAGGATACGATTAACTGTAACTATTTATCTATATTAAAATGTTCAAAATATTATAATGTTAGATAATAATAATAATAATAATAATTAAAAATATATATAATTTTATTCGTGCCTAGACACTAAAAGTATCGTAAGAAATTAAATTTTCATGGGGGTTTGCTTTATGACAATAAATTAAACTAAAAAATAAAAAAAATAAATAATAGTTTTAAAAACACGCTTTATTAGAAAATCGAATTAAAAATGAAAAATAATTTTAATTTCCAACACGCTTGGGATAAAATTAGAGCGGTCAACAAAAAAAATCATCTCCAACACATCTAATAAAACAAGAGTTATCTAAAAAAATTACCATCAAAAGCGTGGGGTGTTTTTGTAGTTTTTACGTTTCCTTCTTAGAAACTTTACTTTTGCCAATATCTGTTTATTATCAAATATATTAATTGATATAGAGCACTCCACGCTTTTGATGTTAAAATTATTTTTTTTATTGTAGATAACTCTAGTTTTATTCTAGATGTGTTGGGGATGATTTTTATGTTGACCACTTTAATTTTATCCCAAGTGTGTTGGAAATTAAAATTATGTTTCATTTTTTAGTTCAGTTTTCTAATAAAAGTGTTGTTTTAGTTTTTTAAACTATTGTTTATTTAATAACAATATAACTTTGCTTACATATGCCCGTTTCTCTCTCACTGCCGTCAGTTTCATCTTCACCTTCACAACTGTCACCATTGCAAGACTACTCCTCATTCCTGTCTCTCTATATTTATCTAAAATAGGATAACTTTCACCTGCCACTTGCTATTTCTGACTTGAATAAACATGTTTTGAAAGTACAGTCAGCTAAGGGATGTTATTCACGAAATATATTTCTTAATTTATCAAATAATTAGTTCAACTTTTTATCCTTATTCTTTGCCAAGGTGTATATTTTGCAATTTATTGCTTAATTTAGATATTAAGGTGCGTTTATCACATAAACATAGGCTCAATTCTGGAAATGCATTACCGAGACTCTTGGCATCCCAACTCCTTTCAAAAAACGTTAAACTGAAAATACATAAAATCGTTATTCTACCAGTTATATTAGATGGATGCGAAACACGAACCTTTACTTTAAGGGAGGAAAGGACAATTACGGGTATTTGAGAATAAAGTTCTTAGGAAAATGTTGATAGCTCAGAGTCGTGAGGATGTGAAATACATGATGAGAAAACTTCTAAATGCTTTTGAAATAGGAGGATTAAGAGTAAACATGGAAAAAAACTGAATATCTTGTAGTAGGAGGAAGTGGACGAGATATATCCCTATCCCAAGGAATTATTAGAGCTGTTAAAAAATTTAAATATTTGGGGTCACTTATTGATGAATCAGGGAGTTGTAAAGCTGAAGTAGATAGCAGGTTAGTACAAGCACGAAGAGCCATAAAAATGTTGAATGGAGTACTGTGGAGTAGGACCATGTTAAACCACACGAAGAAGAGGATTTTGAAGTCTGTTGTGGAAAGCATAATGACTTATGGTGCTGAGGGATGGACTTTGGTAGATGGACAAAAAACTAAGATCTTGGCAGTGGAGATGGATGGAATAAGACGCAGTGCCAGGGTGTCCAGGTTGGAAAGAAGAAGAAATGAAGAAGTGAGGCAGATGATGGATATGGAGGAGACAGTGGTGGAAAGGATCGAAAGACGAGCTCTTCAGTGGTATGGCCATGTCAGGAGAATGGAGGATGATAGGTGGCCCAAAACTCTTTTGGAATGGTCACCTTCTGGTAGAAGGAAACGGGGCAGGCCAAGAACAACTTGAAGAGGAGAGATCCATAGATTGATGGACGACCGAGGTCTGGAGGAGGATCAATGGCGTGATCGGCAATAATGGCGAATGGGAATACAGGGTAACCGCTAAAAAGTGGAGAGACCCTCAAAAGTAAAAAGTAAGTAAGGAAAATGTTTAGACCAAATAGAGATCAACGGACATCTGAATGCAGAAGACTACATAACAGTGAACTACTAGGTCTTTATAGGAAGCCACATATAATAAGAACAGTTAATTCTCGTAGAATTCGTTTGGCAGGACATGTGAGACGAATGGAAATGAAAGATGTAGGCTGCATGGAATCTTCCTGTAGGAAAACCAAAAGGGAAACGCCCAGTTGATAGAACAAGAATGAGATGAGAGATTGAAATTAACATATAGGGGATGATAGGAAAACATAAACTTAGGATAGGGATGTATGAAGAGCTTATGTTCGCTTGGCCATGAACCATGCCAGTGAGTTAATTAGGTATTTTCTCTCCCTGATAGTGCATAGTGATCAATGAGAGATCTCCATCTGATACGACTGGCAGCAATAGCTGCAAACACGTTCTTCCATTGCTCTCAATTTAATTTATAACAGATCTTCTACAGGTTCCTCTTCGGCGTCTCACATTCCAAACTCCCCGCAGATACCGTTGTAACGAATGTCTTTCCAAAAGCCTCTCTTGGTTTGCTCAGAGAATGCCTTATTCACTTCCATTTAACCCTTCTAATTTGTTCTGCAGTTGGCTGCTCCCGCATAGTGTAAACCACTTTCCCGTCACATGTTGTAATGGATCCCTGCTCATTCGCCAGTAGTAACTTGGTTGCCGGGTTATTCATTTGGTTAATGTCTCCTGAAGCTATCAGATCATTTAAAAAACACGATATTTGACAGTTCTTCCCTCCCAGACAAATAACACAATACAGGGGACAGGAATTGGCAACGTAGTAAGAGAAGGATGAGAATCAACAGCACATTCCCAATATATTTTCTGCGTGCAGATTTAACTTAGTCGAGTAATATGTTATACACTTTTTTCTTCTTCTTCTTCTTCTTCTTCACTTCCTGGTTTAGGCAAGAGTTGCCTGTTCCATCTTCACTAATAGATCTAAGACCATCTCTTCCGAGGACGTCCGACATCTCTTCTTCCTCTTGGAAAATAATGGAAGATTTTATTTGGTAATCTTCTTTCTTCCATTCTTTCTACATGTTCTTTCCACTGTATCTTGTTGTTAAATTAAATATCTTTTCTGCCCTCAGGGGTCCTCATCTAGGGGATATGTGGATGGCGACCACAAGGTGCCCAAACTGTGCAAAACATTTCTTCCACTTACTTGTGTTTTGCACTCTTTTAACTTTACTATCTAACCTCTCTTGGTTAACTCTTGTTTTTTCGACCCCGTTGCTATTAGGGCATCCGAGGACTAGGGAGTCCTTCCTTTCTTCCATTTCTTCTTTCCTTTATTTTCTTTTCTTCTCCAGAAAGCCTGACCAGAGGCTATAAGATGGCAGCCCCATCACTGGTCTTGCCTTCCTTTGGCCAGCAACCAATCGAAGGGACTATTATTATGCTTTCAAGTCTTATATGAGAATTTCCCATAAGGGAAAATTTTCTATAGGATCGTAACAGGCCTTGGCCTAATACTTGAAAGGAAGAAGAAGAAGAAGAAGAAATATATTTTCTTTTATGGAGTAGATCTGCAGTTCTTAGTTCTTCTAATTACTATTTTTGCACGCAGAGTATTTCTTCCACAAAATGCAAACTGATGTGTTTTGTGTTCAATATCTTTACCATACCCATAGATGATGTCACATCCTAAATATTTAATGTGGGATACTTGTTCAATAATTTCGCACTTCCGCCCCCCCCCCGCTTGTAATTATAATATAATAAATAGCTGTAACTTCTGAACTAAAATGAATCTGTAGATGAAACCAATTGCTACAAAGTGTGAACAGTGGGAATTGTTTTTACCTTATATTACATATCGTAATTAGAAGAACATCCAATGTAGTTAGAGAAACTTTTTAAAAAATTGGAAAGTGCAGCGCAAAATATAGGACTGAAAGTGAATGAAAGCAAGACAAAATATATGGAAATAACAAGCAGTCCAAGCAATAATGTCTGTTTTGCATTTGGAAATCATAAGTTTGAGAAAGTGCAGCGCAAAATATAGGACTGAAAGTGAATGAAAGCAAGACAAAATATATGGAAATAACAAGCAGTCCAAGCAATAATGTCTGTTTTGCATTTGGAAATCATAAGTTTGAGAAAGTGCAGCGCAAAATATAGGACTGAAAGTGAATGAAAGCAAGACAAAATATATGGAAATAACAAGCAGTCCAAGCAATAATGTCTGTTTTGCATTTGGAAATCATAAGTTTGAGAAAGTGCAGCGCAAATATAGGACTGAAAGTGAATGAAAGCAAGACAAAATATATGGAAAATAACAAGCAGTCCAAGCAATAATGTCTGTTTTGCATTTGGAAATCATAAGTTTGAGAAAGTGCAGCGCAAAATATAGGACTGAAAGTGAATGAAAGCAAGACAAAATATATGGAAATAACAAGCAGTCCAAGCAATAATGTCTGTTTTGCATTGGAAATCATAAGTTTGAGAAAGTGCAGCGCAAAATATAGGACTGAAAGTGAATGAAGCAAGACAAAATATATGGAAATAACAAGCAGTCCAAGCAAAAATGTCTGTTTTGCATTTGGAAAATCATAAGTTTGAGAAAGTGCAGCGCAAAATATAGGACTGAAAGTGAATGAAAGCAAGACAAAATATATGGAAATAACAAGCAGTCCAAGCAATAATGTCTGTTTTGCATTTGGAAATCATAAGTTTGAGAAAGTGCAGCGCAAATATAGGACTGAAAGTGAATGAAAGCAAGACAAAATATATGGAAATAACAAGCAGTCCAAGCAATAATGTCTGTTTTGCATTTGGAAATCATAAGTTTTGAGAAAGTGCAGCGCAAAATATAGGACTGAAAGTGAATGAAAGCAAGACAAAATATATGGAAATAACAAGCAGTCCAAGCAATAATGTCTGTTTTGCATTTGGAAATCATAAGTTTGAGAAAGTGCAGCGCAAAATATAGGACTGAAAGTGAATGAAAGCAAGACAAAATATATGGAAATAACAAGCAGTCCAAGCAATAATGTCTGTTTTGCATTTGGAAATCATAAGTTTGAGAAAGTGCAGCGCAAAATATAGGACTGAAAGTGAATGAAAGCAAGACAAAATATATGGAAATAACAAGCAGTCCAAGCAATAATGTCTGTTTTGCATTTGGAAATCATAAGTTTGAGAAAGTGCAGCGCAAAATATAGGACTGAAAGTGAATGAAAGCAAGACAAAATATATGGAAATAACAAGCAGTCCAAGCAATAATGTCTGTTTTGCATTTGGAAATCATAAGTTTGAGAAAGTGCAGCGCAAAATATAGGACTGAAAGTGAATGAAAGCAAGACAAAATATATGGAAATAACAAGCAGTCCAAGCAATAATGTCTGTTTTGCATTTGGAAATCATAAGTTTGAGAAAGTGAAGGAATTTAAATACCTGGGTTCTATGATAACGAATGAAAATATGATTGATAAAGAAATCAATCATAGACTAATGTTAGCCAGCAAGGGATATTTTGAACTTAAAAAACAACTCAGTTCCCGATATATAAGTATTCAAACAAAAATAAAGATATATAAAACTTTATTGAGACCTGTTGCCATTTATGGCTGTGAAAGTTGGGCCCTGACAAAAACTCAAGAAAACAAAATTAGAATATTTGAAAGAAAAATATTAAGGAAAATATTTGGCCCAATATGTTCCGATTGAGGGTCTTTCCACTTTTCAGCGGTTGCCCTTTTACCAGCCGGCTGCTGGCCCTTCACATCTACATGTGTCAATCACAGAGGTAGATGATCAACAGCCAGTGTAGGGGTGACATGTGGTTAGCATGTCGAGTCCCCCAGCCGTTATAGCTGGTTCCTCAACCTGGAGCCGCTACTTATTGTAGCTACCCAACTGCCTCACGATGCTGGGTAGGCACCGGTCCCATACTGGCCGAAATACCATGAGAAAATTTCTTCCCCCATGGAGACTCGAACCAGCACAAGTCCCGTAGCTCTGCGCCAAGGCTGATTTTTTTATCATTGAAACAATAAAGATGGCAATAATTAGATGGCTGGGACATCTCTACAGGGAAGAGTAATCAGACATAGTCGTAGAGCCACATTGACAAGTATAATTGGAAACCGAAGAGTTGGACGTCCTAATATTAGATGGCTAGAGAACGAGCAAGGCTTACAACTCAATGGTATTAATAAGCTGTTAGTTTATGCTGACGATGTAGTATTATTGATCGATAGCGAGGAGATACTAAAGGACAACACGCACACACTATTGAGTAACACTAAGAAATTAGGACTGGAAGTAAATATCAATAAAACTAAATAAATGATCACACGTAGAAATACATTACATAATGGAAATGGACAGCTAATGACAAATGAGGGAAATTTCGAGGAAGTGGCTGAATTCAAATACCTAGGAACAATAATCACAAATAGGAACGAGATGCACAAAGAAATTAAACATAGGCTCAATTCTGGAAATGCGTGCTATTATGCATTGCAAAGACTCTTGATGTCCCAACTCCTTTCAAAAAACGTTAAACTGAAAATATATAAAACTATTATTCTACATTCCAGTTATACGAGTGCGAAACATGGACTCTTACTTTAAGAGAGGAAAGGAGATTAAAAGTATTTGAGAATAAAGTACTTAGGAAAATGTTTGGACCAAAGAGAGATGAACCAGACAGGTGAATGGAGAAGACTACATAACAATGAACTACATGGTCTTTATAGGAAACCAGATATAATAAGAACAGTTAAGTCTCATAGACTGCGATGGGCAGGACATGTGGCACGCATGGGGAATGAAAGATGTGCATGGAAGCTTCTTGTAGGAAAACTAGAGGGAAAACGCCCAGTTGGTAGACCAAGAATGAGGTGGGAGAATAACATTAACTATGATTTGAGGGAAGTAGATTATACAGGGAATGATTAGAAAGCATTAGCTCAGGATAGAGATGTATGGAGAGCTTACATCCGCGCGGCCATGAACTTACGGGTTCGATAGTGCCAGTGAGTAAGTAAGTAAGTAATATTAGATGTCTGGACAGCGTTGAACAGGACCTGAGAACTCTGGGTCTACGAGGATGGTGAGGGAAGGCGGAGAAGAGGAGCGAATGGGGTGGCATTATAGGGGCGGTCAAGGCCTGGAACGGGCTGTAGAACCAATAATGATGATTATATTACATATACCTCAACAAGCTTTCCATTAGTTACATGGGAAACTTCCAATCGATATTAAACCTCGGCCCATTTATTATGAAACATCTGTGGTGTTACTTCGGACGAATCATGTTCTGGTGTTGTGTAGATCTGGTCCTTAACAAACACTCACAGAAAAAAAAACAGTTAGCGTTAGTTAAGATGATGACACTTAGAATAGCAAGGGCGTATATGCAAAACAAAATATTAGTTTTGAGAAAAACATGTTTAAAGTTGCATAAACATTTCTCTATATCGCATGACGTATAATTTCTGTCAATGTGAAGAAGTTATATATCGTGTTCTGAAGTGGCTTACAATTTGGATGTAAGAAGAAGGTTCAAAGTTTATATTTGAATAATTTAAAAAATGTGCTCCAATGCTCTTCATAATATACATGAACTCATTTATTAAAGAATGGAGACTACAACCACATGGCAGTATACCACTTAATAGATTATATAATTTAGACACCCTATTATTTGCAGATGACATTGTGTTTATAGCGAATTCAGAAGATGACCTACAACGTTCACTCCACTCTTTTCACCAAACGGCAATAAACTACAACATGGAAATCTCAACAGAAAAATCTAAAGTCATGGCTTTCCTAGGAAAAGACCCAGTTCGCAGTAAAATTGTTATTAATAATAAAATATTAGAACAAACCAACACATTTAACTATCTCGGATACCAAGTTACATACGAAGAAGAAAAAGATTTTAGTCAAAAAATTATAAAATTTAACAGAGTAACAGGAATTATAAATCATATTTTCAAGCCAAACACAGTACAGCAACACACACGAACTAGAATTTATAAAACACTGGCCAGACCCATATTATGTTACGGCAGTGAGGCCTAGATAATCCACAGTGTAGATGAACAAAGACTAACTGCGGCAGAAATGAAATTTATGAGACGTACTGCGGGCTATTCAAGGACAGACCATAAAAGGAATTCTGATATTCTCAAAGAATTACAAACAGAATCAGTCATGGAATATGTACAAAAATACAGAAACAACTGGAAATCTCACGTACGAAGAATGAACAGAACAGGAATACCACGTCAGATCTTAAATTACCAGCCACCAGGCAAGAGATCTTTGGGCAGACCCTTCAAACGTTGGATTGAGACCGTATGAAAGGAAGAAGAAGATGAAGAAAAAAATGTGATTTTTGTTGATACGTCCTTGCTATTCTAAGCTTTTTTATGACAGGCCATGAATCTACAGTGATCCCTTTCCAACTCACCGTGCAGGAATCATTTCATAGGGAATTACGTCTTGTGAATCTGGTTTCACATATTGAAGAATTGTGATCATTAACTTAATTGTATGTAGTCTTCTCCATTCACTTACCTGTTCGTCTCTCTTTGATACAAACATTTTAAGAGACTTTTTTTTGTTTTTTTTTTAGCGAATTACGAAATTATGAAGTTACTGAGGCCGTTCTCATGGAAAGAGTTTTGAAAAATGTTTATAAGCGTGACACTTTTAAAATTATCAACATTGAAATAAAAGTTCCAGCTTCCTCTTTCATATTCCACAAACCTTAGTTATTTTGGATACATATTTTGAAATTATAACTATTTGTTTTATTAAACCTTAAAAGCAGAACAGATTGTATAATTAGTACACGATATAGGGAAAGAATCAGATAAGTCTTTTTTGTCGAAATTGAGTTTGAGGTGGCATTATATTATACATGGAAAGGACTATCTTTTAGTAGCGTGAAACAATAAAATAAGTTTTATAGATTCCACGAAAAAAGTGACTTACCTGGTTTTTTCTCTGTATCCTTCATTTGCCTTCAAATAGAAAACGATGAAAAAAAAAAGAGCCAAGACTGCAGCAGTCTGATATTATAATCAAGCAGTTAATTTATGCAGACGGTAGAAAAAATGTAAATAGAGGGTTTTGGAGAAAAAACAGGTAGAACCATTTTAGTAATTTTCAGATAATTAAAATAAAACTTTTTTTTTTAAATTGACAATGCTTTCTGTAAAGTTCAAACTGTCACGTAAGTAGGAAAATTGTCTCGTGGTTGTGTATCTTACTTCTAGACCCCAGGGTCGCAAGTTCGAAACCGGCCGGAGTCGAAGGATTTTTATGACGGAAAAATCCAAGGGACACGTCCTTCGCGAGGGACTTTAAACCGTCGCGAATCTGAAAATTTCCAGGCTCATACAAAACCTCAATCCTGAATAAAAAGGCTCTAAACAAAATTTAACCGATTTTTCTCCATCCAAATAATACCTTAGTTTCCTATTTGATATCTCCTCGAGGCGATGTACTAACAACATGTCACTCGCTGACATCTGTAGGGAAATAAACATAAGTTAATTCGTCTGGTTAAGAAACTTCCCACTAGGCAGCACCTATGTTCTGAGCAGGACGAACAGGGATCAATCATGTTATATGACGTTTAAACTTTACAGGAAGCATAATTTATATTTAAAAGTTTTTTTTTTTGGTTATATCAAATAGTACTAAAACGGATGTACCTTGTTTCTTCCACAAATCCATCATTTGATTGATTTGAAATGATGGAAGAAGAGGTGTGGTTATAACATTGGTCAACGTGATTTTTGTACCAATAGTTGTACTTAATGCAGTTTTTATCATGTTTTCAAATATGTATTCGGAATTTCTCCATCACCCATAGTTTTTTTTATTTCAATTTCAATTAATATATTTAAATAATTCTTTTTTAATAAACTTTTTCGTCCATTTGTCCATTGTAAAATAAAACGGGGAACACTTTCATCAGAAGATTTCAGCTATGGAAAAGAGATATCAAGGCAAATGGAATCCTAATATGCTGGCCTATTATTGTTGGACCAACAAGAGGGATGCTCCACAGGCGAAATATAGCAGAAAATCGTAATTACTTTCTAGGTGAGTCCGAATGTTCGAATATTGTGTAGTTACGAATGTAGAAAATATTAAAGTGTTTGAAATTATAATAAATGCCTGTCTCTCGAGAACCGTGCGTGATGGAGAAAAGCCAATATCATATTTGAATTCAGGAGAAAAAATACTATCAGAATCACATAATTTTCTTTCTGAGACAAAAAAAAAGTTTCTTTTTTGTTGCTGAGTGTAGTTTTTATTCAAAATTTTACCCTAATAATAATCTAAGAGCAATGAGAGAGACGAATTAACTATTTCATAGAAATCACTTGAAAACTTGTCTGACATCAAACATCTCCATTAAAAATTCGTTTCAGCTGCTGGAATAATTTCCATCTGAAATTTGAGATTGTTTTTCGTATTTATAAAATGTTTTACTGTATCAAAGTGTAATTTGATACATTTTCCACTTTCCCTTATATCTTCTAGATTTTCCGATATACTTCTCGTCAAATGGCTGACCGATATGTGTTGCGTGTCGTTTTTGAAAGTCACTCTGTATTTATATTTATCAGCATTTTCTTTAGGTCCAACATACATTAAAACACCATAAAGATTTCCATCCTTAATTGAAAAATACCTATAGAACACTTCGTCGAATGCAAATATAATATAACAATATCTTCTTGATGGTTTAATGTCCACTAATCCAGTCATAAAACTTGTTTTGTATTCGTGAGTCCAATCTTTATGTTCTTTAATTATGTGGGTTTTTAAATTCTCCAGGATTCCAACCCAGGCACACCTTACTGCTGGTATCTGTAAAAAATTATTTTAAAAAATTAATAAAAGTCTTGTTAAGTTGGTCTTCCGGGCTGAATGGCGGTTCAGCCTCCAAGTCTAACTTAAGGAGAGTCAAGACACAAAACAAATGAAGACTACAAAGGAAAACAATCAAAGTCCAATTTTCACAAAAATTGAGTTATGGGTATATTATCATACCTGGCATAGAGTAATACTATTTTAAATGTCAATACATGGAAATATCATTCGTAGTATAATGGAAATGGACAGCTAATGACAAATGAGGGAAATTTTGAGGAAGTGGCTTAATTCAAATACCTAGGAACAATAATCACAAATAGGAATGAGATGCACAAAGAAATTAAACATAGGCTCAATTCTGGAAATGCGTGCTATTATGCATTGCAGAGACTTTTGATGTCCAACTCCTTTCTAAAAACGTTAAGCTGAAAATATATAAAACTATTACTCTACCAGTTATATTATATGGGTGCGAAACATGGACTCTTACTTTAAGGGAGGAAAGGAGATTAAAAGTATTTTACGAATAAAGTACTTAGGAAAATTTTTGGACCAAAGAGAGATGAACATACAGGTGAATGGAAAAGACTACATAATAATGAACTACATGGTCTTTATAGGAAGCCAGATATAATAACAGTTAAGTCTCATAGAATGCGATGGGCAGGACATGTTGCGCGTATGGGGAATGAAAGACGTGCCTGGAAACTTCTTGTAGGAAAGCCAGAAGTTGGTAGATCAAGAATGATGTGGGAGAACAACATTAACTATGATTTGAGGGAAGTAGATTATACAGGGAATGATTGGAAAGCATTATCTCAGGATAGGTATGTATGGAGAGCTTATGTCCGCGCGGCCATGAACCTACGGGTTCGATAGTGCTAGTGAGCGAGTAAGTAAGTAAGTCCACGTAAAATTGGCTTCAAAATAAAAGTATACAATGGAAGATCAATCAAAGTCTCAGAGTTGTATGTTAAATTAATCAGAGTCCACCCAGTTATAAACAAGAAATCTTAGATTATAACTGATTTTGTTATAAATGTTGGTAAACCTGAATTCCAATTATTGAAAAGGGACAACAATGTGTTAATTAGTGAGGCAATCCTGCATTGTGTAGCTTTGTTCAGTCTGATATTGTGTAACATGAATAGAGACAGCAGTGACGAAAATATTAACTTTGTGAATAATGACAGATTAAAAAAATATATAACCAATCAAGAATAAAATATGTAAATAAAATACCAAAATGAGGGTTTCTACCTTTCTTAACTGTCACTGTTCATTACTATTCCCAATTTTGAAATTTAAAGAAGAAAATTATGTGGACTTCGATTGTTCTTTCATACAAAAGTGTGCTGACAGTGTTTCCTTTCTTGTTTTAATTGTTAACTATTCTTCACAGGACGACACAAATATAAATGCCAATATAATAGCCTGTTATGCAAACAGTGTGTGATACAATTTCATGTCCATAGTACTTTGATTGTAAGGGCGTTTTTAACTTTTGTTTCCAATTTACTCAGAATGAGAAATATGTGACTTTGACTCATTTTCCTTTGTAGTCTTCAGTTGTAGTGTCATTGCCCTACATATATAAAAATTAGGTGACTTTATCATAAATAATGCCACGAGTATTTCCATTTCATCTAGAGGATTTGGAAATCAAGAGTGGCATTTGTTATGACTATCTAACGAATAAAATTAAACTGTTTACCCAAAAATCATTATTTAAATATCGTTACCGGCATTTTAAAATATTTATACATTTAATGTAAACGGCGATGTTTGAAAAAAATCAGAAATGTGAGGTTATGTATATTCACTGCAACATGATCATATTATTTGTTGCCAAATAGGATCGCAATATCGTAAGAATGCATCCTGGTGGAGAGATGATTAAACATATCAAACTGCACATTATAATCAACATTATGGGTTATTAATTCATTTTTTAAAATAAATAACAGTAAAATCTAGGAATCTGTTCATTATTTGCTATATTAAATGTATTTGTTGGAGAAAAATATTAAAAAGTAGGAGCTTCTTTCTCACAAAAGCAGGAGTGGATAAAAAGAAATCGATAAAGATCGAGGTGAAATAGGACTGTCATTGGTTGTAAAACAAAATTCATTGAAACATGATTGGTCATTATTTTCAACTGGTGATAGACAGAGGTGAAGATCTTTCACTGAAGCTATTGCCCTGATGTTGATGAAATATATACATATGGTAATCATCTTGGTACTAGTCCTAGACAGAACATTGTATTACATGATACTTATTCCAGACCTGCTATGCCCAGGTATAGGAAATTCTACTGTCACAGGAGTTTGATTGACTAGGCTCAACAATACGTAAAGAAAAGAATGTTCAAAAAGCACAACTTGATTTCAAAATTTCATAAATTCAAAAATCCAGCTTTTAAGTACAGATACTGGTAAACAAATGTAAAAGATTATCTGACTACAATAACTTTGAAAACCATAAAATATGGAAAATTTTTAGAATAAAACGTTAAGTTATATGAAGATGTGAATTTTTTCCTGAAGTATGTAAAAATATGTACTATTCTCTGATATATTGACAAATATTGAAAACAAATGTGTCTTAAACCACTTCAAATACCTCAATTCGTGAACATACAAAGGGCATTTTAAGTTTAACTAATGTAAAAACCTGGTCTTGGCTATAACACAACATTTTACTTGAAATTAGAGTATGCATTAAACAAATGTCAGGAAACTTTAAGGCCCAAACGGTCTCCGAACATCATTTGGCCATCATTATCATAATTATCATATTCACTTCGTTTAATTAAGTTTAGTTTAATGCATCTCCTGGCGCATCATTATCATTATCAATACCTCTCATATGATCGGGGCAACGTAACGCTGGCTTCCAAGCGTCCTAACCTCAGAATTACATCATTGCCTAATTATTTATCACACAGCTTCGATTTACTATCTAATACACATAAATTAGGCAGACGATCCCATCAGCACATTGTCTTTTACATCCTTCCTCATCACATTACCTATTACTCGAAATCTTTTACAATTTCTCTTGCTAGAACATGGAATTCTCTTCCACTCTATGTCAGAGGCTGTCAAACATCTTTCAGAAAAAAAAACTGATATTTTATGAACTAACTAACGGAAACATATCACCAATAGCAGTCCTATTTTTTAAACAAATTTTTCTTCATTTAATAAAAAATAATATTAATATTTATCAATATTTCTATCTAATTTATCTTATATAGGTCAGTAAATAAATGATAGATTAACTCATCTATATTTTTTTAAGGCCATAATTTTTTTTATACCGTTGAGGTTATAACAATATTAAATTATAAAATTATTTTTGTATCTTATATACTACCGTCTTCCTCAACTATAATCTTAAGATTAACTCATTACAGTTTGTTACTTTCTTTATATTTTTTTATTTTACTTTATTTTTCATGTATAGTATATTCGAACTGTTCTTCCATTATATATATATTATTTTACTAGTTTTAACTTTAATTGTCTTTAAATGTATTGTACACCGTGTCCACGGGGCCTGTATATTTATTTTATTATATACAACTTTCCTCATTAGAGGATTGCCTCAAGGACAATGTGATACAGACAATTAATTTTTGAAATTGATGAAATGCATTTTGTAAATACATTAAAAAATTTCAAATTGTAATTGAAGTATACATACTATAAAGTACAAATTTTGTAAATATGGTTTCTTAAAATTGAAATTGATCCTCTAATGGCAGCGATGGCAATTTTAGAAAGGTACACCCTGTCCAAATCAAAGGAATTCCAAAATTTAGCTAGGAATCCTGGTATAGTACCTCTTGCCCCGATCACCAATCCTGTGACAATTATACTATGTAATTGGTATTTATCTTTGTAATAGCCAATTGTTGGCTCATATATGGCTTTCTTTTCACAGTCAACTTCCTCAGATAGTATCATACTTTAAACCACTACTACGTCGCTTTGTATAATCGTATCTAAATGAAATTGGTGACAATCAAAACAGAAACTAAAAAAGGTTTTGCTATACCTCATACACATTGAATGTGGCCCCCACGAGTGACCCTGTAGACATTCACATTTAATATTTAATTTTAGGAAGTTATATTTTGAGGTTATTTTAATTATATTATTTTTAGTCTGGACATCTTACCTCAATATTAATGTTGATTTGTTCTTGAACATGTTTCAAAACAATTCTGTTTTATCGTCAGCTTTCCCAGCTGTATTTGTGGACACTTTGTATTATTAGATCCTATTTTTATTATTGTTCAGTTAATCGTTTCGTATCTGGGAAAGCTGACGATAAAACAGAATTGTTTTGAAACATGTTCAAGAACAAATCAACATTAATATTGAGGTAAGATGTCCAGACTAAAAATAATATAATTCACATTTAACCTGTCTGCTAAATATCCAACAATTAACCCATATCGACCACAAAAACATGATTAAATTTAATTTAGTTTCTATATTGTTGTCCGTTATTCTCCATTGTTAGCATGCACAGAACTTTTTGAGTTTCTCTTTTGATTGTCATCAATTTCATTTAACTTAGATACGATTATCCAAAGCGACGTAGTAGCAGTTTAAAGTATGATACTATATTTGTGGACACGGGGTATTATTAGATCCTATTTTTATTATTGTTCAGTTAATCGTTTCGTATCTAACATTATTGTGCTTTTACACGCTTTATATTACCTTGACCTGTATCTATGTAACGGAATCTTTCAACGCGATTTTCACCCACTTAAAAAATAATTAGATCGACTTGAAACTTTGTATACTTGTAAAGGACCAATGACAATACAATAATTTCATAATTTTTTTTCCAAAATCCTGGCCAGAATCATCTGAAAATCAAAAAAAGTGTTTGTGTACAGTAATTATGTAACGGAATCTTTGAACACGATTTTCACACACTTAAAATCATTGGATCGACTTGAAAATTTGTATGCTTGTAAGGGACCAATGACAATACAATATTTTCGTAAATGTTTCTAAAATCCTGGCCAGAATCAGCAGAAAATCAAAATAATAAAAACCCATTTAATAGGTTGCGGACTTATCAACTTCTTACTCAATCGTTGTAAGAGCTCAGTTGGTAGAGCGGTGGATTGTAGTGGTAGGCTATATAATTTCAGTAATCCGTCGGTCGCTGGTTCAAATCCGGCCCGAAGGGTTTTTTAGTAGAGTATTACTTTTAGCTCATACTACAATAGTATCGAATTTAAAGATATTTACATGTTTATCCTATTCTGTAAAATATTGAAACTAAAAAATAAAAAATAAATAATAGTTTTAAAAAACTAAAACAACGCGCTTTATATCAATTCATATATTTGATAATAAACAGATATTGGTATAAGTAAAGTCTCTAAGAAGAAAACGTAAAAACTATAAAAATCACCCCACGCTTTTGATGGTAAAATTATTTTTTTGTAGATAACTCTAGTTTTATTCTAGATGTGTTGGAGATGATTTTTTTTTTGTTGACAACTTTAATTTTATCCCTAGCGTATTGGAAATTAAAATTATTTTCATTTTTTAGTTCGGTTTTCTAATAAAGCGTGTTGTTTTAGTTTTTTAAAACTATTTTTTTTTATTTGAATGTAACATATGTTTGTCCTGGTGAGTGGAAGAGAAGGCCACATGACCTTAACTCCACGAAGCGAAATAAGTAAATTATGAATTACGTCATGTTAGGAGAGAATGCCAGAATTGTCGTAATTTGACAACCTGTTGGATTGATAAAATATTATAGATATAACTTATCATTACCTTACTTAAAGGACAGCTGTGTTCGTTGTATTGACATACTTTCTCGTGTTCTGGTTTGGAGTCCAGGGTGACTCTGACTTTACATCCTGACTTCCGATAAATGCAGGGATATTCTATCTGGCGTGTCATCTTCTCCAGAGCTATGTTACGTATGTTAACAAACGGCTTCCTGCAGGTGGGACAGTGTTTCAACTTTGGCTTACATCTAGGACAAACGTTGTGACCACACAGGCAGAAGTAGATGGGCGGCTGTAGATATTCCAGGCAAACTGGACATTCCAACTCGCTGAGAACACTTTTGCTCAGGCTAGATCTCACCGCTTGCATTTTTAAAAGTATCTGCGAAAACATAACTAACGTTAATTTCGTTTGACAGTAATTCCTCGTTCCTTGTTTTACATTGACCCTCGTTATATGATAAGTTTTTATCTGCGTCAAACATTGACGTCAGAGAGGAAGGGTAGCTGTGACCGCACCCATCGAGACGGAACCTAAATCAGAAGTTCTAGGTCACTTCACATGCTACCTTTTTAATGTTAAGTGCACACCTATTTTAAATGTTCGACATATAAATAATTTAAATGTTTTGATAATAATTATAAAAATATCTTATTATTATTATTATTATTATTATTATCATTATTATTACTTACTTACTGGCACTATCGAACCCGTAGGTTCATGGCCCCGCGGACATAAGCTCTCCATATATCCCTATCCTGAGCTAATGCTTTCCAATCATTCCCTATATAATCTACTTCCCTCAAATCATAGTTAATATTATTCTCCCACCTCATTCTTGGTCTACCATCTGGGCGTTTTCCCTCTGGCTTTCCTACAAGAAACTTCCATGCACGTCTTTCATTTCCCATAAATGCAACTTGTCCTGCCCATCGCAGTCTACCTGACTTAACTGTTATTATATCTGGCTTCCCATAAAGACCATGTAGTTCATTGTTATGTAGTCTTCCCCATTCACCTGTCTGTTCATCTCTCTTCGGTCCAAAAATTTTCCTAAGTACTTTATTCTCGAATACTTGCAATCTCCTTTTCTCCCTTAAAGTAAGAGTCCATGTTTCTAACCCACATAATATAACTAGTAGAATAATAGTTTTATATATTTTCAGTTTAACGTTTTTTGAAAGGAGTTGGGACGTCAAGAGTATCTGCAATGCATAATAGCACGCATTTCCAGAATTGAGCCTATGTTTAATTTCTTTGTGCATCTCTTTCCAATTGTGATTATTGTTCCTAGGTATTTGAATTCAGCCACTACCTCAAAATTTCCCACATTTGTCATTAGCTGTCCATTTCCATTATATAATGTATTTCTACGTGTGACCATATATTTAGTTTTACTGATATTTACTTCCAGTCCTAATTTCTTAGTGTTACTCAATAGTGTGTGCGTGTTGGCCTTTAGTATCTCCTCGCTATCGGCCAATAGTACTACATCATCAGCATAAACTAACAGCTTATTAATACCATTGAGTTGTAAGCCTTCCTCATTCTCTAAAGATTTAATGGCATGCTCTAGTACAAAATTAAATAGTAGAGGAGATAGTGCATCTCCTTGCTTTAACCCATTCTGGATTTCAAAAGTGTTCGTAAACTGTTTGCCTACACACACCCTACTCTTTGTGACATTTAGACACATTCTTATAAGTCTAACTTTTTAGGAATTCCGAACTCCAGCAGGATACTATATAACTTCTACCTCTTAATTGAATCATATGCTTTTTTTGATTACCATTATTAAAATGCATAATCTTTACATATAAAATTAAGACGCTATAACACTGTAATTAAACCAGAGTGCCTCTATGGAGCAGAAACATTAATTTTGAACAGAAAAAAGATAGGGCCTATCGAAAATATAGTAAAAAATAATGCAAAATTATAAGAAAAAATGTAGGTCCACAAGTCATAGATGAAGCATATAGACTCAAAAGTAAAAAGGAAATAAAATTATATACAGACATTCATAGTTATATTAGAAAACGAAGGTTAAAATTGTATGGACATATTAAACGAATGAACACAAATAGACTTTGAAAATAAATAATAGAATCTACGAAAATAGGAGCAAGCACAAGTCGATTCTATAAAATGGATTGGTGAAGTAATAAAGGACTTAAAATTGGCAGGAATTACTCAAGAAGATATCATAAAAACAGAGATATCTTTAAAATTAAGGTGCACAAGTGGCAGGTTGGCCAAGAGGACAAGCCCAAAAAAAAAATGGAACAACATGGACTGAAGAGAGAAAAAACCCTATAGCCAAAAAACGAGGGAAATATGAAGTAAAACTGAGGGTAAATGATTTACCGAGGCAGAAAATGCATTAGTGTAGTTTAGTTCGCATGTTTTCGGGGGCACACATCCGTTGCTCAGATATATACATATACACACACACACACACACATATATATATATATATATATATATAACTGGCTCTATCGAACCCATAGGTTCATGGCCGAACGGACTTTAACTGTTCTTCTTACATCTGGATTCCTATTCCTACTTCCTTCACAGTAGCCTCCGCCCGCTCCTGGAATCTCCTTCCTCAAGATATCAGGGGTTGCCGCACACTTGGCACCTTTAAGTCACGCTTATACAGTTACCTGTTGTCTAATAATTAATTTTTCTGTATTTATTTAATTTTATACTATTTCATTAATCTTTTCCTCGTTTTTTTATATATCTTGTACATATTATATATTTAATTCGTTAAATTTAGAGTAAATCAAAATACATTATAAATATTAATTGTATTGTATTCATAACTTGTAATCGTTTATATTATATATATATATATATATATATATATATATATATATATATATATATTGTAATTTAGATTTAAGACTTTTCTTTTGTATTTTTTTAAACCTGGTTGAGTGGTAGACAAGGCCTTAAGGCCTTAACTCTGCCAGGTAAAATAAAGCTATTATTATTAAGATCGTATAGCTTTCTGGTATAAAGTCTTCTCTATTCACCTTTCTTTTCGTGTCTCTTTAGTCCTAAAATTATCCTAAGAATTTTATTCTCAAACAATCATAACCTTTAAGGGTTTCCTAATTTGAAAAAAAAAATTGAAAACATTTCTGCTGTCCTCTATTAAAGTCACATGACCATTGCTTGTTAAGAAATAAAACGTACCTTCGAACGCCTGAAGAATATCCAGGTTAATTGAAGCTAACTTCACGTATGGAAATACACCTGTTGAAGAACTTCCAGGTAACTCTGCGCATTATTTATCAAGCTAGGTGTGTATTATTTTATACTTGCGATAACATTTTATCCTAAGTTATCTTTCATGACGCAATTGACTCGTGATTAAGAGAAATTATTGCGAAAAACGGGGTATCGACTCATAAAAATAGTTTTGAAAAAATAAATTGCGTATCTTCCAACTTAGTAAGTTAATCACTGGTGCTATCGAACACGGAGGTTCATGACCGCGCGGACATAAGTTCTCCACATATACCTAAGCTGAGCTAATGTTTTTCAGTCATCCGGTGCATAACCCACATCCCTCAGATAATAGTTAATGCTCTTCTCCCACATCATTCCAATCATCCCCTGCATAATCCACCTGCCTCAGATAATAATTGATCCTCTTCTCCCCCATCATTTTCATCTTATCTACTGGGCGCCTTCCCATTAGTTTTCCAACAAGAATTTCCATGTCCCTCCTTCATTCTCCATTTGTGCCACATGCTCTGCCAGTCGCAATGTACAATAATTTACTGCTCATGTTAGAAATTTCAAACCCAATTCAACCCCCATGACTCTAACAAAAATTACTAACAATTTTAAGTGTAGAGGTAAACAAATAAATGAAGGCGTAGTAATTATTCATCTTAACATAGAACCCCCTAAAATATCTCTATCTATCTTCGGGTTTTTACAGCTGCTGCCGTCTTCCCGTGCCAAACCTCCAAAGCCTACGGTCTTGGGCATCTTCGATGCTTAGCCCTCTAGCTTGCATTACTGTCTTCATGTTTTCCTTCCATGTTAACCTTGGTCTTCCTCTTTTCTTCTTTCTGTTAGGATGCCATTCATATAGTTGCTTCGGCCATCGCTCATCTTCCATTCTTAAAACATGTCCTAACCACTTTAATTCCTTTTCCTCAATTCTTTCAATTATGCTTTCTTCTGCTTCCATTTTGTTTCTAATTTCCTTATTTGTGACACGTTCTAATTTAGACTTTCTGGCACTTCTTCGTAAATAATCCATTTCTAGAGCTATTAGTCTATTCTTATAGTACTTATGATTGTCCATACCTCACTTCCGTACATTGCAACAGATTCCACCAATGTTTTACCAATATATCTTTTTGTGTCTTTCCAAATATGCTTATCCCACCATATGGAATTTAATGATGATATTATTTTGCTACTCAATTCAATTCTATGTTTTATGTTCTCTTTGCCTATACCTTCGATGTTATCCATAATCATTCCCAAATATTTAGTTTGTTTCACTTGCTTTATTTGGATCCCATCTTCCAATACTAAGTTTTCTCTTTCATTGCTATTTATTGCCAGATATTCTGTTTTTTGTAAATTTACTGTGAGACCCCATGATTCATATGTGCTTTTCAACCTTTTTATCATGAATTCCACATCAAAATAACCCCCTAAAATAACTATAATTAATAATCCTAGTATTCCTACTATTATATTCCTATTCTCTTCTCCTATATAGGTACATCTGGTTTTCCATAAATATAATCTATTTATTAAACAGAACAAATGAATATTAAAACTGTTATGCAGGGATATAATTAGTAGGTCTACGGCTTTCCTGAGTAGAGCTTATGTTTAATTTCTTTCTGTACCTCGTTCCTGTTTTTTAAGTATTGTTCATAATTATGTATAATAATAATAATAATAATAATAATAATATTAATAATAATAATACTTACTTACTCACTGGCACTATCGAACCCGTAAGTTCATGGCCGCGCGGACATAAGCTCTCCATACATCCCTATCCTGAGCTAATGCTTTCCAATCATTCCCTGTATAATCTACTTCCCTCAAATCATACTTAATGTTGTTCTCCCACCTCATTCTTGGTCTACAAACTGGGCGTTTTCCTTCTGGCTTTCCTACAAGAAGTTTCCATGCAAGTCTTTCATTCCCTATACGCGCAACATGTCCGGCCCATCGCAGTCTACGAGACTTTACTGTTCTTATTATATCTGGCTTTCTATAAAGACCATGTAGTTCATTGTTATGTAGTCTTCTCCATTCACCTGTCTGTTCGTCTCTCTTTGGTCCAAAAATTTCCCTAAGTGCTTTATTCTCAAATACTCGTAATCTCCTTTCCTCCCTTAATAATAATTCCATTAACTCTCATAAACTTCAAGTAAGCCAAATGCGCTTCTTACGATCATTGTTAGGAGTTAATAGACTGGATCACCAAAGGAACACGATTATCAGAGGAAAACTTGGAGTAACAAGTTTAAATGAAGATTTAAAAAGATACCAACAAGAATGGAAAAATCATATGAGGAGAATGGCAAGAAATAGACTTCCAAAATTGGCATTCCAATATACCCCAACTGGACATAGGGACCAAGGAAGACCAAAACATCGGTGGAAAGATCAAGACCATCTTCGCTAGGTTTACCGTACAGGCCACATGGCCTAAAACGAATTTGTTCATGATGATGATGATGATAATTCCATTCAATTGACGCAGTGTAACCTCTCGCCTTATAGATACTTTACGGGTCTTACATTGGCACGAGAGGGATTATGGATCACACACACATATATTTTTTTAACACATAAGGACATGGAGGGCCTCTCCGAATGAGTGATCAGCTGAATGTCAGGGTCACCTCTGAGACAACATAACATTAAGACGAAATTTCCTGGCATTACAGTCCACCGCTGTGGTCTCAAGGTAGCGTGCTGCCTTGTCACGCAGCGGGCCCGGGTTCGATCCCCGCTCGGGGCAGGTTTTCTGGGTGAGGTTTTTATCGGGGTTTTTCCTCACCTGTAAGACAAATTTCAGGAAAACTTTAAGGCCCAAACGGTCCCCGAAATCATGTGGCCAACATCATCATCATCCTTATCATCATAGTCATCATCATCGTCCTTCACCGTTGTGGAAAGCAACGGGTAGCTACCACACCTACAATTCCCTAGTAAAGCTGCAAGCATAGCATGAAAATGCTATGATTGCAGTGAAGGACCTGCCTTCGGGCAGAATTACTATAGATGGATTCTCTTACAGATGATGAATAATGCCGAAAAGAACCATCACTCAGGAAAGTTTTTCCGACCGGGTTTGAACCCGGGTCCGCTGCGTACGGGGCAGTGACGCTACCCCGAGACCATAGCGGTAGACATAATATTAATAACGATAATAATAATAATAATTATTATTATTATTATTATTATTATTATTATTATTATTGTGGAATTCAGACTTTCACGGCCGGTAATCATAATGTTAAAAGATTCCGGGCTATGTGGCCGTGGTCTATGATTGGTATTTCTTCCAGTCGTTTCAATAGATCACGGCCACATAGCCCGGAATCTTTTAACATCAATAATAATAATAATAATAATAATAATAATAATAATAATAATAATAATAATTAAAATTATTATTATGAGGAAAATTGTATATAATAAAAATATATTATTATTAATAATAATAATTAAAATTATTATTATTATTATTATGAGGAAAATTGTATATAATAAAAATATATTAATAATAATAATAATAATAATAATAATAACAATGTTTTTATTAATGAGAATTCTCATCAATACAGAGATTTGTCTCCAGCTCGAACAACATTAAAATATAAAATAGGTTACAATATCGACTAAAATACACAAATAGTTCTGAAAAGTAATATATAACTTTGTGTATTATTTTTTCAAATGCCCCAGGTTGTCATTTCGACATTTCTGGTGTTCTCTCCTAGCATGGCGTACTTGTAACCCACTTCTGAGGTTGGGGCGCCTGGAAGGCGGGGTTACGCTGCCCCGATGATATGAGAGTTGATGATGGTAATGATGCGCCAGGAGAGGCCTTAAACTAAACTTAAGCTTATTAGGCGAATATGATATTGTCACAGGATGGCCTCTATTTTCCTTCTAGGTTATTTAGACATCAATTAAGCACAATGAATTTATTAAAAATTTCACCAAACACTTTATTTAGTTCTTCAATTATCTACAAACTACTGTTCACAGATAGAAATCACTAATAAACTTATTTTAATTGTTATCTCAATTAGAACAATTTTCCGCTCACTATAAATAAATTCTCCACATTTTATCGTCACACTGTTTACCACAAAACTCGCTGTCGCAGACTGACTGCGGTCCCTTTTATAAGGCGCGAGGAAATCTCTGGAAACAGCTTCGAGATACTTAGAAGCCTTTCTCAAAGGAGAAATGAGACACCGGTAGAACCATCTGACAACACGCTCCAGATAATTCGCCAGCTGTGCGGGTCATCGAACTCGCCATAAGCGACTCGCCCGCGCAATTCAAACGTCGCTATGCGACATGTAACAATATTGATGACCGTTCGGGGACCGTTTGGGCCTTAACGTTTCCTGACATTTATCTTACAGGTGAGAAAAAAACCCGAAAAAACCTCATCCAGGAAACTTGTCCCGACCGGGGATCGAACTCGGGCTCGCTGCGTGACCAAGGCACGCTACCTCTGGACCACAGTGGTGGACCTTGTGTATTATTATTTATAATTATGAAGCGATTTAATGTTAAACATTAAAAAAATTATTTATTTTTGATTTATTTTTATAATAAAGTAGAATACCGAGAGATAATTTGAAGATGTGTTTTTGAAATTTTCTTTCCATGATAAATATTCTGTCTCTGACATAACATTACCGTTGTGATAATAAACAATTCACTCTATGGAACTAACACATACATTTTTCAAGAGCGTAGGAGAAGATTGACTTTACATGCCCAACAGTCGCACATTTTCAAATAATTCTCGGTATGTCACAATATTTCACATTTCAATGAATTTATTTAGCAATTCTGTCAATTTCCATTTCATAAGCCAATGTATTTTCTTTGTCAATAAATTTCTTCAGTCTTTCATATGGCAGTTGAAAACAATCTGAAGACAGATATATGTCGTACAATTTTTCATTTGAGCTTCTAGTTCTGTGACACGACGAGACATTTTCTGCATAATTTTGTTTACCAAATGAAATTTTGTAACGATATTTTGAAGCGTGGATATGTGGGCCAATATAGAATACCACACAATGCCACATTTGATTTTTAACTTCTGTCTTCCGAAGAAATATTTCATCAAGTGCAAATATTACAAGTGAGTACGCAAAATTGGGATTGAAATTGTAAATTTTAGCTGTATATTTACCATTATACCTATGAAACCAGTTTGTATGATTAACTCTGATGTGATTTTTTAAATTTTCACAATTTCCTTTCCATTTGCATTCATTTCCATGTATATTTCCCATTGGGCACGAATAATAATCATAACCACATGTTATCTGATGATCTAGAAGTAAATTAACTGTTAGTGATTGTGTACATCCTAGATGGGTATTCTTACAAGGGAATTTAAACTTCTTCGCAAGATTCTCTAGAGATTTATTCCGTATGTTCGCGAACGGCATATCACAGATAGGGCATTCTTCATGGCTCTGTCTACACAAGTCACATATATTATGTCCATTATCACAGAGATGAATGGGAGATACCATATACTTCTTGCAGGAAGAACATTGCAGTTCCGATAGAAGACTGCTATTACCTGAAGGCGATAAACTGCCCGATGACATTGTCTAAGAAATAAAAAGCATATTATTTATTTATTTAGCCTGGTGGAGTTAAGGTCATGTGGCCTTCTCATTCACTCACCAAGACAAACATATATTACATTAAAATACAACAATTACAATACTATTAGATATTAAACGATTATTTGGTCAAACTGAACATTAATGAATATATATATATATATATATATATATATATATACACACATATATACACATTGTGATCAGTATAGCATTGGACAGCAGACGCGGGGTTTGTGCTGTGCGGTGACGAAGGTTATACGTGCAGACACGGGACTTGAAATGTGCGCTGACTCAGCAGTATACAAAGCGCATCCCACGCATTCACGATCGCAGTCAGATTGTGTGCTTCGAGTGGATAAGGTGCTCGCTCGCTTTTTCTTGTGTACTGAATGGTGTATGTATAAGTTATTTCAATTTTAAAATTTGTATTTTATAAAGCAGGCGTGTATACATGTAAATTGAATGACGTGAGTATGCGTAAAGTGTAAACTGTACAATGGCTAATAGTTTTCTACTGAACAACGTGTATTTATTTATGATCAATATTTGTTAACTCAATCTGCCAGCCAAGTACGAAGACTTTTTGAAACACGATTTCCGGGTTTAAAAAAATCTGTCACGTTCAACAGTTCATAATCTTTATAACAAATTTTATAACGAGGTATCAAAAAATGTATGGACAACGAAGGTGAACAGTTCCAGCACCTGCTTCAATAAAGTTGGTAAGTACGACAATTTGTAAAATAGTTACGAAAATGTGTGCGATTTTATCACCGCGATCCTACGCTGTCCGTTCCTCGCCACTAGTGCGTCAGCAGTGTATTAGTGAATTCCCCGCTCCTGCTGTCCAGTGCTATAGTGATCGTACTGTATATATATATATATATATATATATATATATATATATATAAACGAATGTATGTATGTATGCATGTATGTATATATGTATATATGTATACATGTGCTTTATACATTACTACCCATTCATCGGATTGTGATGGAGCTTTTTGCAAAATGTTCAGAATATCCCGAGAAGTAGACTATAAGAGAGTTGTAATAATCAACCCCTTCACCCTTAAAAATCACACTTTGTATTGAAAAATGTGTTTTTCGGAATTTTGTGGACTCTTAAATGACTTACGCTACCTAAACCATAACATATACCCCAAATTAATGTACACAGATTTGAATATCTAAAAAAAAATCTACAAAAAATCCTCGACAACATTTGTCTAACATTTTTGTCTTTCAACTCATAGATGCCAAGAAGATCTCTAAAAATAATTACGATGTAAATTTATAAATATTTTTACACGCTTTATATTAGCTTGACCTGTATCTATCTATGTAACGGAATCTTTCAACACGATTTTCAACCACTTAAAAACATTGGATGGACTTGAAACTTTGTATATTTGTATAGGACCAATGACAATACAATAATTTCATAAATGTTTTCTCAGATCCATTCCAGGATCATCAGGACATCAAAAAAATAAAGACCGGTATTATAGGTTGCGGACTTATCGATTTTTTAGTCCATCGTTGTAAGAAATTAATATTATATCCTCTAGTAGCTCAGTTGGTAGAGTGGTGGACTGTAGTGGTATATAGTTTCAGTAATCCATAGGTCGCTTGTTCATATCCGGCCCGGAGGATTTTTTAGAAGTGTAGGCCAATTACTTTACTACAATAGTATCGAATTTAAAGATATTTACATTTTTATCTTATTCTGTAAAATATTAAAACTAAAAAATAAGTAATAGTTTAAAAAAACTAAAACAACACGCTTTATTAGAAAACCGAACTAAAAAATGAAAAATAATTTTAATTTCCAACACTCTTGGGATAAAATTAAAGTGGTCAACAAAAAAAATCATATCCAACACATCTAGAATAAAACTAGAGTTATCTACAAAAAATAATAGTTTTACCATCAAAAGCGTGGGGTGCTTTTTATTGTTTTTTACGTTTTCTTCTTAGAAACTTTACTTTTACCAATATCTGTTTATTATCAAATATACTAATTGATATAGAGCACCCCACGCTTTTGATGGTATTTTTTTTGTAGATAACTCTAGTTTTATTCTATATGTGTTGGAGACGTTTTTTTTTTGCTGACCACTTTAATTTTATCCCAAGCGTGTTGGAAATTAAAATTATTTTGCATTTTTAGTTCGATTTTCTAATAAACATTGTTGTTTTAGTTTGTTTAAACTATTATTTTTCTTTTTACTTTTCAACTAAACAAATACACACGTTTAATTTAGGCTACTTAGGCGTAGCAACGCACGCCGGGTATTTGCTAATAATACGATAAAGTGAAGTTTAACCGTTATAACAAAGCGGGATAAACTATGATTTTATTCCAATATAACCTAGTCATGAAGATAAATTAAATATCTTAAAACTAAATTTCGAATAAAGATGGATTTAATGTGGTTTGAATCAAACACTCCACTACATAATATCAATGTTTTTTTTTACCTTTTTTTTATCAACACAAAACTAATTTGAAATGCTGGTATTTTAAAAATGATCTTAAAAATATCCTTTCTCTAGAACTTTAAAAATGTAACTGAGCCTAGTTTGATAATTATTATTATCCAAATTAAGATATTTCTACTATTTTTAATTCCATGATATTGTGAACTACTTATTATCAGTTTGAAGCCCACAATCTATCACATGTTTATCTGGTTAACTGCTATTATCATTAAGACAGATAAGATAAACTGACTGAACTATATTCTTCTTCTTGGTCTTATAATTCCTGAATATATATATATATATATATATATATATATTTAATTCCGAAAGAATGAACGCTATTGACGTTGCAAGACCTACTCATGAAAATATTAATGAAAAAAACTACAGATCTTCAGTGTTTCTATCCAATAAACACAGAAAAATGATAGGCTATATATAGGCCTAACGGTCGCAAATTTTGGTTTATAAAAACCAAGCTTGGCACACAGCAATAAATCTAATATATAAAAATGTTTGTTTGTTTGTTGGTTTATTTGTTTGTTGGTTTGTTTGTTTGTTTGTACTTTATGTGCGGCCATACCGTTGATCCGATTGTGGTGGGGCTTTTTGAAAAATGTTCAGGAGATCCCGGGATGAACATAGGCTATAAGAGAGTTGTGATACTCAACTCCTACACCCTTAAAAATCGCCCTTTGTAGTGGAAAACGTGAAAAAGTAGCCCTTTGGACGCTTAAATGACTTACGCTGCCTAAACCATAACAAATTCACAACCTTAATGTACACAGATTTAAATATCTCAAAAAGCTCTACAAAAAAGTCCGCAACAGCATATGTTTATCTCTTACGGATAACTCATAATAACCATTTTTGTCTTTCATTGATACCAAGAAGATCGAGACAAGTACGTAGATTCCTGTGCAAGCTTAGCAGCACATGGCGGGTATTCTTTTACAATAACGAATTTTGTCTTTTAGCTCATTTATGCCAAGAAGATCGAGATAAGTAGATTCCCGGGCAACATCGGGTAATCAGCACGGTGTATCTAAAAATTATAATTGTATAATTATTTTTCCTTTTACTTATTCCACTAAACATAAAATCACATTGATTTTCATTTATTTAGACATAGCAGAGCACGCCGGGTATTAGCTAGTTAAAAATAAAAGCAAGGTCGAGTTCGTTAATCAGAAAAATCTATTAGGTGTAGGAGTTCACCTGAAACTAAAATTTAAAAATCGCTCTGGGTGCCTCAATTTTCGATGTTTCACAACAATACTCAGTATATGATATTAATATAAATGGAGGAAGATATTCACCAAAAATCAGCAAAACCAAAAGATTATATGAAGGGATTTACCAGAAACCCGAAATTAAAAATTCGTTCTTACAACCGCCATGTATTTATATACTGTACAATTATATTAACCCTTAAATTGGCTATATAAGATACATTGATTTAATTTCTTTAATATTTTTAAAAGTGTAACGAAAAACGAATATATATATATATATATATATATATATATATTTTTTTTTTTTTTTTCCAAATTACAAAACAGTATACCTTAGGCACTCTTATGGTTGTGAATGATTCGTTTTCACTGGAATCGGACACTTTTAACTAAGCTGGCATCAGAAATTGAGTTTCTCAAATTTAACAAATGAAATATATATTCCGTAAACTATCGAAATGGAACCATATATTCCACTTGCTGAAGAATTCGCTTAGTTTGCGCAGTTCCTGCGTCACGATACAGAGTGATTCACAATAAGTATTACAGACTTCTAGGGGTTGTAGAGGTGACTTAATAGATAAAGTTTTGATAAGGAACCCATGTCCGGAAACGTACCATTTCGTTGTAAAATAGGTTTGAAGATCGAAATACAATGTGCTGATATCGTCGGTCTTGTGTTTCAGAATGAGTATTACAGACTTCTAGGGGTTGTACTACACCTGTCGAGTCAGAGGAAGATCTTCTGGCGACAGCAGAAATTATTGAGCACACACCAGGCCTTGTGTAGCGTGTGTATTAAAACGTGCGTCGCAGGTATACTCTGTGCAACGAACAGGGTCCCCATATGGAACTACACTTGTAGTACAGCCCCTAGAAGTCTGTAATAGTTATTCTGAAACACAAGACACGCGATATCAGCCCATTGTGTTCCGATCTTCAAATCTATTTTACATCGAAATGGTACATTTCCGGATATGGGTTCCTTATAATAGCTTTATCTACTAAGTCCCCTCTAAAACCCCTAGAAGTCTGTAATACTTATTGTGAATCACCCTGTATAATAAAGATGAGGTTTAGTTTATTTCCGACAACTTACAATATTTTATCTTCATAAGTAATGCCACGAGTGATTTCCAAATTCTCTAGATAAATTGGAAATCAAGAGTAGCATTTGTTAGGACTATTTAACGAATAAAATTAAGCTGTTTACTCGCAAATCATTATTTAACTATAGTTATTTTAAAATATTTATATGTTTAATATAAACGGCGACGTTTGAAAACAAATGAGAAACGATTGGTACGCTTCATTTGCTTATTTTGTTCATCACTGCAACCAGATCATATTATTTATTGCCAAAGGATCGGAATGTTGTAAGAATGCACCCTGGTGGAGAAATTTATAACCAACGTTATAGGTATTAATTAATTTCTGATGTCCTATTGTAAATATGCCAATTACATTTTTCTGGATCGTCATTTCCTGGAAAATAATTCATTTAAGAAAGTGCAAACGGTGTTTTTTGTGGTATAATAAATTGTTACAAATGTGTTTATATTATCTTTCGCAAGCGCTTTCTGTTGACATTCATGCACTATATATAGGCCTACAATCTGGTAGCCGTATTTCTTGGGGAGTCAGGCACTGAAAAATAATGCCATGACCTATTCAGAATGTTAAAAAGGAGGTGCTTTCTCTATTATGATAAACTTTAGTTGGTAAATTCTAGGCGAAACACGACTGTGATTGGTTGAAAATAAAAAAATATTGAAATGCGATTGGTCATTGACTCCCATTTGGGGCATGAGTTAAATAGTCATATTAAATAAACTGGTGCTGCATGTTTGGAGATTGTGTTTTGGGCCAACAATCTATCATTATATTATTTACAGAGAAACTTTCTGACTAAAGCATGGTATAATTTTCGATGTAATTTTTACTCTTTTTAATCCTTCAGTTTTAAATTATGTTCTTTGTTATATGAGTCAGCACTGCCTACATATAAACAATAGGTTAAGAGGAAAAGGAAGGAGTTACTGGGAAATTATGTAATGACAGAATCGCAATATATTCTGGAACAGACATTATGACATCCAAACAAATTATGTCAGGAAATCATATTCATCCATTTAAACAGAAATGCCAATTTGAAGGCGTAAGACATAAACTTTCCTGTTATACTTCTTCATATATTATTATTATTATTCACTTCTTGGGTTAGGCATTTCCGTCCCACCATTGTTTTCGTCATCTCCTACTACGGACTATTCTAGCCCAAATGGCAGAGACAAATTTTGGAACTAAAAAAAATTAACTATTGCGAGTATAGTCTATAGTCTATATCAGTACTTATCGAATAATTACTTACTCACTGGCACTATCGAACCCGTAGGTTCATGGCCGTGCGGACATAAGCTCTCCATACATCCCTATCCTGAGCTAATAATTTCCAATCATTCCCTGTATAATCTACTTCCCTCAAATAATAGTTAATGTTATTCTCCCACCTCATTCTTGGTCTACCAACTGAGCGTTTTCCCTCTGGCTTTCCAACAAGAAGCTTCCATGCAAGTCTTTCATTCCCCATACGTGCAACATGTCCTGCCCATCGCAGTCTACGAGACTTAACTGTTCTTATTATATCTGGCCATGTAGTTCATTGTTTAATTGTCTTCTCCATTCACCTGTCCATCTCTCTTTGGTCCAAAAATTTTCCTAAGTACTTTAATCTCAAATACTTGTAATCTCATTTCCTCCCTTAAAGTAAGAGTCCATGTTTCGCACCCATATAATATAACTGGTAGAATAATAGTTTGATATATTTTCAGTTTAACGTTTTTTGAAAGGAGTTGGTACATCAAGAGTCTCTGCAATGCATAATAGCACACATTTCCAGAATTGAGCCTATGTTTAATTTATTTGTGCATCTCATTCCTATTTGTGATTATTGTTCCTAGGTATTTGAATTCAGCCACTTCCTCAAAATTTCCCTCATTTGTCATTAGCTGTCCATTTCCATTATATAATGAATTTCTACGTGTGACCATATATTTAGTTTTATTGATATTTACTTCCAGTCCTAATTTCTTGTCGAATACTGACATATTTTCCAACACGTCTGTTTCTTTTACTCGACAGGTAGACCAAGTAATACCCATTAGCACCGTGTGAGTTGATCAGGTGGCAATGTTAGTGATTCGAATTTTGTAGATCCAGGATTTAAACCGTCCCGCGCCTTAGCCGAGTGGTTAAGGGACTTACGCTGGTTCGAGTCTCCATGGAGGAGAACTTTTCTCATGGCATTTCGGCCAGTATGGGACCTGTGTCCACCCAGCATCGTGAGGCATTTGTGTAGCTACAATAAGTAGCGGCTCCAGGATGAGAAAACCAGCTATAACTGCTGGGGGACCCGACATGCTGACCACATGTCACCCCTACATTGGCAGGATGATCTTCTTCTTCTTGTATCTTGTAAGCCCATGTTTCCCTTAACAGAGAATTAGGCGCTCTCCCCCTACAGGGAAGAATTTGAACCATACTAATTTAGTTACACTTGCTTTTGTATAGATGTCATTTGAGTGGTCCGTGGTCAGCGTTCCGCCTCATACTGACATCTAGGAAACCAAGGTAGTACTAGGACGGGAAAATTCGGTAAATTTTGCTTAGAGGCCTTTTCATTCAGGCTTAAAGATCTTATACGAGCCTGAAAATCTTCAGACTCGGGTCCCACGGCTTAAAGTCCCTCCCGGAGGACTTGCTCCTTGGATTTTTCCATCCTAAAAAATCCACCTACCACGGCCGGGTTTGAACCCGCGACCCTCGGGACCAGAAGCAAGGTGCATAACCACTAGTCCACCGCGGCCGATCGCGGATGATCTTCTACCTGTGTGATTAACACGTGTAGATGCGAGGTGAGCAGCCGGCTGGTAGGCTAAGTGCCTCCTAGGCATGCCGCGCCATGGAGTTAGGAGTTTTTAGGGTTTAAACCCCGGTGCCGAGCAACCTGAATGTTTTTTTTTTCTAGATTTCCTTATTTGCCAATGAAATGCGGATTTGGAATTTCATTACCAGGAGTTATTTCATAATCATAAAGTGAAGGAAATGTTATTTCACTAGAATCCCTAGCAGACCCTTGGGGTAGTAGTAGGATAGGGCTCTCACTATTCTAGATCATTGGCGCGAGATGTCAGTTGAGTTATCAGTGCTGGATGGTGACCTCCTTTACCTGCAGAACATGCACATTAATGTTAGAGGCCGAGTCGACTCTGGACCATAGTGCCACAGGATAGTATAGGCCAGTTTAAAAATGTTGACCAATCTGAAATCGAAGCCGCGACCTTCCAGATTGTAGCGTATCGCCTTAATCAACTTACGCTACGGTGCAGCGTACCCCCATTTCATAATAATTGAAATCGAAATTAGTTAACATCATAAAACACATTATTATTATAATTATTATAATCATCATCATAATCATGATCATTAGCATTAGTATTAATTATTATTATTATTATCATTATTTATTATTATTATTATTATTATTATTATTATTATTATTATTATTATTATTATTATTATTGCATTGATTGTATTGTAAGCCTATGTTTTCCCTTTACAGAGATTTATGCGCTCTCCCCCTACAGGGAAGAATTTGAACCATACTAATTTAGTTACACTTTTTTTCGTATAGATGTCATTTTTTAGTGGTACGTGGTCAGCGTTCCGCCTCATACTGACATCTAGGAAACCAAGGTAGTACTAGGACGGGAAAATTCGGTAAATTTTGCTTAGAGGCCTTTTCATTCAGGCTTAAGGATTTTTTACGAGCCTGAAAATCTTTAGACTCGGGATCCACGGCTTAAAGTCCATCCCGGAGGACATGCTTCTTGGATTTTTCCGTCCTAAAAAATCCATCGACCCCGGCCGGGTTTGAACCCGCGACCCTTGGGACCAGAGGCAAGGAGCATAACCACTAGTCCACCGTGGCCGATATTATTATTATTATTATTATTAATATTATTATTATTATTATTATTATTATTACCGACCGCGGTGGGCTAGTGGTTATGTTCCTTGCCTCTAGTTCCGAGGGGCGCAGGTTCAAACCCGGATGAAAAAATCCAAGGAACAAGTTCTCCCGGAGGTTCTTTAAGCCGTGGGTCCCGAGTCTGAATATTTCCAGGCTCGTAAAAGAACAAGTCTGAATAAAAAGGTATCTTTGCGAAATGTAACGAATGTTTCCATCCTAGTACTACATTGGTTTCCTAGATGTCACTATGAGGCGGAACGCTGACCCAGGGTCACTCAATGACATCTATCCGAAAACAAGTGTAACTAATACACAAGTGATCTTCTTGGTGATATAATATTAAAATATATATGTAGTCAATATGCCCATTTCACCAATTAATGTTTTAAAATGGTCAACAAGTTTCTACAGCCAAGCTGTCATTCTCAAGACCAGATATTGACTGAAGACAGAATTGATAATAAGTAAAGAAACAAATCCAGTTAAAAACAAACTACGTCACATGACGCAATCATTCATAAGTGAACAATAAAACATACTAAAACTAATCCTCTTTTGTTTCAATTAGCATACCCCGGATCCCCTCCCGTGATTAAGAAGTTTTTTACAACACTGAATTACACACTTAAAATTCACAAGCAGGGTCCGGTGCACAAATCCGACTGATAACAATATGTCAAAACATCAAATACTCATAGCTATATTATTTGTCACTAGTCAATAAAGATCGAATTGACCTGGATGTCCAATGTATTTAATACACAAGTGATCTTCTTGGTGATATAATATTAAAATATATATGTAGTCAATATGCCCATTTCACCAATTAATGTTTTAAAATGGTCAACAAGTTTCTACAGCCAAGCTGTCATTCTCAAGACCAGATATTGACTGAAGACAGAATTGATAATAAGTAAAGAAACAAATTCAGTTTAAAAAACAAACTACGTCACATGACGCAATCATTCATAAGTGAACAATAAAACATACTAAAACTAATCCTCTTTGTTTCAATTAGCATACCCCGGATCCCCTCCCGTGATTAAGAAGTTTTTTACAACACTGAATTACACACTTAAAATTCACAAGCAGGGTCCGGTGCACAAATCCGACTGATAACAATATGTCAAAACATCAAATACTCATAGCTATATTATTTGTCACTAGTCAATAAAGATCGAATTGACCTGGATGTCCAATGTATTTAATACACAAGTGATCTTCTTGGTGATATAATATTAAAATATATATGTAGTCAATATGCCCATTTCACCAATTAATGTTTTAAAATGGTCAACAAGTTTCTACAGCCAAGCTGTCATTCTCAAGACCAGATATTGACTGAAGACAGAATTGATAATAAGTAAAGAAACAAATTCAGTTAAAAAACAAACTACGTCACATGACGCAATCATTCATAAGTGAACAATAAAACATACTAAAACTAATCCTCTTTTGTTTCAATTAGCATACCCCGGATCCCCTCCCGTGATTAAGAAGTTTTTTACAACACTGAATTACACACTTAAAATTCACAAGCAGGGTCCGGTGCACAAATCCGACTGATAACAATATGTCAAAACATCAAATACTCATAGCTATATTATTTGTCACTAGTCAATAAAGATCGAATTGACCTGGATGTCCAATGTATTTAATACACAAGTGATCTTCTTGGTGTAACTAAATTAGTATGGTTGAATTTCTTCCCTGCAGGGGGAGAGCTAGGAGCTCTCTAGGTTTCGTTGAGAGGCACAAGGGCTTATTTTTATTATTATTATTATTATTATTATTATTATTAATCAGGTTTATATATGCATAAAAACATAATCCTGTAAATTAATTTCCAGTCTGCCTATTTAACAACATTTAAAATTAACGAGGGAACTTTTGAAAGTTTTTCTTTTTTTAACTGAACATGTCCAAAATTTAAAAAAAAAAATCAGTCGTTAATTGATTACACTGAGCAACAAGAAATAAACTTTTTTTTTTGTCTCAGAAATAAGAATATGTGATTCTGATAGTATTTTTTTTCCTGAATTCAAATATGATATCGGGTTTTCTCCATAACGCAAGGTTTCCAAGAGACAGGCATTTATAATTTTAAACACTTTAATATTATTTACATTCGTAACTACACAATATTCGAACATTCGGACTCACCTAGAAAGTAAGAAATTACGATTTTCTGCTATATTTCGCCTGTGGAGCATCCCTCTTGATGGTCCAACAATAATCGGCCAGCATATTAGGATTCCATTTGCCTTGATATCTCTTTTGCATAGCTGAAACCATTTTAATTTGATTTAGTTCATTTTGTTTTATTTTACAATGGACAAATGGACGAAAAAAACGTTTATTAAAAAATAATTATATAAATCTATTAATTGAAATTGAAATAAAAAAACCTGTGGGTGGTGGAGAAATTCCGAGTACATATTTGAAAACACGATAAAAAAACTGCATTAAGTACAACTATTGGTACTCATGAGACTAAAATCACGTTGACCAGTGTTATGGTACATATCTGAGATGTCAAAGCCACTTTCTAATAAAGGTGAAGATGTCCCACTGAACCCAGTTTATGAATATGTCTATAGATGTTTACATCAAGAAATAAAAATTAAAATTAGAAAATATATTTTGCCTTCTCATGAAAAATATTTAAAAATGAACATACGTTCAGTTTAAAAAAAAGTTTTTCCTCAATTATAGAGGTCTTTTTTTGTGGTAATCAACTATTTTTACACGCTTTATATTATCTTGACCTCTATCTATCTATCTATCTATCTATGTAACGGAATCTTTCAACGCGATTTTCACCCACTTAGAAACATTGGATCGACTTGAAACTTTGTATACTTGTAGAGGACCCGTGACAATACAATAATTTCGTATTTGTTTTCTAAAATACTGGCCATAATCATCAGAAAATAAAAAAAAAACTGTTTTTGTATAAATGTAACGGAATCTTTCAACGCGATTTTCACCCACTTAGAAATATTGGATCGACTTGAAACTTTGTATACGTGTAGAGGACCCGTGACAATACAATAATTTCATATTTTTTTCCTAAAATCCTGGTCATAATCATAAGAAAATCAAAAAACGTGTTTTTGTATCAACGTAACGGAATCTTTCAACGCGATTTTCACCCACTTAGAAACATCGGATCGACTTGAATCTTTGTATACTTGTAGAGGACCCGTGACAATACAATAATTTCATATTTGTTTTCTAAAATACTGGCCATAATCATCAGAAAATAAAAAAAAAACTGTTTTTGTATAAATGAAACGGAATCTTTCAACGCGATTTTCACCCACTTAGAAATATTGGATCGACTTGAAACTTTGTATACGTGTAGAGGACCCGTGACAATACAATAATTTCATATTTTTTCCCTAAAATCCTGGCCATAATCATAAGAAAATCAAAAAACGTGTTTTTGTATCAACGTAACGGAATCTTTCAACGCGATTTTCACCCACTTAGAAACATCGGATCGACTTGAATCTTTGTATACTTGTAGAGGACCCGTGACAATACAATAATTTCATATTTGTTTTCTAAAATACTGGCCATAATCATCAGAAAATAAAAAAAAAACTGTTTTTGTATAAATGAAACGGAATCTTTCAACGCGATTTTCACCCACTTAGAAATATTGGATCGACTTGAAACTTTGTATACGTGTAGAGGACCCGTGACAATACAATAATTTCATATTTTGTTCCTAAAATCCTGGCCATAATCATCAGAAAATCAAAAGACGTGTTTTTGTATCAACGTAACGGAATCTTTCAACGCGATTTTCACCCACTTAGAAACATTGGATCGACTTGAAACATTGTATACTTGTAGAGGACCCGTGACAATACAATAATTTCATGTTTTTTTTCTAAAATACTGGCCATAATCATCAGAAAATAAAAAAAATTAAAACTGGTATAATAGGTTGCGGACTTGTCGACTTTTTAGTCGATCGTTGTAAGAGCTCAGTTGGTATATAATTTCAGTAATCCGTACGTCGCTGGTTCAAATCCGGCTAGGAGGGTATTTTTATAGAAGAGTATTACTTTTAGCTCATACTACAAGTATTGAATTTAAAGATATTTACATTTTTATCTTATTTTGTAAAATATTAAAACTAAAAAATAAAAAATAAATAATGGTTTTAAAAAACAAAAACAACACGCTTTATTAGAAAACCGAACTCAAAAATGAAAAATAATTTTTATTTCCAATACGCTTGGGATAAATTTAAAGCGGTCAACAAAAAAATCATCTCCAAAACATATAGATTAAAATTAGAATTATCAACAAAAAGAAAATAATTTTACCATCAAAAGCGTGGGGTGCTCTATATCAATTAATATATTTGATAATAAACAGATATTGGTAAAAGTAAATTCTTTAAGAAGAACATGTAAAAATCATAAAAACCACCCCACGCTTTTGATGGTAAAATTATTTTAATTTTGTAGATAACTCTAGTTTTATTCTATATGTGTTGGAGATGATTTTTTTGTTGACCACTTTAAATTTATCCCAAGCGTGTTGGAAATTAAAATCATTTTTCATTTTTGAGTTCGGTTTTCTAATAAAGCGTGTTGTTTTAGTTTTTTTAAAACTATTATTTACTGTTGATAACTGTAGTTTTATTCTATATGTGTTGGAGATGATTTTTTTGCGTCGTCTTGGGTGTTGAAGCTCCATCCGCAAGCGGCGCTTAAATGCCTGGTCGTTAGCATTGAATTTAGATTTGAATTTGGAAAAATTAAAATTAAGTTGAAAATACTACGATTAATAATTAATTATCTTGAATTTAGATTGGGAACGATAATCTACTGGTGGAATCTAGCGAAGCACACCGACCTTTGTCTTAATGCTAGGGATAATGTGAAGACGATCAATTGCGATTTCGAGAAACCGAACAATCTCGAATTCGAGAAACCGAACAATCACGAATTCGAGAAACAGAACAATCACGAATTCGAGAAACCGAACAATCTCGACTTCGAGAAACCGAACAATCACGAATTTGAGAAACCGAACAATCACGAATTCGAGAAACCGAACACTCTCGACTTCGAGAAACCGAACAATCACGAATTTGAGAAACCGAACAATCACGAATTCGAGAAACCGGACACTCTCGACTTCGAGAAATCGAATCTCGAATTCGAGAAACCGAACACTCTCGACTACGAGAAACCGAACACTCTCGACTACGAGAAACCGAACAACCTCGAATTCGAGAAACCAAACAATCTCGAATTCGAGAAACCGGACAATCTCGAAGTCGAGAAACCGAACACTCTCGATTTCGAGAAACCGAACACTCTCGAATCGAGAAACCGAACAATCTCGAATTCGAGAAACCGAACAATCTCGAATTCGAGAAACCGAACAATCTCGAATTCGAGAAACCGGACAATCTCGAATTTGAAAAACCGGACAATCTCGAATTCGAGAAACCAAACACTCTCGATTTCGAGAAACCGAACAATCTCGAATTCGAGAAACCGAACAGTCTCGAATTCGAGAAACCGAACAATCTCGAATTCGAGAAACTGAACAACCTCGAATTCGAGAAACCGAACAATCTCGAATTCGAAAAACCGAACCTTGAATTCGAGAAACCGGAGAATCTCGAATTCGAGAAATCGGACAATCTAGATTTCGAGAAACCTAACATTATCGAATTCGAGAAACCGAACACTCTCGAATTCGAGAAACCGAACACTCTCGAATTTGAGAAACCGAACACTCTCGAATTCGAGAAACCGAACACTCTCGAATTTGAGAAACCGAACACTCTCGAATTCGAGAAACCGAACACTCTCGAATTCGAGAAACCGAAGACTCTCGAATTAGAGAAACCGAACACTCTCGAATTCGAGAAACCGAACACTCTCGAATTCGAGAAACCGAACACTCTCGAATTCGAGAAACCGAACACTCTCGAATTCGAGAAACCGAACACTCTCGAATTAGAGAAACCGAACACTCTCGAATTCGAGAAACCGAACACTCTCGAATTCGAGAAACCGAACACTCTCTAATTCGAGAAACCGAACACTCTCGAATTCGAGAAACCGAACACTCTCGAATTCGAGAAACCGAACACTCTCGAATTCGAGAAACCGAACACTCTCGAATTCGAGAAACCGAACACTCTCGAATTCGAGAAACCGAACACTCTCGAATTCGAGAAACCGAACACACTCGAATTCGAGAAACCGAACACTCTCGAATTCGAGAAACCGAACACTCTCGAATTCCAGAAACCGAACAATCTCGAATTCGAGAAACCGAACACTCTCGAATTCGAGAAACCGAACACTCTCGAATTAGAGAAACCGAACACTCTCGAATTCGAGAAACCGAACAATCTCGAATTCGAGAAACCGAACAATCTCGAATTCGAGAAACCGAACACTCTCGAATTCGAGAAACCGAACACTCTCGAATTCGAGAAACCGAACACTCTCGAATTCGAGAAACCGAACACTCTCGAATTCGAGAAACCGAACACTCTCGAATTCGAGAAACCGAACAATCTCGAATTCGAGAAACCGGACGATCTCGAATTCGAGAAACCGAACAATCTCGAATTCGAGAAACCGAACAATCTCGAATTCGAGAAACCGAACAATCTCGAATTCGAGAAACCGAACAATCTCGAATTCGAGAAACCGGACAATCTCGAATTCGAGAAACCGAACAATCTCGAATTCGAGAAACCGAACAATCTCGAATTCGAGAAACCGAACAATCTCGATTTCGAGAAACCGAACAATCTCGAATTCGAGAAACCGAACAATCTCGAATTCGAGAAACCGAACACTCTCGAATTCGAGAAACCGAACACTCTCGAATTCGAGAAACCGAACACTCTCGAATTCGAGAAACCGAACAATCTCGAATTCGAGAAACCGAACAATCTCGAATTCGAGAAACCGAACAATCTCGAATTCGAGAAACCGAACAACTCTCGAATTCGAGAAACCGAACAATCTCGAATTCGAGAAACCGAACAATCTCGAATTCGAGAAACCGAACAATCTCGTAGTTCGAGAAACCGAACAATCTCGAATTCGAGAAACCGAACAATCTCGAATTCGAGAAACCGAACAATCTCGAATTCGAGAAACCGAACAATCTCGAATTCGAGAAACCGAACAATCTCGAATTCGAGAAACCGAACAATCTCGAATTCGAGAAACCGAACAGTCTCGAATTCGAGAAACCGAACACTCTCGAATTCGAGAAACCGAACACACTCGAATTCGAGAAACCGAACAATCTCGAATTCGAGAAACCGAACAATCTCGAATTCGAGAAACCGAACACTCTCGATTTCGAGAAACCGAACAATCTCGAATTCGAGAAACCGAACAATCTCGAATTCGAGAAACCGAATACTCTCGATTTCGAGAAACCGAACAATCTCGAATTCGAGAAACCGAACACTCTCGAATTCGAGAAACCGAACAATCTCGAATTCGAGAAACCGAACAATCTCGAATTTGAGAAACCGAACACTCTCGAATTCGAGAAACCGAACAATCTCGAATTCGAGAAACCGAACAATCTCGATTTCGAGAAACCGAACACTCTCGAATTCGAGAAACAGAACAATCTCGAATTCGAGAAACCGAACAATCTCGAATTCGAGAAACCGAACAATCTCGAATTCGAGAAACCGAACAATCTCGACTTCGAGAAACCGAACAATCTCGATTTCGAGAAACCGAACAATCTCGATTTCGAGAAACCGAACAATCTCGAATTCGAGAAACCGAACAATCTCGATTTCGAGAAACCGAACAATCTCGAATTCGAGAAATCGAACAATCTCGAATTCGAGAAACCGAACAATCTCGAATTCGAGAAACCGAACATATGTCGAGTTCGAGAAACCGAACAATCTCGAATTCGAGAAACCGAAGAATCTCGAATTCGAGAAACCGAGCAATCTCGAATTCGTGAAACCGTACAATCTCGAATTCGAGAAACCGAAAAATCTCGAATTCGAGAAAGCGAACAATTTCGAATTCGAGAAACCGAACAATCTCGTAGTTCGAGAAACCGAACAATCTCGATTCCAGAAACCGAACACTCGATTTCGAGAAACCGAACAATCTCGAATTCGATAAACCGGACAATCTCGAATTCGAGACCCTGAACACTGGATTTCGAGAATCGGAACGATCTTGAATTCGAGAAACCAAACAATCTCGAATTCGAGAAACCGAACACTCTCGATTTCTAGAAACCGAACAATCTCGAGTTCGAGAAACCAAACAATCTCGAATTCGAGAAACCGAAAATCTCTAATTCGAGAAACCGAACAATCTTATGATGTTTACATGTTCTTCTTAAAGAATTTACTTTTACCAATATCTGTTTATTATCAAATATATTAATTGATATAGAGCACCCCACGCTTTTGATGGTAACATTATTATATAAGCAAGGCAACTTGTATAACAAAACTGTGGCGTCACAATACTTCACGCAAATAATTCATTGTGTCATATGTAGGGACCGGATTTTATGTAATATCAAATTTAAAAAAATAAATACGTGACCAAAATTGAAGTATGTAAATAAATATTTAATTAAGCAATTACATATAAAATCCAAATTTCAATTCTTTGCTACAAAATAGGAGTTCACAGGTAGCTAGTCAAATCTCTATGTTAATTCTTAATCAGTTCACATTACTTGATAAATTTAAAATAAAACTTTGAATTATTATTTTTTTTGTTTGAATTTATTGAAAATGTTCTCTTTCCCTTTCTTCTCTCTCTCTCTCTCTCTCTCTCTGTCTCTCTCCCTCTCTCTTTCTCTCTTTTTTTCCTTTCTTGGTGCACACATAGCTACTATATAGGTTTTACTCTCTTTGTTTCAGGTAAGTTCTTGAAAAGGTTCTACATCAGAAGTAAGATACCGGTATGTGAGTATTAAAATAACCTATTACAGAAACTTGGTCATTTACAGATTAAAGTTTCCTTAAAAGGTAATAGCTTTACCTCAAGTAATTCAAAGAATGTAGCATTCTTCAAATAAGCTTCAAAAATTACCTGCCAAAGTTACTCGTGTTTGGGGTAAAGGTGACAGGTTGAAAAATATCATATTAATATATTTTTAAATTTTAATTATACAGAAATAAGTAACTTTATACAAAGAGAAAGATTATAATGTAGTGATACTGTATAAACATTTTATTGCGATTTTTTTCGTGGCAATTAAACAATTTTATAAGTTTTAAAAACCAGCAAACTATTCCCCATTTTACAGTAACAGAATCTTCACTGGTTACGTAAACAACTATTGCCTAAATGACAAACTGCAATGAAAGGAATATATCAGGAAATGAAATCACACCGACAGGAGTAAGAAGTTATTTTCTTTATTTAATTTCATAAGAATATATTTACATAAATACAGTGTCCGTGCTAGAGATATCAAGAAATAATATTGTCCACCATTTAATAAAATGAGGAAAATTTATTATTACTAGTGGTCGCCAAGCGGTCCAAATTCAACTACAATTCATTAAAATTTTAAGTTTGTCACAAATACGTCATTGTGCATAATTTTCGATTTATTTTAAAAATACGAACGATAGGAAATATAGGGTATAGCTTGGCTAAGACATATTTAAAAAACCATAACGCGTTATTTGACATTTGTATACTATTTAAATTTGCATTTGGCCTATTATATTATGTGTACGGGAATATAGCCTATATCCCTTCTTCTTTGTCTCTCACTCCGACCCGTCAATGTTCTATGTCGAGGCATAATGGAAGTAGGTGCGAATATGTAAGTATAAAAAAATATTGTAATGATATTACTGAAACCAAGATTATACATTTATTTATTAAATTTAAATAATAAATGTATTCACTTTTTTTTAACCATTTGACAGAGTAAATTGGAATAAACTCCTGAAGATCTTGAAGAAAATTGGCGTGAACTGGAAGGAGAGGAGGCTCATAAGTAGTCTTTATATGAAACAGCGAATAAAAGTGAAGATAGGAGAAGAAATGTCAGAGGGAAGAGATTGGAAGAGGGGTGAGGCGATGTTCTCTATCACCTACACTTTTCAACACCTACCTGGAAGACCTAATGAAGAACTGCTTCAGTAATACGGGAGGCGTAAACATGGGAGGAAGAAGAATAAAGTGCATAAGATTTGCTGATGATATGGCTTTTCTAGCAGAAGATGCAATGACATTGTGGAGCATTCTGATGGAGCTGAATGACAAGTGCGAGGATTATGGGATGAAGATAAATATAAATAAGACGAAGGCCATGATTATAGGAAAGAAACAAAGGAAGATAAACATGAAAATTAAAGATGAGGCCATTGAGCAAGTGGAGAGCTTCAAATACTTGGGTTGTACTATCAATAGTAACATGAACTGCGGTCAAGAAGTAAATCAGAGGATAGCAATGGCAAAAGAAGCTTTCAACAAGAAGAGAAGCATTTTCTGCGGACCTTTGGCAAGAGAAATAAGAAAAAGGCTAGTGAAGTGCTTTTGTGTGGAGTGTAGCATTATATGGAGCGGAGACGTGGACATTACGACGGAATGAGGAAAAGCGACTGAAAGCTTTTGAGATGTGGATATGGAGAAGAATGGAACGTATAAACTGGACAGACAAAGTAAGAAATGAAGATGTGCTAGACAGAGTGGGTGAAAGAAGAACAATGCTGGAACTCATAAAGAAGAGGAAAAGAAATTGGATTGGCCACTGGCTAAGAATAAACTGCCTGCTGAAGGGTGCTCTAAAACGAATGGTCAACGGAAAGAAAGTTAGAGGCAGAGCATCAGATGATAGATAATATTAAAATAAATGGTTTGTATGGAGATACAAAAAGGAAAGCTGAGTCAAGGAAAGAGTGGAGAATGCTGAGTTTGCAGTGAAATACCTGCTCTTGAGCAGAACACTATGAATGAATGAATCATAAATACGCGAGAGTAAGTCAATTCACATTGCTGCTGCATAATTTTCTTTTTGCAACAATGCACTTTCAGTATGAACGTAAACAAATAAATGAAAAATACACAAAAATTCCTTAGAGAAATTTTATTTTATTTTGTTTAATTTAATTTATTTCTAACACATAATATACATAAATGTTTCTGCACTCCTTCCCTATATGAACTGTAATTATGCCAAATATCACACTCCTTCGTGCGCGTATGTGCTTAAAAAAGGGGTACAAAATTGTTTTCTTCACGTATTAATATGTAGATATATGCCACAGGATGCAGAAATTTTGCAATATTTTATTTTTCTTCTTCATCTTCTCCTTTTCAAGGATTAGGTGATATCACCTGTTCCGGTCTCTCGTCAAGCCACCTCTTACGAACTAAACTAAACCTCATAGCACGACAGGCCTAGAAGGTCCTTAGCCTATCAGCCGGCTGCTGACCTTACATCCACGTGTTAATTAAATAGGTAAATGATCATCCACCCAGTATAGGAGTTATATGTGGTCGGAATGTCGGTTCCCCGGCAGTTATAGCTGGTTTTCTGAATTTGGAACAGCTACTTATTGTAGATACCCAAATTCTTCACAATATTGGGTTAGCACCGGTTCTATACTGGCCGAAATTCCATGAAATGATTTCTTCTTGCATGGGTACTAGAACCAGCGCAAGTTATGTAACTCTGCACCAAGGCATCATGCCATAAACCACTCGGTTATGGTGCAGGGGTCCACTCAAATTCCTCTGTCCGGTCGGTAGGTAATTCATTATCTTCTTAGTATTATATTGTTGGCCTATGCCATTCTGCCAATATGATTTTTCCATAACCGTTTATTTTCTCCTATATTGTTATTAAAATAGAAAATATTAAAATCTCATCGTGTTGTTTAATTATTTAATATTATGGATATCAAATAATAGACAAAAACAGAGCACTGAAATAAGACAGCAACTGAAAGTAAAATACACAACAAACTGGAAAGAACATTTAGCAATGATGAATGAGAACACAATACCAAAATATCAATAAAACTAAATATATGGTCACACATATAAATCCATTAAGTAATGGAAATGGACAGCTAATGACAAATGAGGGAAATTTTGAGGAAGTGGCTGAATTCAAATACCTAGGAACAATAATCACAAATAGGAATGAGATGCACAAAGAAATTAAACATAGGCTCAATTCTGGAAATGCATGCTACTATGCATTGCAGAGACTCTTGATGTCCCAACTCCTTTCAAAAAACGTTAAACTGAAAATATATAAAACTATTATTCTACCAGTTATATTATATGGGTGCGAAACATGGACTCTTACTTTAAGAGAGGAAAGGAGATTACAAGTATTTGAGAATAAAGTACTTAGGAAAATTTTTGGACCAAAGAGAGATGAACAGACAGGTAAATGGAGAAGACTACATAACAATGAACTACATGGTTTCACAGGAAGCCAGATATAATAAGAACAGTTAAGTCTCGTAGACTGCGATGGGCAGGACATGTTGCACGTATGGGGAATGAAAAGACTTGCATGGAAGCTTCTTGTAGGAAAGCCAGAGGGAAAACGCCCAGTTGGTAGACCAAGAATGAGGTGGGAGAATAACATTAACTATGATTTGAGGGAAGTAGATTATACAGGGAATGATTGGAAAGCATTAGCTCAGGATAGGGATGTATGGAGAGCTTATGTCCGTGCGGGCATGAACCTACGGGTTCGATAGTGAGTAAGTAAGTATACCAAAATCAGCATATAACTATACACCAATATAAAGAAGAAGTTTGGGAAGACCAAAGAAAAGATAGAAAGAGCAGCAATTTGGAGCCGGAACAGGCTAGTAAAAAGCCTAAACCATGACGAAGAAGAAGGAGAAGATTAATATATTGACTTAGGCTTTCACGGCCGGAGTTACTATGATGATCTTGTGGAAGATTTCCGGGCTGTTGGCCGTGGTCTTGAGGCTTGTAGTTCCCCGACGTTTCGCCAGAGACTGCGTCCGGCATCCTCAAGACAACCCTTGAGCATGCCGGATGCAGTCTCTTGAAAACATTAGCTCAGGATAGGGTCCATGGAGATCCATGCCTGACAGGCTATGAACCCTCTGGTTCGATACTGTCAGTTAGTTCGTTATCTTATACTACGAGTAACTAACTCACCGGCACTATTGAACCCATAGGTTCATAGCCGCACGGACATAAGCTCTCCATACATCCCAATCCTGAGCTAATGTTTTCCAATCTGTCCCTGTATAATCCACTTCCCTCAAATCATAGTTAATGTTATTCTCCCACCTCGTTCTTGGTCTACCAACTGGGCGTTTTCCCTCTGGTTTTCCTAAAAGAAGATTCCATGCACTTCTTGCATTCCCCATTCGTGCTACATGACTGGCCCATCGCAGTCTACGAGACTTAACTGTTCTTATTATATCTGACTTCCTATAAAGACCATGTAGTTCATTGTTATGTAGTATTTTCCATTTACTTGTCTGTTCATCTCTCTTTGGTCCAAAAGTTTCCTAAGTACCGTACTTTATTCTCAAATACTCGTAATCTCCTTTCCTCCCTTAAAATAAGAGTCCATGTTTTACATCCATATACACTTTATCATAAGTAATGCCACGAGTAATTTCCCAATTTTCGATAAATTCACGACTCACGAAGTGAGTTAAGCTGTTTACTCACAAGTCATTATTTAAATGTAGTTATTTTAAAATATTTATGTATTTAATGTAAACGGCGATGTTTGAAAACAAATGAGAAACGATTGGTACGCTTCATTTGCTTCTTTTGTTCATCACTACAACCAGATCATATTATTTATTGCCAAAGGAACACAATATTGTAAGAATGCACTCTAGTGGAGAAAAAATGAAACACATCAAACTGTATATTAATTCATTTCTGATGTCCTATGACAATTATATTTTTCTGGAATGTTATTACCTGGGGAAAAAATACATTTAAGAAAGTGCAAACAGTGGTTTCTTTTTTTGGTGGTGTAATCAATTGCTACAAATGTTTTTATATTAACTCTCGCATGTGCTATGTGTTGACATTCAATCTAGTATCTCAGCCGCGAAAAGAATGATTGAAGCAACTACACAATATTACATTTATTTATTTAAACTATTCAAAGTGTTTCTAACACTTCGAAATTTATTCACATGGGGTTAATGGGCTCGGCCTTCGTACCCATGTCGACAAAATTTACAGTGTCGACAGAACTGCATAATAGCCGCCTTAAAAAAAGCCGCATTCTGTGCAGATTTGTTCGTTCGTTCTTGATTAAACGCTCGTTCTTGATTCTTGATATTTCGTGAGTTATCGTATATTAGTGCAATAAAATAATGGGAATAAAAGAGATCCATCAAACTATAGAGGCATCAGTGTTATGGCAGCAATTAGTAGAACGTTAAGCACAACTATTAAAATCAGATTGGAGGAACTAATACAAAATAGAATATCAGAAGAACAAACAGGTTTCACAGAGGTAAATCGTGCCTTGATAATATATTTGTAATGAATGCAGAGCCAGATTATACGGAAAAGATGTTGGCTAAAGGAAAAGACGTTCATGCATGTATAGACATGGAAAAGGAATATGACTCTTTACCCATCAACAAGCTTTGGGTGGCCAAGGAGAGAAGTTTGGAAAATATAAATCTCTCATACATTTTATAAAAAGAATGTATGAGTGTGTAAGCAAGTATTAAGGTTGGAAATAGAATATCCTCAGGAATTTGATATAACAAAAGGATTAAGACAAGGATACGGGATGTCACCAACATTGTTTAAGATATATTTAGAAGCAGTATTAATGAAATGGAATAAATCATGTAGGGGAATGGGAATCGACATTAATGGCTATTTACTGCACAATTTATTATTCGCTGATGACCAGATTATAATAGGACAAGATAAAGAAGATATAAAATATATGATAAGAAAGTTGGTCGATGCATTTGAGGTAGGTGGACTGAAGATAAATTATATTAAAACAGAATATATGGTAATCGGAGGAAATTCAGAAGATCTACAAAATAAATAATATGATAATTAAACGTGTTGAAGAATTTAAATATCTTGGATCTATAATAGATAAATCTGGTACTTGTGAAAAAGATATTACTAGCAGAGTAAATTGCGCAAGGAAGGCGATTAGATCCCTGAATGGTCTTTTATGGAATAGAAATTTGACCAGAAAAACAAAAAAAAGAGATTATACAGACAATAATAGAACGTATATTCACATATGGATCAGAAAGCTGGACAATAAATGAAATGATGCAGAAAAGAATTTTGGCGACAGAAATGGATGGATTACGGAGAAGTATGAGAATAACCAGGCTACAACATATTCGAAATACATATATCAGACAAGAAATGGATGCACAGGAGGAAACTGTTATCGATAGGATAACAAACAGAGCTCTACAGTGGTATGGATATGTACAACGGATGCCGGAAGACCAGTGGCCTAAACAGGTGTTGGATTGGATGGTACTAGGCAGAAGGAGAAGGGGAAGAAGTAGAAGAACATGGTATGAGGGAATATATGATGCCATGATGAAGAGGGGTATGGAAGATGGACAATGGGAAGATAGGAATCTCTGGAAAGCAGGAATCAAAGGCAAACTGCTGTAAAATGGAAAGCCTGTATTAAGTATTAAGTAAGTAAGATATTTCTTGGAGAGCCAGTCACTGCAAATTAATGCTATGACCTATTCATAATGTTAAAAAGGAGGTGCTTTCTTTATTATGATCAACTTTAGTTGGTAAATTCTAGGCGAAACACGACTGTGATTGGTTGTAAATAAAAAATCATTGAAATGTGATTGGTCATTAACTCCCATTTGGGGCATGAGTTAAATAATCAAAGTATTATGATTTGTTATAATGAATAATTAATTTTCTTGATATTTCTAGTATGAACAGGGTACAGTGATCAGACATTTGCGATTTAAATTGAAACATTAGCCTGAAATATTTCCAATTTGTACGGCAAATTTTCTTCTTGTGTTTTAAATTTTGTGAGCAAATCAATTGGAAATTTGAAACAGTTTCCTGATTCGAAAATCACATTCGCTTCTTCTGTGACACTCCTCACAGTATTCGAGATAATAATTTCATCTAAAGAATTATATTTCTTAAAAGAAATTCTATACCCAAATTTTGAAGCATTTTCAGTCGGTCCGACGCACCTTACTGCTATGTAATAATAATTCAACCTTCTCTGAATATTTATATAAAATATTTCATCAAAAGCAAACATTGCCTTACAACCTTTAAGCTCTACACTGTCAGTATTTATTATGAGGCTAGTTGGTCCTGTTTGTTCTCTGGAATCTTCATTATGACGTTTCATTAAATGTTTTTTTAGGCGATTTAAAGGGCCCGCCCACGAACATTCTTGTAAAGTTACAAAAGGACAAGGGTATTGATTATAGGTGCACGTAGATTGGTGTTTATTGATTAAAGATGAATGTAAGGTTTCTTTGCAACCGAATTTTCTGTTCGTGCAAGGATATTCCACCTTTCTGATGATGTTCTCCAGCGCTAAGTTACGGATGTTGACGAAGGAATGTCTGCATGTGGGACATTCTTGCAGTTTAGGTCTGCAGTTTGAGCATACGTTGTGGCCGTTCTCGCAGAACACTATAGGTGGCAGCATATGCTCAATGCATACCGGACATTCCAACTCTTTTAGCAGAGCTTGGTTGAAGTCCTCAATCATCGTCTCCATTTGTTCAGATCTGTACAGGAAATCAAAATATCTTAAAAAACAGGTTGGAGAAAAATTGTACTCATAAACTTTTGTAGGTTAATCAAGAATGTTGAGCCTAAGGTCTCCTGTGATTTATTGCTAGACACAGGAAATTAAGGATACCGGTATAAGATCCATGTATCGTCCATGTTCCCAATATCGCCAACTCGTTGAAGAGCGGAGCTATATCTGCTAAGAAATTTAAGAACTTGATGCAATCTAACTTGGGACTGGAAGTATAAAAACATCAGTAAAACGAAATATATGTTCACATATAGAAATACATTAGCCTATATAATGGAACTGCCTTGTCACGCAGCGGGCTAGGGTTCGATCCCCGGTCGGGGCAGTTTTTCTGGGTGAGGTTTTATCGGGGTTTTCCCTCACATGTAAGATAAATGTCAGGACAACTTTAAGGCCCAAACAGTCCCCGAAACCATATGGCCATCATCCTTATCATTATCATCATCATTATCCTTTACCTGTGTGTAAAGCAACGGGAAGCTACCACACCTACAATTCCCTAGCATGAAAATGCTATGATTGCAGTGAAGGACCTACCTTCGGGCAGAATTACTATGGATGGATATAATGGAAATGGACAGTTAATGACAAAAGAGGGACATTTTTAAGAAATGGCTCAATTCAAATACCTATGTACAATAATTACAACTAGGAATGAGATGCACAAAAAAATTAAACATTGGGTCAATTCTAGAAATGCATGCTATTATATATTCATTACAGGGACTCCTGTGGTCCCAACTTCTCTCAAAAGAAAAAAGTTAAATTAAAAACTATATATAGTACTGTTACTCTCCCAGTTATATTATATGGATGTGAAACATGGACTCTTACTTCAACGCTATTGCTCGGTTTTTAAACATTTCCTCGCTTCTGTAAAAACCTCGCATCGTAATATACTATTGTTATTTCCATCTGTAATGAAACGGTGGGTAATTCATAACTGTTATTAGGCCTGCCCCATATGTACAATTTAACCCTGGTGAAATGGGAGAAATGACCTTACGGTCTTAACTCCGTCAGGTAAAGTAAGTAAGCCATTAATTAATTAATATTATTTAACAACACAAGGACATGAAGGATGAGTGAACAGTACAATACGGGTGAATTCCATGTAAAATTTCACATAACACATGTAAATTAAAGTTTCTTGCCCGATTCCCAAAGCGGTATACAGACTATAAAAATATTTTCAAGTTCCTACATTCCAAAAAAAATGTATAATATTAACAAACTCATACGTTACATATTTTAATTAAAACTCTTACATCACGCACAAGCGTTATTTGTAATCCTCAATTATCTTTATTTTGTATAATTAGCGACTAAAGTTTATTAGAACATAAAACTCGATACATGTATTTTGTTACCTCCTTCCCCTGTACATAGTGCTTACTGCATTTACAATTGTTTCTTGAAAAAATTGAAAATTTCACAGAGATTATTCTAGTATACATTTTTAGTTCCTAAATAATTAGTATCTAATCCTAGTTTATATATTAGATTTCATAGCTTTGTCATAAAATTTAATAGCCCCAAATTGAAATTAACATTTGACTATTCCTTTACTCTCAAACTCTGAAAAGCACGGTGCGATTCTATGTTATGTCAGTTGCCGAAATAAAACTTTACATATTAAGAACAATGTTTAAGATATAAACCATATTTTATGTTAAAGAGATTAAAATAAATGTTTTGAAGAGAAAAATAGTGCCCTGTTATCTGAAGAAAAAATAATAATTTTGTTGCAATTGTTATTTTTTATTTTTATTTATTTTACCTGATGGAGTTAAGACCGTAAGGTATTTTCTTCCACTTCACCAGGGTTAAATTATACAGGGCAAGTCAAAATGTTGTGCAGGTTTTCAGAAATTTATTATGTGAAATGTAATGAACATATAATATCGTGAGACATATTGTATGAAAGGTAAACTCTCAAAGTTTAGTTGTCCACTTCTAAAGTTCCGCGTTCACCCGCAAGATGTCAACAGCAGAGCACTAAAGGAAAATGGCGTTGACTGGGGATCAGAAGTCTTTCTGTGTGCTTGATTACCATGTAAACAACTCTGTGACTAGTGTTCAACGACATTTCCGTACCAGATACGATAAAGACCCGCCGGATGGGAGATCCATTCGTAAGTGGTACACACAATTTAGGGATTCAGGCTGTATCTGTAAACGAAAATCGACTGGTCGTCCGTCGACGAGTGAAGAGACAGTCGAACGCGTTCGCACATGCTTCGTGCGGAGTCCACTGAAATCCACCTACGGGGGAGCGACAGAACTTCAACTACCACAAAAAACTGTATGGCGGATTCTCCGGAAACGTTTACAGATGAAACCCTACCACTTGCAACTGGTTCAAGCCTTAAAACCCGCCGATTATGCTTTGCGAGCGTCCTCCTGTGTTGATTTTCTCGCATTAATTGAAGAGAATGAGTTCCATGAGAGGGTAGTTTACAGTGATGAAGCGACTTTCCACCTTTCAGGAAAAGTGAATAGACACAATGTAAGGATTTGGGGAACTGGTAACCCCATGCAACTCTGGAACATCAACGCGATTCTCCGAAAGTGAATGTCTTTTGTGCCATTTCCCATGCAAAGGTTTATGGGCCCTTTTTCTTTCATGAACGTACTGTGAACGGACATGTTTTCCTTGATATGCTACAACAATGGCTCCTTCCGCAGCTTGAAGCGGATAGTCCAGATTTCATTCTGCAGTTGGATGGTGCCCCTCCACATTACCATGGCGAAACCATTTCAATACGGCTTTACCACAACGCTGGAGAGACCGTGCATCTCAGGGTGATCAACAACTCATTCATTGGCCACCTCGTTCACCAGATCTAACCCCGTGTGATTTCTTCATGTGGGGTCTTGTAAAGGATCATGTTTACGTACCAGCACTTCCAACAACACTGCATGAACTACGTGCCCGCATCACAGCAGCCATTGCTGATATCGACCGCGGACTGCTACAGAAAGTTTGGCAGGAGATTGAATATCGGCTTGACATCTGTCGTGTAACAAAAGGCGCTCACATAGAACATCTGTGAATATTTAAAAAAAACTTTGAGAGTTTACCTTTCATACAATATGTCTCACAATATTATATGTTCATTACATTTCACATAATAAATTTCTGAAAACCTGCACAACATTTTGACTTGCCCTGTACATATAACGACAATTATGAATTATCTACATGTTGATTAATGATACGTAATAGATATAGGCTACCACAATATAAAGGTGACAAGGGAAAGAAAGAAAAATAGTAAATAATAGTAGTAGTAATAATAATAATAATAATAGTAACCTATAATTAGTTTAAGTAATTGGCTTGGTGAAGAAAGTTTAAAATATAAAGGAATAACAAAAGAATATATGGGACACGGTTATAGGCCTATCTATTGTCTGAGGAAATATGAAGCGAGTTTTGTTTTGAACTGTTTTTGAGTCGGGCAGTCCTTGATATACGAGGGGAGGGAATTCCAGAGTCGGGTGGCTGAAACAAGGAAGGATGAGGAATAGTGAGATGCTCGATGTACAGGACATGGAATTCACCTACTAGGACCCCTCCGAGACAATATAAACAATTAAATCAAAATACACCATTCGCTCAGTCATACTGAATAAGGTGAATATAAGATTATTATTATTATTATTATTATTATTATTATTATTATTATTATTATTATTATTATTATGATCAGATGTTATTATGGAACTATTTGGGCCTTAAAGTTTTCTGAAATTTGTCTTACTGTTAGGGAAAACACTCACCAAGAAAGTTATCCCTCTTGGGAATTGAACCAAGACCCGTTGACTTCGAGGTAACGCCCTGTCTTTACCCCGACACAATAGAATAACTTTAAATTAATCAAATTAAATGTGTTGAAGAATTTTAATATATTGGTTCTATAATAGATAAATCTGGTATTGTGAAATATATATTATTAACAGAGTAAATTGTGCAAGGAAGGCGATTAGATCCCTAAATGGTCATTTATGGAATAGAAATCGGACCAGAAAAATAAACAATAGTAGAAAGTATACTTGCATATGGATCAGAAAGCTGGACAATAAATGAAAGGATGCAAAAAAGAGTATTGGCGACAGAAATGGATGGATTACGGAGAAATATGAGAATATCCAGGCTACAACATATTAGAAATGCATATATAAAACAAGAAATGGATGCACAAGAAACTGTTATCGATAGGATAACAAAGATAGCTTTACAGTGGTATGGACATGTACAACGGATGTCGGATGAACAGTGGCCTAAACGGGTGTTGGATTGGAGAAATGGATGCACAAGAAACTGTTATCGATAGGATAACAAAGATAGCTTTACAGTGGTATGGACATGTACAACGGATGTCGGATGAACAGTGGCCTAAACGGGTGTTGGATTGGATGGTACCAGACAGAGGGAAGAGGAGGAAAAGCAGAAGAACATGGTACGTGGGAATATACAGTATGATGCCATGATGAAGAGGGATATGGAAGGACAATGGGAAGATAGGAATGTATGGAAAGCAGAGATTAAGGACGAACTGGCGTAAAGTGGAAATCCTGTATTAAGTATTTTAGCTGCAGGCCTACTTACAATTCTGATTTGTATTAAATGTTCTACCAACTGAATCTTCTTGTTATAATATTTAATACGGTTTCAGATTAATATATTTTATCATGAATGATACTTTCTGTTCACAATGATCGCTTTGTCGTGACTGAGTGGAGATAAACTAAATCTTATCTCTGGTGTGAAATTTCAACATTGATATTTATATTTCATCCTACACTGAAAACAAGTGGTATTGCAGATATTATTCACGTTCTAGACTTGGGATACAAGTAATAGAATACAAGCTGAATTTTAGTGCTAAAATTAAGACTGCAATATTCTATTCTATAGTCATAATTTTCTTTGCTCATAGGTGTATTAGTAATCTGTTGACCTATAAATTGGTAAACTGGTAAAATTGGTAAAAAAATGCAAAATAAAAAATTAATTTATGACCTAAAAAATGCAAAAAAATACCAATAAAATAAAAAATGACAAATAAAAAGTTAAGAATTACCAATAAAAATACTATTTATTAGATTAAGTACTCACTTGATTACTGAATTACATAAAATTTAACTTGAACATAAAAATATTAAAATAAAAGTATTTAAAAAATACATATTACAGTACCTTTTATTGCAGAAAATCCATTTCAATTACACATTGCACTTTTACAGCAATTTTGAATTGCAGTTAACAATCAGAATAAGGGTAGAAGCTAGCATAAGCTCTAAGAAATTGAATAAAATTCCTAGAAGTTGGAAAAATCATTATGCACATACCTTGAAAAATAGGGGTAGTAGTTAGCAAAACAACTACTTAATTCCGAGAAATTGTATTGACAAGGAAAAATACTGAATTATAATAAAAATCTTAAATCAAATACAAATAATGTCACAGCCTTCCGGAAAATTGTAAAAAATGCTCAAAAGACCTAAAAATTGCCAAAAAAATGACCTATCCCTAAAAAAGTTAAGAAAATGCAAAAAAATGCCCAAACAAATTGCTTTTATTTAATCCGTTTTTTAATGCCGTACACTTTCGTATATGCAAGCAATGTTTCAACCTTCATAAGAAAAAGATGTAAAATCATTAATTGCCTTGCCCTAGTAATCTGTGTGTCAAACTATTGAACACTGCCTCTTTGTGAGCAAATTGATTGAATCCCTAAGCTTTGCTATAATTATCTATATGTATATTCTTTCTGTATATTCCAAATTCTATCCTGTTTTCTCTATTTCTTGTTAAACAAAGATATAAAAATAGGATTTGTCTTTAATTTTCAGTTTCCATGGTAAATTTTATAGTTCTACTCTGAATGTTCAAAAGCTTTAAAGCATCCTCTATTTGTTTATGATTCACAATAGCAATTACATCGTCAATATATCTACTCCAAAATTTGAAAATTAAAGGGTGTCCACTTGTTATTTTCTGCTCAAACTTCATGCAAATAAATTAGCCAAAAAGGGATACTGCCCGAGGGCAGGTCTTTCACTGCAAATCCCAGCATTTTCATGATATGCTTTGCAACTTTACTAAGGAATTATAGGTGTGGTAGCTTCCCGTTGCTTTCCACACCAGTGAGGGATGATGATGATAATGATAAGGATGGTGATTGATGATGGCCGGATGATTTTCGGGGGACGTTGGACCTTAAGCTTCCTGATATTTGTCTTACATGTGCGGAAAAAAAAACCGAAAAAACCTCACCCAGGAGCCTGTCCCGACAGGGAATCGAACCCGGGCCCGCTGCGTGACCACAGTGATGGACTTGACTGCAATATAGTGTAATGAAATAATATAACATTTATTTCTTTATAAACAAGTTTACATTGTAATAAAACATCTTCTTGTGCCCAAAGCTTTTTAAATTATTATCTTCTTTCTCCATTCTTCTCTATCTTCCAACTTCAATTCTTCCACACCTAGCTCCTTCATTCCTTTTCTTACATCGTCCATCCATTTAGATCTAGGTCGATCTCTCTTTCCTTTCAGAAGTGGAATTCATTCCAAAGCTTGTTTGGGTAATCTTTTCTCTGGCATCCTACGTATATGACCATACCATTCTAGTTGGCTGTATCGCACAAAATCTAATATTGAATTTTGGGCTTTCATTATTTGTTGTCTGGTGATTGTATTTCTGATTTTTTTTGTTTTTTTTTTCAATTTAGGATTTCAATAGACATAAGCTTTAAACTCAATTTTTTATTCAACTGTCAATTTTCTGCACTGTATGTTTTTTTTTTTTTTTTTTTTTCCAAATGCCCCAAGTTGTCTTTCGACATTCCTGGTTTCTCTCCTGGCATATCGTACTTGTAACCCACTTCTGAGGTTGGGGCACCTGGAAGGCGCGGTTACGTTCCCCCGATGATATGATGGGTGATGATGATGATAATGGTGCGCCAGGAGAGTCCCTAATCCTAAACTTAACTTAAGATGAATATGAATGATGATGATTGCGATGGCCATATGATTTCGGGGACCGTTTGGGCCTTAAAGTTTTCCTGACACTTGTCTTACAGGTGAGGAAAACCCCCGATAAAAACCTCACCCAGAAAAACTGTCCCGACCGGGGATCGAACCCGGGCCCGCTGCGTGACAAGGCAAACGCTACCCCGAGACCACAGCGGTGGACAGTTTTATAAATTATTGGTTTAACGTTTTTGGGGAGAAGTTGGGATGACAAGAGTCCCTGTAATGCATAATGGCATGCATTTATAGAATTGAGTCTATGTTTAATTCCTCTGTGCATCTCATTCCTAGTTGTGAGTATTGTTCCTATTACCTATAACATTAGATCTGAAAATGCAAAGTAGTTATTTGGAATTCTGCATTGAATATGGTTGGATTTAAAAATGTGTGATTACACACATGGTTTTATGTGTGATTTACACTTACTAGGAGTGTTAGGAAAGCATGTAAATAGATTGAGTGGCCTTGCAACTGAATATGACGAATCCATTGATCGCCATGCAGGAAGTTAACTTTAAGCATGATACATTAGTTGGCTTTGACTTTCCGGCAGTAACGTTCCGCTGTTTTATAGATTAAAATAAATATTCACTATATATATATGACATGAGTCCACCGCTGTGGTCTCGAGGTAGCGTGCTGCCTTGTCACGCAGCGGGCCCGGGTTCGATCCCCGGTCGGGGCAGTTTTTCTGGGTGAGGTTTTTATCGGGGTTTTTCCTCACCTGTAAGACAAATGTCAGGAAAACTTTAAGGCCCAAACGGTCCCCGAAATCATATGGCCATCATCCTTATCATTTTCATTATCATCATCATCCTTCGCCGGTGTGGAAAGCAACGGGATGCTACCGCACCTACACAATTCCCTAGTAAAGCTGCAAGCATAGCATGAAAATGCTATGATTGCAGTGAAGGACCTGCCTTCGGGCAGAATTACTATGGATGGATATGACATGAAAAGAAAAATAAATGCCTGAGTCGGGATTTGAACCCGAGTCTCTAAACTCTGTGCGTTTAGCGCTCTAACCATCTGAGCCACTCAGGAATCATTACACAAACATTTATGAAAACAAATGTGTTAGGAATGTTTGTGTTAGGATACCTGAGTGACTCGGATGGTTAGAGCGCTAAACGTTCAGAGTTCAGAGACTCGAGTTCAAATTCCGACTCAGGCATTTATTTTCATTTTCATGTCATATTTGCCTTCATTGCCAAATGTCAAAAATATAGTAGTAGTAGTAGTAGTATTCAAATGTTCTGAAGCTCTTGATTTGTCATCATTCGCTTGCGGGCTTCCCAATAATACTCAGCAATTTGGAATGATGTTCCAACTATTTTCCGAAGATCAGCGCAGAACATCAAGTCATCCTTGTTCATTATCGTATTTGTGTCCTTGTATACTGTGCAGTGTGGAGAGAGTCTAGTAGCTTAATTCTATGTAGATGTGCTGCCAATCAATCATGACCAGTTTCAAGACGAAATGATGCAATGCAATTTATCGGGGGCTGTTTGGTATTGTATCTGGTTCTAGTAATGTCTTCCATATCTTGGTTTCACATTGGATTTTGTTTTGTTCGGCTGTATGGGATTTTATTTTCATTTTGGTGTAGAGTTGTGCTGATTTGTAAGATAGGTAATTGATCTTACTCTGTTGGATAATGTCAAAAATATAGTTATAACTCTACATACAGGGTCATCGAAAAAAGTTGCAGCAATTTCAAACAATCATAGCTCAGGAACTATTTGAGATATTAAAACGAGTATTTTTTTGTTAAATTCACCAACTCAAAAAGTTTTTTTTCTTACCTTAGAATGTTTTTACATGCGCTCAGTTGGTTGCTCTGCAAACATCCAGCCGATAGTCGATTTCGGCTCAACTGCGCTGGATCATCGCAGGCATGATTGTTGCAACAGTATCGGTGATCCTTTGCCTTAAATGTTTGCAGATCTCTGATCGTTTCACTGTACACAATCTTTTTACATATCCCCGTAAAAAAAAAGTCTAGGAGTGTCAAGTCGGGGTTTCTAGGAGGCCATTGAATAGGACCGGACCTACCAATCCACCGATCAGGGAATCTTGCGTCTCGAACTTGTAGGGGCGCGCCATCTTGTTGAAAGAATAACATTACATTATTTTCTTCTTCAATTTGGTCTACTTGCGGGAAAACGTATTGTTCTAGCACGTCTAAGTAAACATCTCCTCTGATTGTCTGCACAATAAAAAAAAAAGGGCCAAAGACCTGGGGGGAAAAGTGGAGTTTTTTCATGTTGGATGATTCAAATATTCATTCATTCATTTTGAGAATTTTCCTCATCATTGAGAGTTTTCTCCAACCAATCTTAATAATTAACATGAGTTTTAAAAAAATACATAAATGACTACAGACTTATAGACTATCAGTTTGTAATACACCTTTACAAATTTCCCTTAATTAAAGTTCTCCATCATTCTCTGTCCTCTGTGTTTTTATCTGTTACACCAAATTTCCTCTTTCAATTCTGAATGTATTCTTCCAGGTTGTTCTTGGTGATCCTTTTCTGCTCCTTCTTTCAATTTTCCATGCATAGATGGCCTTTAGCCGTCTTCCATTCTGCATTCTTCATATCACCCTTCTGTGTTCAATCTCATCCATATATTCAAATATTCTCTATTATTTTACTTGGAAACTTTTGGAAAAAACGAACATTAGGAAGGCCTAGTCATAGGTCACCATCATCATCACCTGCATTCATGGATTAGGTCTGTTGACCCGTTCCGACCTCAGCCCATCTCTTTCTAGGTCTGCCCACATCTCGGGTGCCTTTAGGTTTGTATTTTGTTATTTGTTTTGGATATCTATCTTCATTCATTCTGTCTATGTGTTGCTTCCATTTTTGTCTATATGTATCTATTTTATCAGTTATTGCAAATATTTCAAGTTCCTGTCTTATTTCTGTGTTCTTGATTCTGTCTTCCTTAGTGCACCCTTTAACAGATCTCAAAAATTTCATTTCTGCCGCTGTTATCCTACTTAGATCTTGTTTTTTATGTATCCAGGCTTCTGAACCATAGAGCAGTACCGGTACTGCCAACGTTTTATAAAATTTCAATTGGTTCTCTCTTGTTGTTTTGTTATTTAGTGATCGTTTTATTGTGCCACATATTCCCTGGAATTTTGCTATATTATTAGTTATATCATTATCATAATTAAATGAAATGTCACATCCTAGATAATTGAGATGGTTCACCTGTTCTATGATCTTGTTTCCTATTACTATTTTGGATCTGATTTGATTTTTCCCTTGGAATGCCATTACTTTAGTTTTTCCTAGTCATAGGTGGGTGGATAATATTTGGATGGAACTTAGGGAAATGGATTCAGTGGAGATTCTTAGTGAATGTGATATTGAAGCTACAGGTTTCATAAAGCCATAGAGGTAGTTGATAAAAATAAAAACCAACAGTTATTAGACTCTTTTTATTAAGTAATGAGTTGCAAACATTTCACAAAACAAGATGAAGATGTTGATAATAGAGAAATAATCTATACTTTTAATATTCATTATTTTTATGTTCACACCATTCAGGTTGCAATTATTTTAATTATAAAACTTTTTATACCTTTTTTTTTTACAACTTTGTCCTCAACTACAATAATTCATGTCACAATCTTCGTTATATCATTAAATTTCTAAGCTTTTTGAAGTCTTGGCTTCATCATCAGGAGACATCTTGATATTGAATTTATATAATATAGTGTGTCCATAATATTTTCAATGTAAAAGGGGACATGTACAAAAAAATTGAAGGAAAAACCTGGGACATTTTAAAAAAAGGTGGGACATTAACAAAATATAAAAAATATGTTTTTTTACCATGACACTGTTGCCAATACAAATTTATAAGAATCAACCATTCACAAGTAGAAAAACTACTAAAGTCATTGTTTGCCAACGTTTAAAAATATTTATTTATCGCTGTTAAGGGGTAAAAAAATCCACTAACAAAATCTCTTTCATCCAAGTTGAAATTGTATTTCTCCACCACCAAAGTACCAGAATCAACAGGAAATCTCCGACATTGGCCGCACTGACCATGGAATGACAATTTGAAAAATGTACCAGTTACCAACATATGAGTATAAAAAAAACAAAGAATATAGACCAAACAGTGCATCGTGCTCATACAACTGGTGCTTTCTAACGTTCATATTTATAATTACATGGTAAAGAACAAAACAAAAGTCGTCCTTCATAAATATATTGACAAAGCATCATCCTAAAAGTGGGACATTTGAGCATCCCAAGAAAACTTTTGGGACAGCAGGACATTTTCCAAAAAAATAGGACTGTCCGGGAAAAACGGGATGAATGGACACCCTATTATAATATTGTTGTTATTTAATAGTAATATTATAAAGACTATTAATTTGCTTTAAGCTCTAAGATGTGCACACATCGCCCGTCTTTTCTAATGGTGAGATTCCCAGTACAAGCGAACATGGCCCTTAAGAGTGTTGTGGAGTTGGAATTAAAGCTGGACAGACTAGAAGGTGGTGTTTGTCCATGATAAGGTCTGGGTCTTTGCATATGACACATCTGTCTGATTGGAAAACGTGTATTCTGTGAATATGGTGAGCCAGGCAGTTGTGTCCTGACATCAGTCTGAATTTTGCTACAGCTTCCTTGCGGCCTTTATATTTTATTTCTGTGTATAGCTCATCAATTTTTTCCCATGATTTCCCTCTGGCTGTTGCAATGTTTTCTTTCATGTTTTCCATTTGGAATGCTATTATAATTTATTGATATTTTATAATATCAAGAAGATTCCTGATGATGAAACCAAGACTTCAAAAAGCTTAGAAATTTTATGATATAACGAAGATTGTGACATGAATTATTTTAGTTGAGGATGACAGTGTAAAAAAAAAAGATATAAAAATATTTATTAATTAAATAAAAATAAAACGTAGTTTTATTTGATTTTCATATTTATTATATAATTCAGTGACAGCTGTTTCGGTACACTGTAACTTCTTCAGACATGTTAACAAATTATGAATTGTGTTCCAACTGATCTAAGCAACAATACAACAATATTTATTTATTTTTTTTAATTTAACAAAGGGGATTCATTCAAATCAAGTTGAGAATTTAACAGTTTTTCACTACTTTTAAATTTATTAATTTCTACAGCCTCCAAAAGATCTAACTTCTTACCCTTATCACAAATATGTAAAATTTCAAAATTTGGATCGAAACAATGATTAAATTGGAATAGGTGGTTAGCATATTTTGAATTTTCTAAATTTCTGTTATATGCTCTCATGTGTTCCTTTATCCAAGAGATAAAAGGTCTACCAGTTTGTCCTATATAGACATTGTCACATGTGCCACACTTCAATTTATATACACCTGATAATTTTTCTTTTTTTGTTTCGGTTTTATTGTTTTTTATTATATTTTGTAGAGTTTTATTAGTTTTAAATGCCACATTAATGTTCAACTTTTTAAAGTGTTTAGATATTTTATTTGAAAGTGGGGGCCTATGTATGACATTACGACATATTTCTTTTATGTTTTCTTTGGGTAAAGGAAAAACTTTGTATATTTATAATTAAAACAATAGAGAAATAAAATAATTAGAAATAAAATAATTAGATTATTCTGTGTTATAAATACTCATTAATTGTGTTTCTCCCTTTCAAGGAATTTTATGTTATCACTTGTAATATGTAGATATAGGAGAGGAAAACAGGTGTAAAACAATTTAAAGAAAATAAAAAATAAAAATACAATACCATGTAAGTGACTTTTTCCTTGAAACATAGAAAACATACTTCTAGCTGTACAACGTATTGTCGGACCAACGGCTCTGTCCCCTTCAGCACTGAAGCCATTCTTAGAAAAGTTAATGTCTGTACATACTCCATTCCACGCACTTCCCTCCCACCACATCAAACAGCAGCCAGGATAACTTTCCAAGTAGGGATGTTGCCAAACTTCCTCCAAAAAGTGTCAAGGATCTTGAATACTGAATCATGTAAGGTTAATTATTACTTCTTCCTATTTAAGTAGGTCTAATGACGCTGATTGACTTTTATTAAATGCTTAATAATATATCTTTCACCACTTGGTGCTACAGTTGAGTTGACAACACTGGACTGCAAATAATCTGTCCCCAAAAAGGCTCAACATTGTGAGTAATGGGCTGGGAGAAAGGGAAAGATAGAAAAGAGAGAGATAGGAATACAGGGAGGAAAATGATTTACCGAGAATTAGTGTTTGGTTCGCATATCTTACAGGGGCACAGATCCGTTGATCAGACAATGCATACTTCCTTATATGCCAATCTTTGGAGGTAAATAAACTCATGACTAAAACATACATTTTACTGCTTTACACTTCTATGTTATAATGCTTCCCATCGATAATCTAATAACATCTTAAACTCCATTTTCACAGAACTTGACTGACCTGGCTCTTTTCCTGCACCTTTCAATTAAGGAAATTTTATTTGGCTAATAATGTCTATCTTTCTGATATCTCTAATTCCGTGAAGATAAAATTTCAAGGGAATTAACTTCAGTTATAATAGATTACTTTTTTTAATAGTAATATAGGGTGGTGCAACTAAAAGGATGTGGACCTTGTCAATTAACAAGTTAATTCATTTATATATAATTGTAGGCTTTCACGGCCGGCGTCTTGATCCATATTTGGTTCGTCTTCCGGGCTTATAGGCCGTGGTCTGGTTGTCTTCTTACTCGACGTTTCGTCTACTGCTGCGGTAGACATCATCAGGAGATACTGCGTGCTTTCTGTGAACTCCTCAACAGTCGGCTGCAGACTGTTGAGGAGTTCACAGAAAGCACGCAGTATCTCCTGATGATGTCTACCGCAGCAGTAGACGAAACGTCGAGTAAGAAGACAACCAGACCACGGCCTATAAGCCCGGAAGACGAACCAAATATGGATTAATTCATTTATAATTATCGAACCCTTAGGAATTTCTTTTATGCCCTATGTAATTTCAATACAAGAACAGCGGTAAGATGTTATCAGATTGATTAAGATATAATAGAATTGAGGAAGAGATCTGACAGGACAAGACAATAGAGACAACTGAAGTGGTTTGAGCATGTTACTTTCCTTCCAGTGCTCTCTTTCCACTAGCTAAACCCAACTCACATCCTTGTAAGCAGGTGACAAAAAAATTAATTAAGATATTTGGTCTGTGAATTCTTACCTCTTATAGTTGAACATATGTTTCAAGGTTGTGAGCCCCATCATCAGTGATTATAGACTGATTTTTCTCAAGTTGTCAGCCCTGCTTCTTGACTAGTGCTCCCTCTGCCTGTGGTCCAATGAACTTGCTAATGAGGTTCCTTTCTCTGGGAGCACAGACAGAGGGAACAGGAGTCAAGAAACAGGGCTGACAACTTGAGAAAAATCAGTCTGTAATTGCTGATGATGGGGCTCAAAAGCCTTGAAACATATGTTCAACAAAAACAACCATAAGACCAAACATCTTAATTATTAAATAAAACCTCTTAATGTTACTTCCTATTGTATTAAAAAAAAAAAGACTAAAATTTTGTTGAGTGTTTTGCCATTTTTCCCAGTATACAAACAAATACTGACAAAAACTGAGGAAATACACTTGAAAGAGAAATGCTGACAACCTCAAGAAATTTCAGTGATTGACACTAATGAGGGGTTTGCCAGCATGTCATCTTTGTCCAATGATCTCTCCATTAGGGGCAGCTTGGGCAGAGAGAAATATAACAGCTTGGAAGGAAATGCCTTAAGATTTGTATTACAGGATAGGACGAACGCCAGGCAAAGTACCGTATTTTACAGACTATAAGATGCACTTTTTTCTTCAAAAAATTGCCTCCAAACTCCAGGTGCGTCTTACACAAGAAATTAATATAAAAAGTCCAGTGTTTGATTTAAAATTCCCGCTAGTCTTAAAAATGGTTATATACGGGGTGAATCATAAATATGGCTATACATTTGATCGCACTGTGTGATGAAAATATTACCATTACAGGAAATATGAAATTACCGTTGGAAAGGCAATTATTCAAATTATAACAATGTAATAAAACAAAACAGTGTAGTACTTACGTCATTAGTCAAAATGGCTTTGAATGTACAACAGCAAATTACAATTGCTGCATGGGCAATAACGTATAGGCCTACTGATGATCGTGAGGCCGCAAGACGGACAAGACGTGAGTTTAACATAGCATTGCAGCCATCGACTGTGGGGAAGTGGAGAAAACGACTGCTGGAAATGGGAAGGATGCAGAAAATCTCCTGGAAGGCCACGCATTAGCACGGGTGCAGAAACAACGAAGAGAATTGTGGAGGCGTTCGATGCTAGCCCACAAAAATCAACCTGCCAAGCTGCACGTGAGCTTCATATCAGTCAATCGTGTGTGTGTGTTGTAATTTGAAGGATTCCCTTTCTAATGATAACATCATATTTCCTTTAATAATAATATTTTCGTCACAAAATACGATCAAACATATAGCCATATTTCTGAATCACACTGTATTTGATGCTGTAGGAAACCTATCTGTATCTGGCAACATTGGATTCAACTGGCAGCAGCAGATGTGATGAACATGAGTTGCAGGGATTCACAAGCTAGCTAACGCTGTCTCCCTCCCGCCCCGCTATCACAAACCCAGAACACTGTCTAGCCTATGATACATCATTACAGTCTATGATGAACTTGAACAAGTGGATGATGGATTCATGCCGAAGAGAACTTTAAAACGACATCCAATCAAACAAGCGTATCAGTGGATAAAACAGCCGTGGTCTGAAGTGAGAGAAGATATTATTGTTAAATCTTTCAAGAAGTGCAGCATAAGTAACACTCTCAATGGCAGTAAAGACCATCTTATTTATGAAGAGGACAACGATGATGACGACAAAGAAGAAGAAAGTTCAGACGATGATTTTCAGGGATTTTAAAGATCAGAATGGTTTTATAAACAAATCATTTTTTTACTCTGGATTTGCAATCCAATAATAAAAATGGTAAAAATATTTTTTTAATTTTAAATTGCTTAAAAATTAAGGTGCGTCTTACAGTTCGTAAAATATGGTAATGGTAGAAATGAGAAGAATGTGAAAAAATAGAAGCCAATAAGCCAATGGAGGCTCTGGGTAGTCTGAGGTGAACCCTAAGCCTACCAGCCATTAAGGGGCAGTCAGTACATTTCAGTACATTACATTACATTACAAAACTAAAATTAACTATATATTATGAAGATTTAGTTATCATGATTTCTACTATCTTCTTCTAACTTTCAGTGCCATCCTTGTCTAACAATATTCACAATAGCATTTATTGTCAATGATCTTCTTTTGTCAAAATTCTTGAAAATATTTATGGGTTTTCACCCCCATCCTCCTAAAATATTCTTTTGCATGATTATTTATATCTCTTCTGAGCTAAGTTCCAGTTGTAATGTAAACAAACCAGATGTATAACTGCATTTTCATTTGTAGAAAAATGGTTTACTTTTAAGCATGTAAGAAAATGTATTTCACTTTCTTACACTCTAAATAAAGAAAATAAAAACAATACAATGTATATTATCTAGCACATATCTATAAGATTGACAAAAAGGCATAATTGTTCCGATTTACAAAAAGGGAAACAGAATGTTATATACAAATTATAGGGGCATAGCTCTGCTATATCACTGCTTTAAAATTTATGAAACAATTTTGGCCAGAGTATTAAGTAAAGTGATAGATAAAACTTAAGAGAAGAACAACATGCCTTCAGGAGTGGAAGATCAACAGTGGATTTAATCTTCTGTGTAAGACAGCATATTAAAAAGATATGGGAATATGGAGCAGAAATGTACATTGCCTTCACAGATTTCAAAAAGGTGTATAATAGTGTTGTACGTAGAAAAATATGGGAAGCTTTGCAAAATTTAAAGGTACCGGTACCAAAGAGTTTAATTGAAAAAATTAGAACACATACATTAAATGTGAAAACTGTATTAAGACTCCATTAAGAATGACACAATGGTTTGAAACAAATGTTGGAGTCAGACAAGGGAGTGCGTTATCGCCAATTTTGTTCTTTGCCATAATGAATGAAATTACAAATAAAGTTGTAGGGGAAGGCAAAAAACCTGACATGAAAACCTTCATCTTCGCAGACGAAGTAATGATATGGGGAAATTCAAAATATACCATAGAATACAGACTTGAACGTTGGAAAATAGTTTCAGAAGAATATGGTTTAAAAATAAATATTGAGAAAACAGCAGTCATGAAAATATGTAGAAACCAGAACAATGGTTGGAATATTAAGTTATCAGGCATAAATCTACAAAAATGTGGAAAAACTTACATATTTAGGATCAGTGATAAATGTAAATGGGAAAATAGACTGAAATCAATAAAAGAATAGAGAAAAGTTTAAAAATTGAACTCACAATTTAGGAAAAAATGTACATATGCAAGAATAAAAACACAATTTTTAAATACCCGGTGATAAGGAGAGGGGATTGATTTGGAAGTTCGTTGGTCAGCCATCAGATGGCGCTGAGGTCAGTCTACAGGAGAAGAGGCCGTTAGACATCAGTTGTGAACATAATAAAGCATTGAGAATGTAACAATGAAGTGAAGAAACTTGAGTCTGCTTGGGAGTTAAGGAGTATGAGGTGAGTGAAGAAACAACTAAACAATATTAAAAGTTTAAAAGTCTATAATTTAACTAAACAATTAATCTGGAATAAAGATATACCCACCAAGAGTAAAATGGCAATGTATAAAACTTATTTCAAACCAGTTCTAACATACGCAGCTGAGACTCGGACATATACAAAGAAGGAATTGAGCAGAATCCAAGCTACAGAAATCAAAATACTTACGTTGAATGGTACATAAAACAAGGATAGAATAAGGAATGACAAAATCAGGGAGAGATTAAGTGCAGAAAAATTAACAGATATAGAAAAAATAGACTTAAATGGTTTGGACATTTAAAAAGATTGGAAAAGGAAAAATACCTACCACAAAGACTGTTAAATCTCAAGATACAAGGAAAATGACCACGAGAAAGATGGATTAACCAAGTAATGAATAATTCACAAGAGAGAGAATACGACTGAGAAAAACTAAAAAGAAGCAAAGCATGGGAAGATAGAGATGGTTGGAGGCGTACTTGGAATCGACGTTCTGAAAGTAGGACACGATAAAAGGATGATGATATCTATGTAAGTTATATGGGAGATTATTAAAATATCCACCCATCCATAGTAATTCTGCCCGAAGGCAGGTCTTTCACTGCTATCATAGCATTCTCATGCTATGCTTGCAGCTTTACTAGGGAATTGTAGGTGTGGTAGCTTCCCGTTGCTTTCCACATCAGTGAAGGATGATGATGATGGCCATATGATTTCGGGGACCATTTGGGCCTTAAAGTTTTCCTGACATTTGTCTTACAGGTGAGGAAAAACCCCGATAAAAACCTCACCCAGAAAAACTGCCCCGACTCTCGTATAGTTTCATTCCTTATTCTATCCGCTCTTGTGCATCCTTTCACATTACGTAAAAACAGCATTTCCGCAGTCTGTATCCTGCTTTTATCCCTTGATTTCATTATCCAATTTTCACTTCCATACAACAACAAAGGAACAGCCATTGTTTTATATAATTTAAGTTTCTTATCTTTCCTTGTTTTCCGACCTAAGGAAATCATTTGAAAAACAAATTATTTTTAATGTTTTCAAACAGTTTAGTGAAAAATATCCTACATTAGCCATTGAAAATGTGATCAAAGAACATCAGAATTTACAGGTAAGTATGTAGCATATTAAGGTATGTTTATCACTCACCTCATATTGTTCTTCTTATTTGATTATAAACTAGTTTCGGAACATAGTCTCTGTTCCATCCTCAGTATCGTCACGACCGTTGTTCTGTCGTCTTGAAGAGTTGTCCTTCTCTCCTTCCATTGGCTGACTGAAAAACCTCGAAACCAGGTCATTCTCACCGGGAATTTCAAAGTTCATTAATTTCTTCTTTTCGCTCTTTTGAATGTAGATCTTTTCCCAAACAGTAAGTTCTTTTGGTTTTTCTATTTGTTTTAATAATTTGGCTTCTTTCTCGATAAGATGTTTTTCAGACCATGCATGGGCAGCCACTGCAGATTTTTCTACTTCCCCTTTCATCTGAAGGTTTCAAATCCAAAAATTCCCAACATCTACGGACTCCCGAAAGTGCACAAAGAAGGGAAGAAAATGAGGCCGATAATTAACAACATAGGGTCTCCTACATATCATTTATCTAAATGGTTATGTAAGGAATTTAATAAAATGAATGGATTTGAAAACTCTGCAATAGAAAACTCTTATGAATTGGTAGATAAACTAGAAAACATACAACTACAATCTTCAGACAGATAGTTTCATTTGATGTTGTTTCCTTATTTCCAAGCATTCCAAAAGACCAAACTATGGAAATTTTAGAGATTTGGATGAAAAATAATAAAATTGAAAAAGTAAAGATAGTCGAATATAAACACTTTAACTAAATTATGTATCGATAATATGTTTTTTCACCTACAATGGAAGATTTTATAAACAAAATTCAGGACTTTCGATGGGAAACCTTTATCTCCATTCTTAGCTAATCTATTCATGGGGAATTTTGAACACAAGATAATTAATGGACATCGTTTAATTTTCAAGTTCTGGTGTAGATATGTGGATGACATAATTGCAATAGTTAATCATAAACAGATAGATGATGCATTAAAATTATTGAACATTCAAAGTCAAACATAAAGTTCACTATGGAAAAGGAAATCAATGGAGAAATACCATTTTTAGATCTCAACTTAAAAAGGAATGAAGAAAATAAGATAGAATTTGGAATTTACAGAAAGAAGACACATATAGATAACTACATAAAAGCTTCAGGTTTCAATAACATAGCTCACAAAGAAGCAGTTTTCAATAGTTTGACACATAGATTAGTGAACATACCAATGAACAAAGAAAATTACGAAAAAGAAAAAGAACACATAATCAACGTAGCCACGAAAAATGGTTTTGCTATAAAAATGATACTCAAAAAATAAACAAGTTCAAAAGACAAAAATTTATTAATCAAAGCACTCTTCTAAAAGTAAAAGAAGATAATGTAAATTTAGAAAATTCACATATCATCCATTAAAACACCACAAGTTTCAAAAAATTTTTAAAGATTTCAACATAAGGTTAGCACCCAAAAATGACTACAGCATCAGCAGACTGATTAGACCTAATAAGAATGAGAAAATTAAAGAAGAAAACAAATCAGGGATTTATCAAATTAAATGTGAAGAATGTGAGAAATTCTACATAGGAAAAACTAAAAGAAATTTGAAAACTAGAGTTAAAGAACATCTCAGGAATGTCAAGAAAGGGGAAGTAGAAAAATCTGCAGTGGCTGCCCATGCATGGTCTGAAAAACATCTTATCGAGAAAGAAGCCAAATTATTAAAACAAATAGAAAAACCAAAAGAACTTACTGTTTGGGAAAAGATCTACATTCAAAAGAACGAAAAGAAGAAATTAATGAACTTTGAAATTCCCGGTGAGAATGACCTGGTTTCGAGGTTTTTCAGTCAGCCAATGGAAGGAGAGAAGGACAACTCTTCAAGACGACAGAACAACGGTCGTGACGATACTGAGGATGGAACAGAGACTATGTTCCGAAACTAGTTTATAATCAAATAAGAAGAACAATATGAGGTGAGTGATAAACATATTCTACCTTAATGAATATACCTCATAGTGAGAATTCCTAAAATAAGTATGTAGCATATATTCTGCTAGTGATGAAATTGCGAATAAAGGTTATCTATCAACTTCATGGAAAAAGTGTAAACGTCTGATTTGGTAAGTCGATATATAATGTTTTGTCATGAATAAATAAGAAATGGAGGAAGTACCAAATAATTAGTACCATCTTTATCTTGTATTCAGTCTGATTTCCCATAAAATACGATTTGAACAATGTTTCTATCGATGACAGTTATGTACATAATTAGTCATATGGCAGGTAAACACAACACAATGGTTCCCCCAATAACAGGACTCAGCGGAATAATATCTTATGCAATTTTATTTACATTTTAACTGGAACTGAGCTCAGAATTAGTATAGATAAGCAAGATATTCAATTTTTTTGGTCTTTCTCAGGCATATTATGGGGGATGGTGCATACCCGCTTCTCTCTTAAAATGACCGGACCACTTCTCTCTCTTAAAACGACCAGATAACTAAATCTTCACAGACTACAGAACATCAAATAATGTATAAAAAATAAATTTTGATTTTATGGAGTAAAGACTTGAAAAAAATCACTTATTTGGCAATATTTTGATGTTGTACCTCAAATGGACCACAAATACTGGTTCTACATAATTTTTCATAACAACATATGGAATAAGAACATCATTTCCTAACTCCATTATATTTTTAGCATCTTGAGAAATGCTAGAGATCGGGTTAATGATAGTTATAGTTTGATTATTTTTGGTGTTTTCACAGGAAAACTCATATTTAAAATCAGAGGAGTTTCCTTTCGTATCAACATGCAAGACAATACAATAAAATATATTATCTTTCACACCAGATCTTACTATGAACATTTCTTTATAGGTCCAAATAACTTTCTCGATTTCTACTTCCTTAGAGTTATCTGGATGAGAAATGAGCTGTGCTTTTTCTCCGTCAGGAACAAAAATAGTTTCTTCAGAATGGTTATCAGATACATGTTTTCTCATAGTGTAAATGGAACCTCTCCACAAGCATTTCTTAGTGGAATTAAATGGACAAGATCGTGGAATGTAAGTGCATTCCTTTTCATGTTCTTTAATCATGTTGGGAGAAGAAATTTCTTTACAATCCCATTTTCTATTATTGCAATAGAATTGAAGATTTGATGCAATTTGATCAAGAATTATATTTTTAGACTTGCAAATAATAGACCGACAAGTTGGGCATTGATTGAGTTTCTGGGAACATCCATTGCACACACAATGCCCATTCTTGCACACAATTTCTATTGGAGGCATCATGAGTTCCAGACAAACTGGACATTCTAATTCCCTTAAAATTTTGGCGTTCAAATCTTCAGTCTTCTCTGTAGTGTTCAGATCTTCAGTCTTCTTTGAGTCATTCAAATCTTCCTTCTTCTCTGCCATAGTTTTTATTGGTACCTGAAAATAATTAACAATATTAAATAGATATAATAAATTTGGGAATGTTTGTTGGGGTCAGGATTTTTAAACTGACCCAAACCCTCTGGCGGCACTATTGCCCTGGGGTTGACTCAGCCTCTAACAGAAATGAGTACCAGACGCTTGTTCTGGGGGTAAAGGCGGCCGTCACTCAGGGCTGACAACCCGGCTGACGTAAAGTGCCGATTGTCTAGAAAAAGTGGGAGCCTTAACTTCCTACTACCCCAAGGGCCTCCGGGCCTGTTGTGGGATCACTTCACTTTACTTTTATGTTTAACATCATGAAGTTCAATTCATAAGAATTAAATGAATCATGATTTCTTCTTACCTCATACTTCTATGTTATTTAAACACAGCACTGTAGTATCAGCGACCATTGTCACCATCCTCAGCTGTTTTCACGACTGTAATTTTTTTCTTTTGCCGGTAATTATCCAAACTGCCATCTGGTGTTCTTTTGAAGGAATTGAAAAAGAAGCAAAACTTTTGATACATCTATCCAAACCTTTGGATTTAATAGTTTGGGAAAGAATATATATTAAAAAAAAACATACTAGAACCATGAACTTTGAGATTCCAGATGAACCGAGCTTGATTACAAAGTTCTTCAAAAATACAACAGATGGCAGTTTAGAAAATAATTCCTTCAAAAGAACACCAGATGGCAGTTTGGATAATTACCGGCAAAAGAAAAAATTGACAGTTGTGAAAACAGCTGAGGATGGTGACAATGGGTCGCTGATACTGCAGTGCTGTGTTAAAAAAAACATAGAAGTATGAGGTAAGAAGAAATCACGATTCATTTAATTCGTATGTTAGAACATTACTCTCTACTCAAATTACTTCCAATCACTAGTGAGCTGATTCACCGTGAGCAATTGCTGAGAACGAATTAACGGCCGACTTATCGGTCATGCACGAGAGTCGACGTTTTCGTAATATTGGCAACGAATTACCCAGAATTCTCACTTCCGTTATTTTCGTCTGCTATAGAGGAATGCATTTATGCTTGCATCCCGCAAATAATACTGTATACAAACACGTCTGCGACACACAATATTACGCCGATTCTCCTGTTCTTCCAGTTGAATTCTTTGGTAGACTCTATCAAATTCCTCTTCTCCGTGTATACCGAAAACATGATCGAAGTCTTCAAGGTCCGACATCTTGGATAAATGTTGGATAAAGCAGCAAAGTACATCGATTACCATCGGTTCCCTTCGGGATTTTAATTTGAGTTGCTCATTTAAGCTACCTCCGCAGGTAGCTTACAAATTTAACCAATTATTATCGCATGAACAGATTTCTGAGTAAGCAAAATCGTATTAGCATACAACTTGCTCAGCAGAGAAGGCATTTTACTGTCTAATGCGTCCAAACATGCGACCCTTATGTACTATGCAGGTAACCATAGGGGTTGTGGCAAGAATTCCTGCCAGTAGGCTTATTCTGTAACTGCAAAAAGTGCCTATTATTCGTAATGAAAATATTAGCCGTGAGTCAGAAGTGAGTTGGATAACTATGTACCACGTGCAATTCCTTAAAACTGGAGCAAAATTAAAATTAAGCTAATGTAATCCAATAATTTACCTGGTAAACTTATTATTCATATTATTATTATTTTTAAGTCAAGCAATGTTCCCAACACTTACACTGATTACATTGGATATGAAAACTTAATTATTGTTAATTTTCAGACCTAATTTAATTAAAATAATTAAGTTGATGGTTACTGAGAGAAATTCCTATAGCTAAATTTTCGATGTTCTTCACAAATGCTCCACATCAAATTTGTCCTCCTGGATCACTTGAATTAGAATTAGAACTAACATATGTTTCACTTTCTCCTAAAATAATAACTATATTCACAGTTAAGGTATCTGTTGACACAATTATCTTGTCAAGCTGAACAAAAATAACAATAACAATCTTCTTCCTTCCAAGTATTAGGCAAGGCCTGTTACGATCCTATAGAAAATTTTCCCTCCAGCGTTTCATAGGACGACCCAGAGATCTTCGTCCCTTTGGTCATCATAAGTTTGATCATTCCGGTAAATTCTCATATAAGACTTGAAAGCATAATAATAGTCCCTTCGATTGGTTGCTGGCCAAAGGAAGGCAAGACCAGTGATGGGACTACCATCTTATAGCCTCTGGTCAGGCTTTTCTGGAAAAAAAAAAATAAAGGAAAGAAGAAATGGAAGAAAGGAAAGACTCCCTAGCCCTCGAATGCCCCAATATCATTGGACTCGAAAAAAACAAGAGTTAACCAAGGGAGGTTAGATAGTAAAGTTAAAAAGAGTCTGGTATAAGTAAGTGGAAGAAAGGAAGAAATACCAGATCAGTTAAAGATAAAAGTAAGGAGCAAAACACAAGTAAGTGGAAGCAGTGTTTTGCTTAGCTTGGGCACCTTGTGGTCGCCATCCACATATCCCCTAGATGGGGACCCCTGAGGGTACAATAATAATAATAATAATAATAATAATAATAATAATAATAATAATAATATATCCATACAATAGACTGTCACGGTGGTCTAATGGTTATGTTCCTTGCCTCTAGTCCCGAGGGTCACGGGTTCAAATCTGCCAAGGATCGATGGATTTTTAGGATGGAAAAATCCAAGGGCAAGTCCTCTGGGAGCAACTTTAAGCTGTAGGTCCCGAGTCTGAACATTTTCAAGTTCATAAAAGAACCTCAAGTCTGAATAAGTCCCGCGCCGTAGTCGAGCGATTAAGGTAGGAAGCCTTGGCGCAGAGCTACGGGACTTGTGCTGGTTCGAGTCTCCATAGGGGAAGAAATTTTCTCATGGTATTTCGGCCAGTATGGGACCGGTGCCCACCCAGCATCGTGAGGCAATTGGGTAGCTACAATAAGTAGCGGCTCCAGGTTGAGGAACCAGCTATAACGGCTGGGGGACTCGACATGCTAACCACATGTCACCCCTACACTGGCTGTTGATCATCTACCTCTGTGATTGACACATGTGGATGTGAAGGGCCAGCAGCCGGCTGGTAAAAGGGCAACCGCTGAAAAGTGGAAAGACCCTCCCAATCGGAAGTCTGAATAAAAGACTTCCATGCAAAATATATCCGCCCTTCATCCATCCAGTAATATCTTAGTTGCCTATTAGACGTCCCATTGAGGCAATGTGCTAATCACATGTCACTCGTTGACATGTAACCACATGTCACTCATTGACATGTGTGGGTAAATAAACATAAATAAATTAGCTTGGTTAAGAAAATCTCGCTAGAAAGCAGCCATGTACCCATGCAGGACATATGGGGTGTATACATACAATAAGAACAGTTAAGTCTCATAGACTGTGATGGACAGGACATGTGACATGTATGAGGGATGAAAGAGGTACATGGAAGCTTCTTGTAGGAAAACCAGAGGTAAAACACCCAGTTGGTGGACAAGGAATAAGGTGGGAGAATAACATAATCCATGATTTGAGGGAAGTATTACAGGTGATGATTGGAAAACATTAACCCAGGATAAGGATGTATGAAGAGCTTATGTCTTTGCGGCTATGAACCACCGGGTTCATAGAGCTAGTGAGTAGTTAGGTAGTGTGATGAAGACAATGTGCTGAAGGGATCCTGTACCTAATTTATGTATATCACAGAGTCTAAAGAAGCAGTGTGATAAATAATTAGGAAATTATGTGTGTATAGTTTATAGAGAAGAGAGAAGGATTGGATGGTTCTATGAACTTGTAGATATGAGAAATCTTCCACTAAACACCGCACTATAACATCACCTTATTTCTAAAACCGCCTAAGTCTAATTTAACAAAGTTTTCAAAAAAGCATTAAAACATTTTTTATTTTTTTTTTCAAATGCTCCAGGTTGTCTTTCAACATTCCTGGTGTTCTCTCCTGGCATGGCATACTTATAACCCACTTCTGAGGTTGGGGCACCTGGAAGGCGGGGTTACGTTGCGCCAATGATATGATGGGTGATGATGATGATGATAGTGGTGTGCCAGGAGAGTCCCTAATCCTAAACTTAATCTTAGATGAATATGAATGATGATGATTGCGATGGCCATATGATTTCGGGGACCGTTTGGGCCTTAAAGTTTTCCTGACATTTATCTCACAGGTGAGGAAAAACCCCGATAAAAACCTCACCCAGAAAAACTGTCCCGACCGAGGATCGAACCCAGACCCGCTGCGTGACAAGGCAGCATGCTACCTCGAGACCACAGCGGTGGACTCATTTTTTTAATATTGCTTACTATTTTGTAACTATTCTTGCTATAACACGAGACACAACACCCAAAAGCATCAAAATTATCGAATGTCACAAAATGATAAAACAGTTATCCCGTCTACATAAAAAAGTTGTACTTCAATGGATTCCGGCCCATTGTGGAGTGACAGGCAATGAAATAGCCGATTTTCTAGCCAAGAAGAGTAGCAAAATTGTTTCAAACCCAACTTCTACTCCAGTTTCCTTTCACTCTATCAAAAGAATTATCTCAAATAAATACATCAATAAACTTAGAGAAGAATACACCACCAAAACATCTGGAGGGAATGGGAAAATCTACAAGCTTATGACATTACTACATTACAAAGAAAATCTGCAGTAGCAACATTCAGACTGCTAACGGGACATGACTGCTTGAATAAACACCTACACAGAATTGGCATAACAGATTCACCTAAATGCCCTTTTTGCAATTTAAATGAAGATATGGAAAGAAACCATCTCCTCCGTTGTCCAGCTTTTGTAGAAGAGGCCAGCCTTTCTGCTAAATATTGGAGTGTAAGAGAGCGAATGATTTCATTATCAAGTGCTCGACATTAGATACCAACCAACCAACTATTTTGTAACTATGTTTTTAATGTCTTTATTCTAATGTTTACATTCACAATAAGACATTTATACAGATTTTCATCCACTCCATGTCCTCCAGTCCCCTTGTTCTTATTTCTTATAACATAATTACAAAATAATAAGCAATGTCAAAAAAAGTTTTTATGCTCTCTTGGTAAAAAAAAAATTTAATTAGACTTACGAGGTTTTAGAAGTAACGTGACGATAACTAATATATTTTAGACTGACAATAGACTAATTTTGGATTGAATGTAAGTACCTGCACCATTAGACTATCCGCAGTGAAGGGTACGAAAACCATCTTCTGCGCATCAGAGGCCATCCTTCTACTCAGATGAAACAAGATCTATCCTGGGCACTTTCCCTCAGATTTTCCTACAAGGACATACAAATACATTATACAACTATCATGAACTATAATGCTTTCAAACCTTCCCTGTTTAATCTACTACTCTCAAAGTATGATTAATGTTATTCTCCCACCTCATCCTTGGTTTATCTTCTGTGTGCTTTTGCTCTGGTTTTCCTATAAGAACATACAAATACATTATACATAATGGAAATGTACACTTAATGATAAATTAGCTACTTTTTAAAAATATTAATTAATTAAAATAAGTTACAATATTTTGTAGTTACCATTCATACTTCACTTACACAACACAATGGCTAACTCCTTCCACGTATTCTAGTTTTGTCTAATATTTAAAAATTGCTGGAAAGACAAGATGACTGACTGGGTCACATAGTACGAATACAAGATAAAATTAAAATTCATTGGAGAACATATTGTTTAAACAACTCACCTCATAGGATTCATGCTTCCATGAATCCTATGAGGTGAGTTGTTTAAACAATATGTTCTCCGATGAATTTTAATGATTATACCTCATAATGTTTACTTCCCAACATTAATTTAATACAACGGGCCTTGGCCTAATACTTGGAAGGAAGAAGAAGAAGAAGATAAAATACTTCCAAAATTGTTATTGGATACCAGAATGCAGGGAGGAAGAAGGAGAAGACAACCAAGGAAAAGTTGGATGAACAACATTGAAAAGCTCATTGCAAGATAGGATTTGAAGAATTGGAAAATGAAAAAGCACGAAGAATTGGAAAATGAAAAAGCACAATGGAGAGCTATTGTGAGGGAAGCCAAGGTTAACTTTATTTTTTTATTTTATTTATTTCTTCTTCTTCCTTTCCAGGATTAGGTCAATGCGACCTGTTTCCTTAATTATTTGTTTATTTCCTGATTAGGTCAATGCGACCTGTTTCCCTAATTATTTGTTTATTTAGCCTGGTGTGGCCTTCTCTTCCATTCACCATGACAAACATATATTACATCAGAATATAACAATCACAATTAACTGTAATATTAAATACTTTTATCAGCTAAACTGGAAGGAACATGTCCCAAGAATGGTAGATCCAGGATCCCCAAGGCAATAATGAACTACTGTCCAAATGGGAAACGGTCACTTGGTTGACTTATGAAAAGATGGCACGAAAACTGCTTTCTCAGGCCTTAACAGTTCTTCTAGGACTAATACCTGGCATGATGATGATGATGATGATGATAAATACTAAATGACCCTCGGGGATCCCAATGTAGGGGATATGTGGTATGACGACCACAAGGTGACCAAGCTGTGCAAAACATTGCTTCCACTTACTTGTGTTTTGCTCCTACTTTTATCTATTCTGTATTTAGTTTCCCTTGACTAACTCTTGTTTTTTTCGACTCTGATGGTATTAGAGCATTCGAGGTCTAGGTGTTCTTTTCCTTCTTATACTTTATCCTCATCTACCTAAACTTTCTATTCATACTTTGCACAATCCCTCGTAGGTACTCATCCAAACAAGATGATATGGCTTAAGTTTAAACACAAAAAATTTAAGAGGTACCTACATAACCTGTAAAAACATCCAATGCAACCCTACTATTTTTCAATAACAATGTAGTGTAACTTTGTTGTGTTGTCAGCAAATAGCTGGATACACTAAGTAGATAGATAGATAGATAGAAAAATACTAAATGAAGATTTGATCAATAAGATAATATCTATTGTATTATGATCTATAATACAACCAGTTAATGATAGTTCAGATTAAGACTAAAACTAATAATAAAATGTATTCAAGCAAGATAAATTAAATTGTTGATAGACTGTCCCTGTCTAATGTATATAAAGAAACAAAGAAAAATAATGGGATATAGAAAACTATTTTTATGGTTATACAATATTTAAACATCTTTAAATATCTTTCTTGTTATTGTTGTTTGTTTTCCCCAGTCATTATTGGCTAATGAAACATTTCAAAAGTCACTGCATTTAAATAAATAAATATTTAAACAAATGAAAATATGTGTTAATCTTAATATTTTTTCATAAAGAATTCAATTCAATAATTGTTAAAAAAATACTATCAGTGAGGTGTATAAGTTAGTTTGTTATTAAATAATTCTTTAGTTTCTTTTTGAAGGATGTTATAGTTTGACAGTCTCTGACACAGAGCGGAAGGGAATTCTATGTTTTGGTAAGTGAGACCGTAAAAGACAATTGATGACATATAGTGTGATGAGGATATATATAAAGGACAATGTGCTGATGGGATCGAGTGTCAAGATTATGTGTGTCGATAGTCTGATGAAACGGCGTGATAAATAATTAGGCGATGATGTGCGATGTATTTTATAGAGAAGGGATAGGGAATGGGCAGTCTTACGATCTCTTAGACGAAACCACGATAATTGTTCCAGGGACGGTGTAACATGGTCAAATTTGTGAATACCACAAATAAAATGTGTGCAAGAATTCAGAACACGTTGAAGTCTTTGAGTGAAAATAATATTTAAGTCTGTAAAGAAGAGTACCACAATAATCAAAATGGGGCATTGCAAATGTTTCCACTAACATTTTCCTGAGAGTGGATGGCAAACAATTTCTTACGTGATTTAATGAATGTATTATTGAGAAGACTGTTTTGCATGTACTGTTTATTTGTGTATTCCAATTTAGGTTGTTGTCAATAAATACTCCTAGAAGTTTTACTGTCTCACTATAAGGGATTTGAACTCCATTAACCTTTTGACTGCCGAATTTCACTTTTGCCAGCTGGGCTGTGGGTGCCAGGTTTTTTAAATGTAAAGTACTACGCCATACTATATAATATAAACCTATATAAAGTATAATTTACTGTCTACATGCCATGCTAAATTGCATTTAAACTCACTATTATACATTTGTTTGAAGGTTAGACGGTGTTGTTTCCACTTGTAAAGATCCCAGGTTCAAATTCAGCACGGTGTCTTCATTGAAATTTGTTATCACTATCACTAAAACATTTATCCTATTGAATAATTTTGATGGCATTATCACTAAACATATAAAATATTAAATATTGTTGAGCATTTTTTATGGTCCTGGGTTCGAATAAATTCCAGTCAAACAGCTGTTTTATGCCACGTGTTTCGTCTGGAGTGACACGTCCATCACTGTCACTCACACCCTGTTCATTTAGGTCTATATCACTTGCTTTACTGTTTACAGGCTTAGATTGTAATAATATTCTCTTAGACACAGGATACTACCACATTCGTCAAATGAATAACCATTTGATGAACTGTTACTGTTACTTTCATCTTCTGATAAAACAGACACAATAAACTCCCATATTGTATTTTTGTCATCTTTGAGACATGAATCACTGTGTTTCACCGCACGATTATTCCTTGGCCAGGTATCTTTTCAACTAAAAATAAAATAAGTAAAGAGAAAATCCTGAAATTGCAATATTCCACAGTCAAAAAAAGAAAAAAAAAAGACCTTGAAACATGAATGTACACCCTCCTTTAGAAAACCCTTTTACAACCAGCCTGTACCATTATTCTGTAAGGGATGTGCAAAGTAATGCTAAGAAAGGATGTACAAACACAGAACAAAAAATAATTCTAGTTTATTGAAGTAAAAACTTCAGGAAAAAATGTTTAAAATAATAAGATTGAAAACCTTTTTCATGCTTTGATCGTCATTAGTTTGATCCTTCCGGGAAATTCTTGTATAAGACTTGAAAGCATAATAATAGTCTCTTCGATTGGTTGCTGGCCAAAGGAAAGCAAGACCAGTGATGGGGCTGCCATCTTATAGCCTCTGGTACCCATCAATAGGAACCTCAAACTCGATGCTATTCTTTTTGCAGACGATTTAGCTCTTCTGGCACTTTCCAAAAATGATTTGTAACAATCAATTTATAATTTACAAGAAATAGGTGCCAGATTTAATATGGAAATATCAATTAACAAAACTAAAATTATGGCATTTCATGGGAAGGACCCCATACAAAGTAAAATCAGTCTCTAGAATAAAATTTTAGAGAGATCTAATCAATTTAAATATCTTGGATATTATCTCTCTATCTGGGATGAAAAGGATATCCCTGAAAAAATTACTAGTTATAATAAAAGTTTGGGAATTATTAATCAAGTTATGAAACCATCCCTTATACAAAAAAAACACCAGATTACGTTTATATAATACTCTGGCTAGACCAGTGTTGGCCTATGGTAGTGAAGCATAGACACTAAAAAGACAACATGAAAGCAGAATAATGGCTTGTGAAATGAGATTCATGCGCAGAACAGTGGGTTACACCAGATGGGATCGGAAAAGGAACACCGATATCTTAAAAGAATTGAAGACTACGCCAATTTTAGAATATATTAAACAGTACCAACTAAATTGGAAACACCATCTAGAAAGAAAGAGTTCAAATCGGATCCCCAAAGCTGTTTATAATTATATACCAAGAGATCGAAGATCACTGGGCCGTCCTATGAAACGCTGGAGGGAAAATTTTCTATAGGATCGTAACAGGCTTTGGCCTAATACTTGGAAGGAAGAAGAAGAAGATTGAAAACTGGAGCTTGCCAGGCGTGGCGTAACACTGTACACATGCTTTCACCGGCACATGCCGGGCATGGCGTGGGTTAAATGACACATGTGAGACTGCTATGTACAAGAATATAATACCTTATACTATGGAGTTTGTTTAATGTCTCCAGACATATTCTTATAAAGCTAAAAGACTCACAAGGGAACTGTCCTACCTTGAAATTTCTACCAGAGAAGCATTGTGAACACAAGAAATAAAGAATCAAATAAATATAACCAACGAATGTTGTTATGGGCTTTTAAAAAACATGAAAAATCTTTTTCTTAACTTTTATATGAATTAATCACTATGAGGTTTAATTTATGATGAAATTAAATGTTTCTTACCTCTCCTCATATAAATTTTTTAAGTAGATCGCAATTTCGAGACCATAAAGGTCTCATCTTCAGCGCTTTCTTGGCGACTGATGTTATGTCGATCGGAAGAAACTCTTATTCTTCCCTCTGTTGGTGGACCGATGAACCTCTGGATCAGGTCAAAATTTGCGGGAATTTCAAAGTTCAACTCAGGGTCGAGATGAGATGAGCCCCTGCATAGAGGTCTGTGAATAACAAGGGTGCCGGCCAACCATGCCTGTCACACCATCACGGGGCTGATTAAAGAAATGAAATGGATGAGATGAGTATGGAGAAATGTTGGAATGGAATTGTGGTAGGGGAAAATGGGAGAAAACCCTCAGAAAACCTGCCCAAGCTGTTTCGTCCACCATGAAACCCACATGGAGTGAACAAGACTCTATCTCTGATCACCAGCAGTGAGAAGCGAGCGTCTAACCTCTTGTGCCACGGAGCCATCGTACATTAACAATTATGAATTATGTAAATGTTGGTTACGATGGCCAGATGATGTTTGCGGACCATTTCTACCAGCATGTTTCCTGATATTTGTCTTAAAGGTGATGAAAACCCCGGAAAAAAAAATCACCAGGAAATTGTCCTGATAGGGGATCGAACCTGGGCCTGCTGTGTAGGAGACACTATCGCTAAGCCAAAACCACAACTAACTAACTAACTCACTGGCACTATCAAACCCATAGGTTCATGGCCATGCAGACATAAGCTCTCCATACATCTCTATCCCGATTTAATGTTTTCCAATTATCCCTGTATAATCTACTTCCCTCAAATCATAGTTAATGGTATTCTCCCACATCATTCTTGGTCTACCAACTAGGCGTTTTGCCTGGTTTTTCTGCAATAAGCTTCCATGCACATCTTTCATTTCCCATGCGCGCCACATATCCTGCCCAGCACAGTCTATGAGACTTAACTGTTCTCATTATATCTGGCTTCCTACAAAGACCATATAGTTCACTGTTATGTAGTTTTCTCCATTCACCTATCTGCTCATCTCTTTTTGGTCCAAAAATTTTCCTAAGAACTTTATTCTCAAATACTCATCTTCTTTCCTCCCTTAAAGTAAGAGTCCATGTTTCACATCCATATAACATAACTGGTAGAATAATAGTTTTTTATATTTACAGTTTGATGCTTAACTTCATGAAGTAAAAATAAATTATCACTATCATTACCATCATCTTTTTATTATTACTATTGTTGTTATTATTATTATTATTATTGATGTGAAACATGGACTCTTCCTTTAAGGGAGGAAAAAAAAAAAAGGATCAACTGCACTTCTACTAGCGCTTGATTTTTCAGTTATATTGTTGTAAACTATAGCTCTTCTTCTGTATTTACTAACATTATTTAATATTTTAAACTTTTTCAAACCATTTTATAACATTATTGGACAATTTTGAAGTATTTATTTAAATATGCAAATCACAATATTATGACACTGTTAGACAATATTGTGATGCTAACTGCTATTTTCTCCACAGAGTATATTACTTAGTCTATGATTTTTCTATCGCTGTTTTGGGTTATCGCTGGTTGGATCAGCGTTAGGGAGTGAAAAGTAAGTGTACACCCATTTTTAATACACATTTGATAATTTTAATAATAATAATATATATATTTTATTTAAATTTCATAGCAACGAATAGTAATCGAGGATGATAATCGACATGTGGTTCGATTGTGGGTTATCGCTGGCTCTGAAACTCTGACGCATGCGCACTGTTGTTCTATAGGACTTTGAAAATATTCCACGCTGGTTTAAGTGCAGTTTCCAAAAAAAATATTATGAGTATTTGGGAATAAAGTTCTTAGGAAAACGTTTGGACCAAAGAGAGATGGACAAGTAAATGGAGAAGACTACATAACAGTGAACTACATGGTCTTTATAGGAAGCCAGATATAATAAGAACAGTTAAGTCTTATAGACTCCTTCATGGTATCTTTACCTTGTCGTGGTGGAGTGGCTTGCCTGCTTAAATGATCCTGAGAGCTATGCTGGCGGTAGCATTGCTGCCAATAGGGTTACCCATGCCGGACTGGTCGAAGGTGATAAGCCAGACGAAAAAAGTACCTTGGTCGAAAGAGTGACGATCTTTCACCGTAAAAACACAACCGTCAAGAAATGCGGACATGGGTTCAACTGGGGTAAAATTTTCCGGAGGTCAAATAGTCCCCCATTCGGTTCTCCGGGCAGGGACTACTTCAGGGAACCCATGCCAAAGGCTCAAACACAGGTGGCACGCATGGGGAATGAAAGACGTGCATGGAAGCTTCTTGTGGGAAAACCAGAGGGAAAACGCCCAGTTGGTAGACCAAGAATGAGGTGGGAGAATAACATTAACTATGATTTGAGGGAAGTATATTATACAGGGAATGATTGGAAAGCATTGGCTCAGGATAGAGATGTATGGAGAGATGTCCGCGCGGCCATGAACCTACGGGTTCGATAGTGCCAGTGAGTAGAGTAAGTAAGTCTTATAGACTGCGATGGGCAGGACATGTGGCACGAATGGGGAATGAAAGCCGTGCATGGAAGCTACTTGTAGGAAAACCAGAGGGAAAACGGCCAGTTGGTAGACCAAGAAAGAGGTGGGAGAGTAATATTAACTATGATTTGAGGGAAGTAGATTATACAGGGAATGATGGAAAACATTAGCTCAGGATAGGGGTGTATGGAGAGCTTATATCCGCGCGGCCATGAACCTACGGGTTCGATAGTTCCAGTGAGTGAGTATGTTATTCGCGGTGATCACATGCTGTATATAGATATGGGTAATATATATTAGAAATTTCCAGGTAAACTGTATCCAAAGCGCTGAACAATAAATTTAATTCATATTATCACTGACGTAAAAAAATATGTTAATATTCATTATTAACTTACCACGTGAATTTTGTGTTCCAAAGCTTTTACCAGCGAGGAGTTAATGCGGTTAATACAGATAAGTGCTGAACAAGAATGAACGCACGCGCAGTAAACTATTGCGACGTTGTTCTCGAGGTTAGGCACAGAGTACCAGAGAAGAAAGTGGACAAGTTTCGCGTACATGCCATAAGCGGCGGTAGTGTAGAACAACTAATGACATCTAATTTTTTTCAATTTTTTTGTGGTACTAATATGAAATTCAGCACCGCCTGGTGGTAAAATTATGAATTATAATTATATAACGCCATCTGGTGAATAATCATGGAATTTAACCTTTATAGGAATAAATAACGTATTAATTAATCTTAAATTATGGAATTATTTGTACCCAGCCTCTCAGACCTAAAGATTTTCTTTAATTTTAATAGAGTGGAAGAATGGAAATAAATAAAACATCTTAATTTATTTTCGTTTATTAAAATTTAAAAACGTGCATTATGAGCTCTTTTAATAAATATGTACAATTGACCTACCCCCTTATTCTCACATACATATTTTATACAATATTTATTAAAGAAAGTACATCTGAAGTCCATTATAAAGTCACATTTTTAAAATGTTTATTAGAAATGGCTGTACACTAACATCACTCTTCCTAACCTAACAAATCTTAGAAATTTATCAATTCCAGTAGGTTTATCTTTGAAAATATATTCACATAAAAAACGTAAACAGGCTTGAATTTACTTACAAATTAGAGTAAAATAAAATCTAAGTAATGATTTTAACTTCCGATAATATATAATTTTTACAGTACCGTCTACATAGATCGAAAGGATAGCAGTTAAAAATTTAAATTTACAAAATGGCTAATTTCCCATAATCCCGAGTGAACACTGCCGTGTGCCTTGCATTTGTTTTATTTAGTTACGTATTCTGTTACTACGAAACAGCGCTACCATTGTAGTTTGTTCATTGTAGTTCATCGTAAACGACCGAAATTTTTTAGATGTCACTGTACTCAGTTTTCCCTCTATTCGAAGTTTCTCTATGGAGGTTAGGGATTTTCCCCCGCCCTCAACATGTTTATTATCATATGCTTCATTCAAGGATGTCCAAATTTATGGAAAGAGTTAAAAATTATCAATCAAAGGGTCAGACAAGTATGCACACTATCTCCTGCACTTTTTTGTACAGTAAAACTTGTTTAATCCGGAACGTGTATAATGCGGAAATATGTACATTGTGAACAAATTTATTGATCCCGGCGAAATAAGAGTAATTTTACGTGTATAGGGTGCGTGTAGGCAAACAGTTTTCGGGCACTTTTGAAATCCAGAATAGGTTGAAGCAAGGAGATGCACTATCTCCTCTACTATTTAATTTTGTACTAGAGCATGCCATTAAATCTTTAGAGAATGAGGAAGGCTTACAACTCAATGGTACTAATAAGCTGTTAGTTTATGCTGATGTAGTACTATTGGCCAATAGCGAGGAGATACTAAAGGCCAACACACACTATTGAGTAACACTAAGGAATTAGGACTGATGATGATGATGATGAAAATAATATGAATCATAATTTGAGGAAGATTCACGAAGGAATGTTCTAAATTAGATAAAAAAGGAAAGAAAGATATCCGAAACGACTCAACACTTTTCCCCCCATGAAAAAATGTTGGAGCATAGAAGCAGATGAAATTCCATTGAGGATACCAACATTCTGCATTCCAATACAAGCTTATGAATAGAGCGAGGAATTATATGAAGAAAATTATACTAAAATATGAAATCATAATAACAAAATATGAAAATTATGAAAGTTAGGACACAAAAATATTATGAAGCTACTATTTTTTCAACTTTTTACACATATTTATATACACAAGCCCTGTATAATTTATGTATATATATATACAAGCACACAAATGAGACAAAAATACCTTTTTATAGCTCAAGAAATCAAGGGTTTCACTGTATTTTCATTTTAATTAATTTTTCATTACTTCCGACTCAATATAAAATATCATTTAATATAATAAATTTTAGAATTTTTAACATTATGAGGTTTTATTGATTCTTATCAATAAAATATGTTCGTGATTTGAAGCAATTTTAATGGCTCACAATGAAGCATATTGTGTGAGGAATCACGCTAACAAGCCGGAAGGTCGTGGGTTTGAGTCTCAATGGGGTCAGGTTTTTAGCTGGACCAAACCTTCTGGTGGCATCATAGCCCTAGAGTCTACTCAGCTCTTAATTTAAATGAGTACCAGACGCATATTCTGGGGCAAAGGGGCCGTCACGCAGGACTGAGAACCCAGTGGACATCCCTTGGAGATTGTCTAGAAGAAATGTGGAAGTCTCAACATCCATCTACCCCAAGGGCCTCCCAAGCCTGTAGTTTGACACTTTATTTCAATAAATTAATACTGGGTTTATATAAAACGCGATCAATTAATTTATCTAATGATATTTAATTACGAAATCCAAACATAAATAAAAAACAAAACATAGTAACCGTAGTAACATGCTTCCATCGAATATACCACTGACAAAATTTAGAGTAGGTACAGTTTGGATGACTTCTATTTACCTTGCATAAAGATAATGAATTCCAGTATATATAAATGTCACAATAACATTAAATTGGATGAATCAGAACACACGTAGACCAAGTCCTAACTAACTAACTCACTGGCACAATCGAACCCGTAGGTTCATGACCGCACGGACATAAGCTCTCCATACATCCCTATCCTGAGCCAATGTTTTCCAATCATCCCCTCTATAATCTTTCCCTCAAATCATGGTTAATGTTATTCTCCCACTTCATTCTTGGTCTACCAACTGGGCGTTTTCCCTCTGGTTTTCCTACAAGAAGCTTCCATGCACGTCTTTCATTCCCCCATTCGTGCCACATGTCCTGCCCATCGCAGTAGACCAAGTACTATATGTCATATTTGGAGAAACAAGATGTTAAAATAAATTAATCCACAAATAATTCTAGGGAGTATTTCAAAACTCTCTTTGCAATTACAATTATTTTTAATCCTATACATTACACATATGAACATAGTGAAATGTAGTTAGAATTATTTTAACATTAGTTTTTCCATGAAATTTGCCCGAGCACAGTATGTATGCATGTGCTTTGAATAATCAAATTATCAATTCTGTTCGTAATACACAGTTAGGAGCTTTTTATATATTTTTTAACGCCTGTCTGTCAGAATTATTTTGTACGATCAAAAAGTATGCTCCACATTATATGATGTTATGGGAGCAATCGTGTACTGCACTACATATATGATAGTTTGATGTAAGTGAGAATAATATTGGCCTTTACCTACAAGAACTTTACAAATTTCATAAACTGTGGAGCAAGACCTTATTTCACAGCACAGCTTCAAGTTTAGCAGCAGCAGTCTTACCTACATTTAAATACTGTAATCCATTCATAAAATAAGGACTGTCCTTAGGTAGCAAAAAGGAATAGGTTTCTACCTGAGAAAAAAGAGTGGGTGGTTATTATTCTAACATTGTTATTCTACTTATTCATGTTCTTGTCACAGATTAGGAAATCCCTGTTCTTTTTCTGTAGTTTCTGACAAAAGCCTCCACTCCACTTGGTCATTCCATCTCTCCTTTTTTCAATTATTTTCTTTTATCAAATCTATTTATCTTGTTCCAGATGGGATACTTAGGAATTTTCGCGTGTGTACCATATTACATTGTCAAAAAATTTCAAAACTACAGTCACTCCAAAAATGTTTCTAACGAATTAGTAGAAATTTTATTTTAAAAAATTGAAAGTTGAAAAATATGAAGGAATATTAAATTTTTACAGAAATATGAACATTTCGCCAAAATATTATGAAATATGAAAAAATATGAAGGTCTTACTTGATTCTACATATCCTAAAATGTAAAGATACTTTGTCTCGGCGCTCTCTGACCAATAGTTTAAAACATGAAATTTCATAAAAATCCTCGCTCTACTTATGAATATAAAGCAACAGTAAATCGGAATGTGGGACACCAAGATAGCGTTGGAAAGAGTCAATTTAACTGTAATTTTGTACTAGAGCATGCCATTAGAACTTTAGAGAATGAGGAAGGCTTACAACTCAATGGTATTAATAAGCTGTTAGTTTATGCTGATGATGTAGTATTGTTGGCCGATAGCGAGGAGATGCTAAAGGACAATGCGCACATACTGTTGAGTAACACTAAGAAATTAGGACTGGAAGTAAATATCAATAAAACTAAATATATGGTCACACGTAGAAATTCATTATATAATGGAAATGGACAGCTAATGACAAATGAGGGAAATTTTGAGGAAGTGGCTGAATTCAAATACTTAGGAACAATAATCACAAATAGGAATGAGATGCACAAAGAAATTAAACATAGGCTCAATTCTGGAAATGCGTGCTATTATGCATTGCAGAGACTCTTGGTTTCCCAACTCCTTTCAAAAAACGTTAAATTGAAAATATATAAAACTATTATTCTACCAGTTATATTATATGGGTGCGAAACATGTACTCTTACTTTAAGGGAGGAAAGGAGATTACAAGTATTTGAGAATAAAGTACTTAGGAAAATTTTTGGACCACAGAGAGATAAACAGACAGGAGAATGGAGAAGACTACTTAACAATGAACTACATGGTCTTTATAGGAAGCCAGATATAATAAGAACAGTTAAGTCTCGTAGACTGCGATGGGCAGGACATGTTGCACGTATGGGGAATGAAAGACTTGCATGTAAGGTTCTTGTAGGAAAGCCAGAGGGAAAACGCCCAGTTGGTAGACCAAGAATGAGGTGGGAGAATAACATTAACTATGATTTGAGGGAAGTAGATTATACAGGGAATGATTGGAAAGCATTAGGTCAGGATAGGGATGTATGGAGAGCTTATGTCCGTGAGGCCATGAACCTACTGGTTCGATAGTGCCAGTGAGTAAGTAAGTATATTTTGCATAAAACGGGATCTGTCCAATGCGGAAACGGAAGGATATTTCTACACAATTCATGAAAAAAATTATAAAGCGGAAAGGCAGATAAATAAATTAGTTTCTATTTCATTGAATTCCCGTTAGGCCAAGAAAACAATAAGGAATGATTCTTGCATTCGGATGAAGTAGAGATTCTACTTGTACCTGAAATTTTCTTTCAGCCTCACTGCACACCCGTTATGCGAAATACAGATACCTGTCTTACAAAGAACCACCATCTTAAATTAGTTTAAATTCTCAGACTGATCTTTCACAGGTAGCGTTCTGAATTTACCAATAAATATAGCTAAAAGTGTGTATCATTGTCATTAAACGAAAAAGTGAACGTGATTGAAGATAAATCTCCTAATTTCCGGACCGATACTCCAAAGTCAAGCTCTAGCTGTTGCTAAATCCCTAGAGAATAACAATTTCAAGGCATCCTCAGGTTGGCTGTACAGTTTTACAAGACGACACAATGTAGTGTGGAATGAAATTTGCAGAGAATCAAAGGATGTGGACGAAAGTGTAGTTAGTGACGGGAAACCAAAACTGCATACTTTAATTTCAGGTTACGCGCCTAAGAGACATTTTAACGCTGACGAAACGGGACTTTTTTTCGCGCTTTTCCGTAGAAGTCGCTCGTATATACTATACTTCACTTTTCAACGGCAGCGAAACTACAATTAATCCAAGGTACATAAAAAGACATACGGTACTTTATAATCTAAGATTATTAATAGATTTTAGTTTTTTTATAATGCGAGATTTTGTCTAATGTAGAAAAAATGGTCCCATGCGATTCCGCTTTGAGCAAGTTTTACTGTATATGTATGGACGAGGTCATTGTACAATGGCAATCAAGTTTAACCACAGATTTTAAAGTTGGCATTACAATTCTAATACCAGCGAGGAGATACTAAAGGACAACACGCACACATTATTGAGTAACACTAAGAAATTAGGACTGGAAGTAAATATCAATAAAACTAAATATATGGTCACACGTAGAAATGCATTATATAATGGAAATGGGCAGCTAATGACAAATGAGGGAAATTTTGAGGAAGTGGCTGAATTCAAATACCTAGGAACAATAATCACAAGTAGGAATGAGATGCACAAAGAAATTAAACATAGGCTCAATTCTGGAAATGCGTGCTATTATGCATTGCAGAGACTCTTAATGTCCCAACTCCTTTCAAAAACGTTAAACTGAAAATATATAAAACTATTATTCTACCAGTTATATTATATGGATGCGAAACATGGACTCTTACTTTAAGGGAGGAAAGGAGATTACAAGTATTTGAGAATAAAGTACTTAGGAAAATTTTTGGACCAAAGAGAGATGAACAGACAGATGAATGGAGAAGACTACATAACAATGAACTACATGGTCTGCACACAAGAAAGCTGGTGAGATTTTTCATTGAACTTACAAAATACATTTAAAATAACCGTTTTTTTACCATTAGTCAAAGTTTTGCCAGACTTGTGTTTTAAACATTTAGATGGCAACACAGCAACAGAAGACTCGACACCTTCCGCCATTCTGTTGCATCAGAATCAACTGAAGCATGACTCAATTAACTGTTTTAACTTGTAATCATTGATTAGTTATATTTCAGAATATTTTCTGTGTTATATTATTTTCATTCACGAAGAAAAACAAGTATATTCAGATGATATATTTTTTATTTAAAGAAGGGAACTACTTTATTATTGTATACTTATATGGTGTATACAACGTACTTATTGCTTCTGCATCGTACGTCGGTGTCCATAACCAATGAAAAGCGAGCAGGTCACGTTTTGAGAGCCTTCAGCTGTCTGTATCTCACAAAATCTAATATTGAATTTTGGACTTTCATTTGTCTGATGGTTGTATTTCTGATTTTTTTTATTTTATTTTATTTTATTTATTTTTTTCCAATTTAGAGTCTAGCATCTAAAGCAATCCATTTCATTAGACTTAGGTTTTAAATTCAAATTTTTATTCAAACACATATTGTTAATAAGACATTAATGAAAAATATTTTATGATTATTCGCACATTGTCTTATTACAGTCACGGTTATTAAATTCCAGGATATTTAAATGGTCATGACATGTAGCTCCAAAGGTGAATGGAGAAGATTACATAACAATGAACTACATGGTCTTTATAGGAAGCCAGATATAATAAGAACAGTTAAGTCTCGTATACTGCGATGGGCAGGACATGCTGCACGTATGGGGAATGAAAGACGTGCCTGGAAACTTCTTGTAGGAAAGCCAGAAGGAAAACGCCCAGTTGGTAGACCAAGAATGAGGTGGGAGAACAACATTAACTATGATTTGAGGGAAGTAGATTATACAGGGAATGATTGGAAAGCATTAGCTCAGGATAGGGATGTATGGAGAGCTTATGTCCGCGCGGCATGAACCTACGGGTTCGATAGTGCCAGTGAGTAAGTAAGTATGTAGCTCCAAAAGATAATAATAATAATAATAATAAGATATGGTGCTGAAGTCTGGCAAATTCCTACCAGGGAAATGAAAAGAATTTTAAGTACAGAAATGGATGTTTTAAGAAGATCAGCTGGAAAATCTAGAATGGATAGAATACGAAATAAGGGAAATTATGGGTGTACAAGAGGAGTCGGACATCATAGACATTATAGAAAAGAAAAGATTACAGTGGTACGGCCATGTCAAAAGAATGCCAGAGCAAAGATTGCCAAAAATGGTTATGGAATGGATCCTAATGGAAAGGAGGAAGAGAGGAAGACCAAAGACAACTTGGATAGAAGGGGTACAAGCAGCTATGAATATCAGAGGAATGGAGGAAGATCAATGGATGGACAGAGAGGAATGGTGTTTGGTTTCCGGAAGATGACGGCAGCTGCCATGATACCGGATGATGATGAAATAATAATGAAAATATAATATTTTATTTAAGCTCTCTTCCATTCAACCAGTGAATAATAAAATCATACAAAAATTAAATACTTATTACAATTTCTAAATTATATTAAAATATTGACTAAACAAAGCACAATGCAGATGGGTGTAATATTAGCTAACACTAACAAAACATGGAATTGAAATAAAATAAAACAAGAAAAGCTTCCTTGATTAATATTTATAGATATATACAAAAATGACAATATGAATGTTTCTAATTATTTATTTGGAAACCCTTGGTAACGTAACTGGCCCCCCATTACTTACTAGGAGAAGGCTATTTGGTAACGTAATAGGCCGATACTAAATTAGAAATTAAAATGTCTAATTATATATAAATATTTTATTTCAAAACAAATAAACATATTGAACCACGACAACATGAAGTACAATGTTATTCCTGTTTAGAAACTGAGAATATCCTTATGTATACTTGCAATATCTCTCCGCTTTTTATGATTTCCTATGAATTTCTATGCTGCTATTTAGAGAGGTCAAGAGAGTTCCCAACTTAAAGTTTAGACTAAATTTACCAATAAAATTTATAGCTGAAATGGTATAATTTTGACTTACTTCTTAAATGAAAATCCACTAGAATGATATAACTTAAAATATTCTCTACTTAAAATTTGCAATTGGACGTCATGCCCAGGACCTCAAAGTCCATACTACTTGGTGAATGTCTTTTGATTCAAATGAAAAATATCTAAAATATGTGGATTAGTAATTTATATCATCCAGATGTGTGCACTTTGGGCTTTAAACCTGAAACCTCTCATGCTTTCTAGTTTGTTTAAACATATATTTTTGATAATCATTAATTCTTTCAAGAACCTTATTGTTAATCTTTTGTGTAATAGACATATGATAGTATGAAAAGGCCTCTAAGCAAAATTTACCGAATTTTCCCATCCTAGTAAGTTACTGCCTTGGGTTTCCTAGATGTCAGTATCAGGTGGAACGCTGACCACAGACCACTCAAATGACATCTATATGAAAACAAGATTAAGTAAATTAGTATGGTTCAAATTCTTCCCTGTAGGGGGAGAGCACTCAAATCTCTGTTAAGGGAAAAACGGGCTTACAAGAAGATTGTTCGTCTTTTCTGTAATAGACATATGATAGTATTCTAAGTTTTAATATTTCATCCCATTTTAAGTTTTATATAATTTTACCAGACATATTTTCAAAATATTATAACTCTTACCATTTATCCAAATTATTACCCCCTTATTATATTTTATATAATTTTATTTATCCCAATTCATTACACTTGGGAAAAACCCTTAGGAAAGCCTAGGTCTAGATGGGAGGATAATATTTGAATGGATTTAGGGAACCTGGTTCAGTTGGATAAGGATAGGCACCAGCAGAGTGCTTCGGTGAATATGGCATTGAATCAGTGGGTTTCATAAGGTATAGAGGTAGTTTAAAAAATGAAAACCAACTGTCATTATGTACTTTTTTAATAATACATTAACAAAAATTTAACAAAACTAAGTAAATGTGTTGATAATAGAGAAATAAACAGACTAAACTTCATTTGCTAATGTTTATACTCATAACTAGAAACCGGACGTTAGGCACTTAAAAAATTCAAAATAGGCAGGCAAAAAGGCACTAAAAATCATTAATAGAGGCATTAAACATTCAAAATAGGCTCTTACAAAAAATGGACTACAACATAGTTTTTTATTGCATGTTTTCCTCAGTCATTATTGGCTAATGAAAAATTTCAAAAGCCACTGCATTTAAATAAATAACAGTTTTTTACAGCTTTACGTAAAGATTATAAACATATATTATAAATAGCATACGAAGATATCAGAGATGATTTTGAAACTTGTTTTGCCTTATCACAAAGAGCGTACTTATGTTTTGCAGTGTGTACGTGCTGCGAACCAAGACACTTCTTCGCGCAGTTCACAGAAATTTTACACACTTTTCAAAACAATATTGAACCGTCACTTGAGAATATTTCCGCAACTAAATATTTCACGAAATTGGTCAGTTTGTCTTTTACTGTTGTCTGTTTTTTAGGCATTGTAAAACAACTGTTCTAAAGGTAAAAAAGAGTAAGCCACATACACTTGTTGCACCACTTTGTCTTTGAAGCACCTGTCTGTGAATGAGGACTACTGACTGAATTCAGTGTTACCAACATCAAGCCTTAGATCCAGAGTGAATTGAGAGGGAAACCATCTCCCTGCTAGGTTATTGGTTTATTGCCACCCTTATCCTAACATATTTTAACAGAATTTATAAAAAGAACATTTGAAAATTTTTATGCAATGATATGTATCATGAACTTTGTCCATTTCAATTAATTTCATTGATATACTAAGTTAATTTCGAGAAAAAATGTCAAATAGGCATTTATAGGTATTGTAAGCTGAAATAGGCATTTATAGGCAAAATGAACCTCATGGAAAACAACTCTAGGGTCGTTGGTATGAACTTATATGAAGACACTTTTACAATATCTATAATACATAACTGTAGACATTTTGAGGCCAAAATACTTCCCATCTTAACATATGGAATAGAAATCATTTGGACTGACCTCTGTTACGGAGACTTAAACACCAAAAAAAAGTGAAAGCAAGATTCCTAAAAGCAGCAATGGGGATCTCGAAATTTGCTCCATCTAGACTTGTGTATGAATTAGCACGGGAAACTTTCCTCGTGGAAGATCTACACATTAAGTTCCTGCTACCAGCTACTAAACAGGAAACTACATTGAAGAAAATAAGACAAAACAAGACAAAAGAAATACCAGACAATTTTTATGCAAGAGATGCAATGATCAATCGAGACTAGACTGGACCAAACAACAAGATACGCAGTGCAATAATAAGACTGGCAATGAATGGATATCACCACAAACTCTGCAAAAATTCAAACTATCATGATCCGTCAAGTGACTGCGTGTGTAAGCTCTGTGATAAACCGTGTGAATGATATAATTTCAGGGTCTGTTTAAAGAGAACACAATCGTTGCTGGTATACAGCAGAGACATAAACTAATGCACTTTTGTGCACGTTTTTCCTATTATTATAACTGTAGGCATTTTCCCTAACATCCGGTCTCTACTCTTAACATAAATTTGGCTAATCTGAATTACTTATTAAATACTACTCCATGAAATGGAGTTTTAAGTTATTAGTAATATGTAAACAAACAATTTTATTACATATAGAAGAGAAATCAATGATAGAAGAAATTAAGAAATATTTCCACCAGAATTTTTTATTAAAAATTTGCTGGTGTTGTATTTTTGTTAGGAAACTCATCATGAATATTTTGTAGACAGTTAAGTCTCTAAGACATACATCTTTGATTAGACCTTTGAGATAATGATATTTAATTTTGAAAACAAAAATTTACACTTCTAATTGACTTGTGAATAGTAAACTCTCTTCTATAATATATTGATTATTTTTGGAGCTTTATGAATCACACAAAATTATATTGTCATGAGAAAAAAAAATCTTTAAATTTGATTTCTGTCCACAAATTAATATATAATTAAATATTAAAGCTTTTTTAATAATGGGAGACATAATAAAAGTTATAAATCTAAAATAAAATATCATATCCCAAAGATCTAATCACAGATGGAAGTTTCATATCTCAAGGTATTGAAATTATAAAATAAACTCTGTACTTTACAATTGAAAATGTTTTATGAATTTGTTTTAAAATTCATCTGTAAAACTCCACTATCAATTCTAGTAATGTATGTAACAAGTCACAAAAATACTGTGGTAATACGAATTTTAATCATAACACTTCACAAAGATGCTATCAATATAAAATTTTCCAATCATTTTCTGAGAAAAACATTTTGAGAAGTAAGGTGAAAATTATAGAAATATTTATTGTAGATAAAAATCAATTGCTAGAGTATGCAAAATCACAATCTAATGTTGCTTTCATTAAATTAATCTCATAGTGTTTGTTACTTCCTTCAAATACCAATAATGTTACTTTCAAAAAGCAGCAGATGGCAGTTTGAAGAGTAATTCCTTCAAAAGAACACCAGATGGCAGTCTAGAGAATTACCGGCAAAAAGGAAAAAATTGACAGTTGTGAAAACAGCTGATGATGACGACAACGTGTCGCCGATATTGCAGTGCTGTGTTTAAAAAAACATAGAAGTATGAGGTAAGAAGAAATCACGATTCATTTAATTATTATTAATGACTGATAAGTTATAGCACTGACTGCCAGGAAACACTAATTGGGATATACCAGTTAATGTTGGTACTTCATTAAGTTATGTAGGTAGGAAGTAACACTATGAGCTTTATTTTATTTTTGTTTAGTTGTTTCTTGACTCACCTCATACTTCTTAACTCCCTCGCATATCTAGATTTTGTCACTGTATTTGTGACATTCTCAATTACGTATGTTCACATGAGTTGTGAACGTGAACAGCATTGAGAATGTCACAAATACAGTGACGAAATCTAGATATGCGAGGGAGTTAAGGAGTATGAGGTGAGTCAAGAAACAACTAAACAAAATTGGTACTTCATATTTGGCCTCAGAAAGCAAAAGGTCCCGGGTTTGAGTCTCGGCGAAAATTTTTCTCTTCAAATATAATTTATCCTTCAGTGAGAAGTGTTAAATCAATAATAAAAACCAATTGGCACTTTGTATTTGCAAAGATAATGCTTGTAAAAATGTACATGAAATTTTTTTAATGATTCCAAGTTGTTGCACCATGAATATAACTAAGTAATGTCAAAAATCAATTCTCATTTTATGGAGTAAAGAAATCCTTATTTGGGGACATATTTATTTTATACATATGGACTACAAATACTGGTATTCATTTTTCATAACATATCATTAAATAATACTAAAGCTTAAGAAATGCAAAAAATATAAACCATTTATTTGGGGATTTTTATTATTTTTTATGGAGTACAAATTCAGTCCTATATAATTTTTCATAATTTAACATGGATGGATCAGAAAGTACTGCACAATTTTTTCTGCATTAACATTGTGACTGAGATGTAGAAATTTTACAGAGATACAGTTTGAAGTGTTCACTATAGACAATATTTATTTCATGTGCAGCTCTAACCAGACAAGCGTAAACTATGCTGCAAAGATGTTACGCATGTTATTGTCATCAAGATGTGAAGAGAAGTGCAATTCTTGTGGGCAAAAGGACATAACCAACTGAAATTTTCAGGGACACGTGTGGTGTGTATGGGGGGGAGGAAACAATTTCTGTTTGTGTTAAATGTAAAGAAGGAAAAATTGAGAAAGTTATTTTGACCTATAAAGAAATGTTCCTAGTAAGATATCACATAAAGGATTATATATTTTACTGCAATATCATTCATGTTGGTAAAAACATGATTTTAAATATGGGCAAGATTGTATTGACTATAACATCTGTAGTGGAGACCATTCTTCAAGGAGAGCCATAAGAACATTTGTGATTCGTCATGTTCCTGCCAGTTGCGCAGCAAGTGATAAGATTGACTGCTTTAAGTTGCAGAAGGGCTTGACTTTCAAAAAATAACCTGTTACTGTTTTTTGAACCATGGTTGTACCACTACATGCCCAAAACTTGCCGACCATAGATTTGACATAGATGCAGAAGTGTGATCAGCTGTCTGCAGATGGCTATACTCCATCCAGACTTCTTTGTACAGGGTATACTGAAACTGGTACTACAGGGGGAAGACTGTTGAGAAAGTTGGCGACCATGTAGAAAAGTAGCCAAAAGATGTGAATTATTATAGGAAATATCTCTATGAGGTTTAATTAAAAATTTTAAATCAAATTCTTTGCACCTCAGCTCATATCCTGTCTTCTTTTTAGATGAATTTCATAACCTTAATGGTTACATCTTAAATAGTTTCACCACCGATGTTCTGTTCAACAGATGGAGTAAGAAGCAGTGCTCCTGGACATCGGTCGTGTAACTACTGAAGATGCAACTGCATAGGTTACAGAACTGGTCTAAAAATAAAACAGGATATGACGTGATGTGTAAAGAATTTTATTTTAAATTTTAAAAGATGCGAGTTCATTTGTGTTTTTTTTTAATTATTGTGCATTGCTTTCCGATCCACTCAGGTAATATCACTGGATATACTAGTATAGGCTGAGGGGGAACAACCTGCTGTAGGGGTAATGTTGTTGGGGAAGCGTGTTCAGACAGGAAGACTATAATCAATTGAATTGGTGTTTACTTGACGAAAATCCACATGTTCACTAATTAAATAAAAATAAAACTGTTAAAGTTTTGTACGATTTTCACATTTATTCAAATTCAAATTCGTTACAGCTGTTTCAGTACTTTGTACCTTCTTCAGACAAATTTAATTCAAATTTTAAAATTTTACATGTTTGTAACAAAGGGAAAAAAAAACTTGATATTTTAGAAATTGTAGAAATAAATATATTTAAAAAAAAGATTGTCTGAAGAAGGTACAAAGTACTGAAACAGCTGTAACGAATTTGTATTTAAATAAATATGAAAATTGCATAAAACTTTAACAATTTTATTTTTATTTAATTAATACAGAAATAAAATAAAATAAACATTTTCGAAACATACTACTTACATTATTCAAAACAGTAAGACTAGACGTGGTAGCTTGAAGTCTAAGATTCCTCCATTATACAATTTCTTCACTGCAGCTGTATTGGTTCCACACTAGTTTGTTTTTGCTCATTCCATCCCCTATAGCAAGTTGTTTAGCTGAGCATTTAACAGTAATTAGAAATTTAAATAATATGAAAAATGGATTATGATTATGGAATATGCCTAATGAATTAAACAAATCACATATTTGAGGCACAACATCAAATTAAGAAGAGCAGCATTAAAGCATGAGGTACATTGTCAAAATATATGGCACAACATCTAAATATCCTGAATAAATTATTTGTTTTATTATTTTTTTCCTTAAAATACTGTTATTAAATAATGAGGCACAATATCAAAATGTTATATTATATTTTTTTTTTACCTTGTATACTACCATCTTCCTCAACAATACCTCCAAGACCAATCATCAGCTGTATAAATGCACCAAATTGCAAATTATCCAAATTTACTACCCAAAAATTTAAAAAAGAAAAACATAGTTGAGGAAGACTGCTGTATACAAGGTAAAAAAAATTATAATTTAATATTGTCATAACCTTAACGATATTATGAACTTAAAAAGTATAGAAACATCAAAATATCCCAAATAAGTAATTTATTTTATTATTTGTTCCTTAAAATACTGTTATTAAACAATGAGGCACTGCATATCACTACATGTAGTTAAAGCCAAAAAATTATAAATTCTGGAGTAGAGAATTAAATCATTTATTTAAATATATTTTGATGTTGTACTTCAAATGCATTACAAATACTGGTTGTACATAATTTTTCATAACAGCATACGGAATAAGAACACAGTTTCCTAACTCCATTATATTCTTAGCATCTACAGTAATGTTCGAGACGGGATTACTGACAGTTATAGTTTGATTATTTTTTGTGTTTTCACAGGAAAATTCATATTTAAAATTAGAGGAATCTCCTTTTGTATCAACACGCATGACAATACAATAAAATATATTATCTTTCACACCAGATCTTACTATGAACATTTCTTTATAGGTCCAAATAACTTTCTCGATTTCTACTTCCTTAGAGTTATCAGGATGAGAAATGAGCTGTGCTTTTTCGCCATCAGGAACAAAAATAGTCTCTTCGGAATGATTGTCAGATAAATGTTTCCTCATTGAGAAAATTGAACCATTCCAAATGCATTTCTTAGTGGAATTAAATGGACAAGGTCGTGGAATGTAAATGCATTTCTTTTTATGTTCATTAATAGCATCAGCCGCAAACATTTCTTCGCATCCCCACTTCTTATTAATGCAGTAGAATTTAAGACTTGATGCAATTTTATCAAGAATTATATTATTAGACGTGGAGATATCACACCTGCAAGTTGGGCATTGTCCGAGTTTCTGAGAACACTTACTACACACACAATGTCCATTAGTGCATATAATTTGTATTGGAGGCATCATGAACTCCATGCAAACTGGACATTCTAATTCCTTTAAAATGATGTTGTTCAGATCTTCACTCTTCCTTGCCATAATTTTTAACACTCCCTGAAAATGAGGAATGATATTAAATAGAATAGCTGCTAAAAGTTGTAGATGCTATAACAAAATTTAATTTTATCTTACTATCTGCATTAAAATCTAACTAAAAAGAAACTGAAGTATTTACTAACAAGTGTTTGAGAATCATAACAGGAATATGGTGGCTGAGGATCATATCAAACAAACTACGGAAAATAATCTACCAACGGGAATTTGGAAAAGAGATTGAAAATGGAATGGATTGGTCATGTGATGATCAGAGACTGGTCAAGAAACTCTACAAATGGAAACCTATAGGAGACAGAGCTGTTGGAAGACCGAAGATCAGATGGGAGGATGACAAAATTTACGATCTAAAGAAAATGAAAGTGACTAATTTGAATATGGCAAGAGACAGATTGGCATGGAGGAGGATTGTTGAGAAGGCCAAAACTTTCACTTTTGAGGTTGTCGTGCGTTAAGATGATGATGATGATGATGATTGGTCATGTGATGAAGAGTGAAGATGGAAACATTTTGACTTTCTGATCGAAATCTCCAAGGATCTACCAAAAGAATAGGCAGATGAATCATATGTACAGCACTAGAAGAGTTAGGATAGAGTTGGAATGAAATCAAGATATTGGTGAAAAGTAGTGCATTTGTTTTTACGAAACCTAAAGTCTTCAGATCTGAGACACTCGGTTTTAAAGTCCCTTGAGAAAAGTTATTCCTTGGATTTTCCTTCCTAAACAAATCCATCTACCTCGGCCTCTTTTGAACTCGCGATTCTCGGGATCAGTGGCAACAAACCTAACTATTAGAACATTGTTTCCCAACCTGTGGTTCGCGAAATATTTCAAGGGGTTCGCCAAAACTTTTCCGTAATGGCGGGTTTCGAGGTTAGGCTTATTATTGTTTCCTTAATTTCTGCGACTTTGTAACAACGACGACAACAACAACAACAACAACAACAAACATTAATATTTAATTTTAGGAAGTGATATTTTGAGGTTATTTTTTATAATATTATTAACATTAATATTGGGGGCACGCCGTAGCGTAGTGGTTAAGGCACTGAGCTACAAACCGGAGGGTCGAGGGTTCAAGTCCCGTTGGGGTCAGGATTTTTAAACTGACCCAAACCCTCTGGCGGCACTATGACCCTGGGGTCGACTCAGCCTCTAACGGAAATGAGTACCAGACGCTTGTTCTTGGGGTAAAGGCGGCCGTCACGCAGGGCTGACAACCCGGCTGACATAAAGTGCCGATTGCCTAGAAAAAGTGGGAGCCTTAACCTCCTACTACCCCAAGGGCCTCCTGAGGCCTGTTGTGGGATCACTTTACTTTTACATTAATATTGAGATAAGATAATCAGACTAAAAATAATACAATAATAAACATTATTATATTAAAATTAAATTAACCCTATAATGTTCATTTATCACATTATTTCCACAATAAATTAATATTTACCGCAAATTCCTGACTTACAGTTAACCCTTAAATTCGTAATGTATCCTTTTGGATACATTAGTTGGTTTAATTAATTTAACATTTTAAATAAATCAGAAGAAAACGAACAAAAAGAAACCACTTAATTGTGTGTCTAATTATACAATATACATAATAATAACAGTTATATAAGATTCCATTTTCAGTGCGGTCCGCCACATTCAAATAACTAAGGGAAGAAATTTGTGTTTTGCCAATTTTAAGGGTTAACGTAACAATGCATTTCATTTCGCTACAACTACGCCTACACGTTGTGTAACTTTCAAACCGTAACTAGAGTAACTTTCGGTTTTAACCGTTAAGGGGTTAATTTAAGGTAATTAAACCTTTTCCTTGGAATTAAATTTTATTTACTGTATACGTATTTAAAAATCAGTTATCATGATGAACAAGCACAGATGTCTCTCACACAAACGTAAACATCAGAGAAGTTATCATTTGGTCGGCTGAGCAATTTGAAAGCGACAAATATGAGTCATTAAAATATTTTGTTTTTATCCGTTAATAATCACTTCCTGGCTAGTTTCAGGGTAGTCGGTTTATACAGTGCAGTCACTTTGTAACTAGATCTGGTCATTTTCAAAACGTAACTAGCTACAAATTTGTGAAAAAGCCACTAATAGTTTTTCTGGTCATTTAACGCATTTTCTTTAGCCACTTCTAGCCGTATTTATTACAATTTGATTATTTTGTATAAATTGTGTAACAATAACGGGTGGAGGTTGATAGATTTTATGACTGACTAAAAAATAAATTAAGCAAAATGAGTATATTCTTTCCAAATAAACTGGACATCCTCTGATGGTATAATCAGACCATGTATTAATGCTAAACAGGCTCAAGTAATATATATATATATATATATATATATATATATATATATATATATATACTTAAAGTTAAAAGAAAAATAAATGAATTATCACTTTTTAAAAAATCAGAATTATAGAATTATTCGTTGTAATATGTTTATTTCTTTAAAAAATATATATTTTCATAATTTAAGCATTTTCTGTGGACCTATGGCAAACGAATTACGGAAGGAGGTAGTGAAGTGCTTTGTGTGGATGGAGCATTGTATAGTGCAGACACATTACGACGGAATGAGGAAAAGCTACTGGAAGTTTTATTAGATGTGGATATGGAGAAGGATGGAACGTATAAAAATGGACAGACAAAATAAAAAAATAAAGATGTACTAGACAAAGTGGGTGAAGGAAGATCAATGTCGGAACTCATAAAGAAGAGGAAAAGAAATTGGATTGGCTAAGAAGCTGGCTGCTGATGGAAACCTTAGAAGGAATGGTCAACGGAAAGAAAGTTAGAGGCAGAAAAATACATCAGAATATAGACAATATTAAAATAAACTATTTGTATGCGAATACAAAAAGGAAAGCCGAGTTAAGGACAGAGTGAAGAATGCTGAGTTTGCAGTGAAAGACCTGCTCTAGGGCAAATCACTGTGTATGTATTGTAATATAATTACATCAATCCCAATAAAGTAAAAGCAAAAATATGGACAAAATTGTACTTAGACGTACAGATTAGCAAGTCCACTTTTTAAGTTTTAAATTAAAGCTTCCTTCACGGATAAAACATATTTTAGCCACTTTTAGGAGTCTGTTTTAACCACTTTTATTGGCAACCCTTGGGTATATGCTCTATTTTCATTGTCATATTCTAATTTCTGTATTTCTAATTCTTTCCAGTCGAGATTTTCTGGTAGCTCTTCTCCAAAAATCCATTTCAAGTGCAGTTATTCTGTTAGCATGTTGTGTCCAAACTTTCTCATCCATATTGTTTATTACGTCACGTAAATATATAAGCAATTTAAAAAAAACTGCAAATGGATATGCACAAACGAGCCATAATCTTAAATAGAGATGCTACATTGTCAACTTTGTTTATGTAAAACATTATGTATCGAACTATATCTTCGGTAGCGTCCTGACGTAGAATTCAAGGACATAATACTTCCAGGCTACACTAATCGATAACTCTCAAACTTCTACGGGGACAAAAATGCACTGTCTAGTTTATTAGTAATAATAGCCCAATATTAAATGTTTACGTGTCAACCAACAATTTCGTTCAAATTGAAATATATTTAAAATCTAACTAACCGAAATTCAACCAAACCAATAATAAACGTTACGTCAAATATAAGATTGGCGTGTTTTTTTGTTAGCTTTTAGGTTTTAAGAACGATGTGTGAATTGAATTCAAATATAGGCCTAATAATTAAAATGTTAACACTGACATCGGGAAACATAATTTCATAATAATGTCTATATCATTGATTGTTTATTTGAACCAAATCCTTGGTTGACAAGTAAATATTTTATTTTAAATTTTTTGAAGTTCTGGAGGGGAAATAAGAAGTAAAAATAACGATGGAAAATTTGCAATTGTTTGCTTCAATGGAATATTGTGCTATAAAAATATAAGCAATAAAAATAAAATTAATGTATATATATATACACACAATTGTTGGACGCCCACACAGAAGTGGTCTCAACAATTTTAAGAATTCTAGCTTTCATGAAACTGGAACGAGCCACCAGGCTTAATCCCTGGATGATGATACAATTGTTAAAATCGTCATTACTTATGGAGTAGAACTTTGGTCATTAACAACACGTATCTTTTACCAACTGAAATGAATTTTATACAAAGTGCAGCAAGAATTTCAAGAAGAGAAAAAATTACAATTTCAATTATAAGGGAGAAAAAGAGGACTGAAAACACTATTTTAAATTATATTAAAATTCAGCAATTAAGATGGCACGGACATGTCCGGCGAATGAAAGAGGATCGACTAACAAAATGGAATGGAAACCCTGGGGAAGAAGAGGCAGAGGGATACCTAAAACTTCCTGGACTCATGGAATATAATACATTAAGGAGAAATATCTACAACCAGGAGATCGGATGGACCGACAAAATTGGCTATTGGGAATTGAACGATGTCAGAGACATTAAACAACCAATATAGGCCTATATAAAAACAATTTTTTTTATTCTTGGCCCACATGGGAAAGAAATAAAACCTGCGAATATGGATGTATGGATAGTAACCATATATTAAAATTATTATAATTTATGTAATTATTTAGATACTATATTTGTTTTAAATTCGTATGCACATTAAATTGTAAACAAAAGCCGCCAATAATTGATTGTACTTACTTTTGCTGTGTGTTTCTCTTACACATCAATTAGAAATTGATGTTACCTAAACCGTAACTACGCTGCCTAATAATCTCCCGCAGTCTTTATAAACTATCGCTTTGCAGCGCTGCCAACTTAACAAAGGAATAACACTATAACAAAATCGAAAATTTTAATACTACCAACAGAACAGACTAGAACCACCCTTACACAAAAGTTTATAATCTCTAGATTTATTCTTAATTCAAATTATACATAATTATATCTAACTCACTCGCTGGCACTATCGAACTCGAGGATTCATGGCCGCGCAGACATAAGCTCTCCATATATCCCTATTTCGAGCTTTTATTTGCAATCATTCTCCGTATCTTTTATCTCCCTCGAATCATTGTTAAAGTTATTCTCCCATCTGATTCTTGGCCTACATACAGGTTGCTTTTCTTGTGGTTTTCCTAAAAGAAGTTTCGGGGTTTCTATGCCAACTACACAAATTCAAATAAAAATAACAGAAAAACACACAATTTATCGTTACAGTATGTGAATAATAACCTGAGAGTGTGTGTATATATATATATATATATATATATATATATATTTATTTATTTATTTATTTACTTATATACAGATTTTTAATGTTTACACATCTTTCCGTGCCTAAAGTTTTATTTTCCTTCTCCACTCGTCTCTATCCATCCACTCCATGTCCTCCAGTCCTCTTATTCTCATTCCAGTTCTTATTTCTTCCATCCACGAGTTTCGAGGTCTTTCTTTCCTTCTTCTTCCAGGTGGACACCATTCCAATGTTTTCCTGGGTAACCTTTCTTCTTGCATTCGTCGTACGTGCCTATAGGCCTACCAATTTAATTGCTTATATCTTATATAATATACTATTGAATGTCTAATATTCATATTTTTTTCTCATATGACAATATTTCTTATTTTTTTCTAATTTTGAACATCTTGCTGTTCTCCTCACGAAATCCATTTCCATCGACATAAGTTTGTGTTCTAAGTTTTTTATTGAATTTTCAAACTTCAGCTCCATATGTGACAGTACTTTTCACTATTGAATTATATATTTATAACTTATTTTGTCTTGTTATATACCTGTTCCATAAGATTCCATTCAGCATTGCTGTTATTGCTCTACCTTTATTTATTCTGTTCTTAATATCGCTTTCTTGTTTATCCTCTTTATCTACTTTTACTCCCAGATACTCAAATTCTTCACATCCTCTAATATACCCTTTTTATCTTCTAATGTTAAATCTTCGGTTTCGGCTCCACATCCCATATATATATTTTTTAATTGATTTCCATATATATATATATATATATATATATATATGTGTGTGTGTGTGTGTGTTGATTTTAAAAAATATGAAAAAAGTCTTAAAATGAAGTGAGAAGATGAGCTCAAAGTAACCAAAAATCACCATATTTACAATGTAAAATATCTATTAGTCATTGCTCAGGCAGCTTAGCCAAATTATCAAAAAACCCGTTAACAAACAAGTGAACGCTAAACTAATCTGGTGTACATTAACTCATCTATTTTCTCACTTAACTTGCCCATTTTCTCACCCTAACTTGCACACTATTGTAAGTGGACTCCTGGGATAGATTACCTTTATATGAGTAAATATGTTGGCAATTGGCTCTACCGAGAATGTATGTTATCACATTGGCCAACATAACCTAGCACCCAGTTATCCGATTGAATATTCACAGGTGGTGTAGAATGGCCGAAGTTTTTACGCCTCTGCTTCATTTCACATTCGTACCATATGCCTTGCCCATCGCAGTTTACGGTACTGAACTGTTCCTCGTCCTGAGGATTAATGACATCACATGTATTAAAATACCCTGGGTAGTGTTGGAACTCATTTACTACACTCGCTATGCATTAATTTTTCGTGAATGTTTCTGTGAGTAATTGAGAATTTTACATCTTGGAAGTGAGTTACTAGGCCTTCTTCTCTTTTAGTCTGGACCTTCTTCCATGACCTGCCAGGCATGGGAGGCTCTATTGGTAGTTACACTACCGCCTGTATAGCTCATGGAGTCATTAGGACTCACAAGCCCCACTACCACGTCAAGGTAGAGATACCGCAAACAAATAATGCACACAAAATATCGGGATGTTCAAACAATACTGTTTGGAAAAATAAAAATTTAAGAATAGATACAAAAGTAAGAATTTACAAATCTGTCATAAGACCAGTTCTAACATATGGTTGTGAATGCCGAACAGAAACTCAAAAAACAAAACAAATCAATGAAACAACCGAAATGAAAGTTTTAAGGAAAATCGCTCAGAGAGAAAATTCGCAGCTCTGTTATTAGAGAAGAATGTGAAATTGAACCTATAAACCCTTGGATAAATGATAGAAAACTAAATTGGAACGATCACATAGATAGAATGGAGAACAGTAGATTAGCGAAGAAAGTACGTGACTGGACATCTCAGCAGAAAAGGCCTTTAGGAAGACCACAACTACGATGGAAGGACGTCACCATACCCCGGACCTGTAGTGAATGAACACGCAACAAGCTGCAGCTTTCATGCATAGAAGAAGAAGAAGCTCAACAAAACACTACTACAGGAATGGAGTGTCCCCTTCTTATACATTCTAATTCCTAATAAAAATTGTAACGCTGGTATATTCAAATTCAAATTATATTCCTCTTAAAAATAGAACTTTGTAGATACAATTTAAAGCTATGAATTTGATAAAAACTTTGTAAACTAGTTCTCACTACTGTAGGAATAACTATCGAGTATCGCTAGCGACATTCCATGTAAATTACGGATGGCTTCTACGAACATTACATGCAAATGGGGCCTCTATATTCTTTGTGTAGAAGGGGGTTTGCATTTACCTTTTTAGCTGAATATGCGAGAATTTTATATATAAGTAATACTTTTTTGTGTAATCTTCCTTCATCGTATTTATCTTGTAGATACCAACATTAGAGTAACTTTAAAGCTGTCAAAATCAACGAAAACACACAAATTTTTAATATAAGGGTTTTCTTAAAGTGCGTTATTTTTTATTTTGGTAAGTCAAATTGAAAAAGTTTATTACATTAAGATTAAAATACACGTTCACTCTGGTCTTCCTCTTGTTTTTCTCCCGTCCAAGATAGACCAATACGGGAGAAGAACAAGAGGAAGACCAGCCAAGAGATGGATAGACAGTGAATGCACATCCAATACGTCTTCCTCCGAGGAGTGATTTTGGAAATAGACAGGATGAAAATCCTACAAATTACGATTAAGAAGAAGAAGAAGAAGACTTATTTATTGTTTATGAAACCGATTAAATTATTTAATTGTATAGGATTACATAACAGTGAGCTACTTGGTATTTATGGGAAAACAAATTTAATAAGAACAGTTAGGTCTCGTAGACTGCTATAGTTAGGATATGTGGTACGAATGGGGAATTAAAGAGGGGCATGGAAACTCCTTGTAGGAAAATCAAATGGAAACACCCAGTTGGTAGACCAAGAATGAGGTGGGAAAATAATATTAACCGTGATTTGAGGGAAGTAGCGTAGTGGTTAAGGCACTGAGCTACAAGCCGAAAGGTCGAGGGTTCAAGTCCCGGTGGGTCAGGATTTTTAAACTGACCCAAACCTTCTGGCGGCACTATGGCCCTGGGGTCGACTCAGCCTCTAACGGAAATGAGTACCAGACGCTTGTTCTGGGGGTAAAGGCGGCCGTCACGCAGGGCTGACAACCCGGCTGACATCAAGTGCGGATTGTCCAGAAATAGTGGGAGCCTTAACCTCCCACTACCCGAAGGGCCTCCTGAGGCCTGTAGTGGGATTACTTTACTTTTACTTTACTTAGATTATATATCGGATGATTAGAAAATACAAGCTCAGGATAGTGATGCATGGAGAGCTTATGTCTTGTTTAATGAAAGAAGAGTATTGTACGAAAGTATTTGTATATTATACAGGATCTTTTTATCGATGCCAGGTTCCAGCTCGAGAGCTTTTTTGGGTGATTAAAAAAACAAGTAGACGTATAGGGCTTTTTATGTCTAAAAAAAAGTACAGCAAAAGCTCCTTATTCACGGTTCCGTTATCCGCGTTTTTATTATTCGCGGGTTAAAAAATTGCGACACGTTCCTGTATTCGCGGCTAAAAAATTATTTATTCGCGGATCCAGTCGGTATATTACAAGGATTAATATCCTTTATTAACGCATCGGCAACTTTTTTTTGCTGTAGGCAAGTGCCAAGGCGGCTTTTACAAAGAGCGATCCAAACCAAATGGACAAATAAATATCAAAATAAAACAAACCTCATTGTCACTAAGCCTAAAGTTCGTTGTTAAAAGTCTCCGCCGCCGTATTTCACGTGCCGCAATGTCCGTTGATAAATGCAGCCCTCGCCACGATCGGTGTTTTATTGTTTCAAATTGTCATTCGTTGCAATAAGTTTGATTGAATAACACGTATCTCTTCTGCTTTGTTCCCAATATATAATGTCGAGTAAAAGGAAAGAAAAATTAGTTTCGAAGCGGGAAAAAAGCAGTGTTTCCGCTTAAAGTAAAGATATAAATGCTTGATCGTTTACGCGTTGGTGAGTCTTTTGCATCTGTATCACGCTGTTTCGATGTTAATGAAACAACTGTGCGATTCATCAAAATCCGAAGACATCACAGCTGAATTGAAATACCTTTTAAAAGAGGCAAAACAGAAAATAAATTACTAAGTTTTTTTAAGCCCTTGCTTAAGCCTCACAATAATATTTAATAGAAATTGTTCAAAATCTCTTTTTAAATTGATTTTATTTTGAATATTTTTATTTTATTTTGGAACCTTGGAACATATCCCCTATATATATCCATACAAATTACCATTCCATATCCGCTGCGTATTTACGTAATGTATGGTATTACATAAAACCTGAGTGTCATTAAATAAAATCATATTATTATGAAAATGTTCAGCTGCAGCAGATTTATGTGATTGACCTTGTTGACAGTGTCTTATGTGTTCTTTGATCCTGATATTAACTCATCGTTTTGTAGTTCCAATATTAAACTTTCCACAATTGCATGGGATAAGATATTTTTTTATTTTTTTACATTTATTTATTTAGCCTGGTGGAGTTAAGGCCATGTGGCCTTCTCTTCCACTCGCCAGAATATAACAATCACAATGAACTCTAATATTAAATACTAAATAAAAATTAGATCAAAAAGATAATATCTATTATATTACGATCTATAATGCAACTAGTTAATGTTAGTTAAAATTAAGACTAAAACTAATAATAAAATGTATACAATCAAGACACATTAAATTGTCCCTGTCTAATGTATATATAAGACAAAGAAAAATAATGAGATATAGATATACAGTACCGAAAAGTTTAGAATCTCTAATATCTTTGGTAGATCTAAAATATTCATGAAGTTTATTAGTAGGTGTTTATAAGGTTTTAATTTAATGTTTCTGAAGTTTACCTATACGATTTGTAACTTTATAGATATAAAGCAAAAACGCTTTTCCATTAATTTCTTTGTTATTTTTTTTAATTTCTTTCTTTCTTTCTCGTTTTCTTCCTTTTTGTTTTACCTTTGTTAACCTTTTTATCTCTTTCACACATACAAACATAAGATAGGACACACACCCAGACCCAAGGTGGATATTTAAAATCCCCTACCCTGCCGGGAATCGAACCCGGGTCGCCGGAGTGGAAGGCAGGGACTCTACCGACTACGCCACGGCGACGGACTATTTATTTTTTCCCTGTCGTTTTATGATTTTTGTTAACTTTATCTTATCACTGATACACACTCGGACCCAAAACACACCCAGACCCAAGGTGGAGATTTTAAATCCCCTACCCTGCCGGGAATCGAACCCGGGTCGCCGGCGTGGAAGGTATGGGGCTCTCCCGACCACGCCACGGAGACGGACAAGTAGAAATATTATTAACTTTCTTGTTACAATTTAGACGTATGAATCTTTTGATCTCTTTGTGAGAGTACCCATTCATCATGAAAACTTCTTTTAGACGAGTCAATTCGTTTTTTAGGTTTTTGGGCTCACAGATGTTATGAGCTCGTTCTGTCAATGTTTTAATTATGACTAATTTCTGACAAGGATGATAATAGTTGAATATTATGAGAAGTTAGACTTGTGACTCTTTTGTTTTGGTTTCACCCACAAACAGTTGAATAATATATACTATCTGCATTGCAATCTTATATTTTATTCCATGAAAAGCCTAGCTCTAGTGATAAATATGAAAGTATTCCCACTACAGGCCTTAGGAGGCCCTTGGGGTAGTGGGAGGTTAAGGCTCCCACTTTTTCTGGACAATCGGCACTTGATGTCAGCCGGGTTGTCAGCCCTGCGTGACGGCCGCCTTTACCCCAGAACAAGCGTCTGGTACTCATTTCAGTTAGAGGCTGAGTCGACCCCAGGGCCATACGTTCCTTAATTATATTTTTCATAAACCGGGCACCAACTTTCTTGGCAAAGTTGTAAGTGGGATAAATTAATTATTAATTTCAAATAAATTAACTAATAAATGAATATCACATAAAAGGACACGTTTACAAACAAGAGGAATGCTATTTTCTAGACGTGAAAAGTCTTGCAGCTCAGAATGTCAAGTTTGATAAAACAATATGTTAAAAGTGGCCACCGCTGTGGACTCGGGGTAGTGTGCTGCCTTGTCACGCAGCGGGCCCGGGTTCGATCCCGGGTCGGGACAGTTTTTCTGGGTGAGGTTTTTATCGGGGTTTTTCCTCACCTGTAAGACAAATGTCAGGAAAACTTTGAGGCCCAAACGGTCCCCAAAATCATATGGCCATCGCAATCATCATCATTCATATTCATCTTAGGTTAAGCTTAGGATTAGGGACTCTCCTGGCATACCATTATCATCATCACCCATTATATCATCGGGGCAACGTAACCCCGCCTTCCAGGCGCCCCAACCTCAGAAGTGGGTTACAAGTACGCCATGCCAGAAGAGATACCAGGAATGTCGAAAGACAAACCAGGGGCACTTGAAAAAAAAAATGTTAAAAGTTATCAATCCATAATTAATTCTAGAGGATATTTCAAAGTCCACCGCTGAGGTTACGGAATAACGTCTTTGCCTCGACACGCGTGGTGGAATTTCAACCAAACTTATACCCATTTTTTTTTTTTTTTTTTTTTTTTTTTTTTGCAAATGCCCAGATTGTCTTTCGACATTCCTGGTTTCTCTCCTGGCATGGCGTACTTGTAACCCACTTCTGACGTTGGGGCACCTGGAAGGCGGGATTACGTTGACCCGATGATATGATGGGTGATGATGATAGTGGTGCGCCAGGAGAGTCCCTAATCCTAAGCTTAATCTAAGATGAATGTGAATGATGATTGCGATGGCCATATGATTTCGGGGACCGTTTGGGCCTTAATAAAGTTTTCCTGACATTTGTCTTACAGGTGAGGAAAAACCCCGAGAAAAACCTCACCCAGAAAAACTGTCCCGGCTGGGCCCGCTGCGTGACAAGGCAGCACGCTACCTCGAGACCACAGCGGTGGACTTATACCCAAATTCTTGCAATCTGGAAAATATGCTGTAAGGTTAAAAGATGCATTTGATCGATAGGAACAATTTTTAAATGAAATATGGTGGTGATATAAAACTGATGTTAGGTTCGAAGGGGAAAAGTGCACTTTTTTTGTAAGGTGATAAGTGCACTTGCGAAAAAAAATGCACTTGACCCCATTCTAGATGCTTAAATCAAGTCCATTTTGTTCGTTTTATAATATTTAATGTTAATTCAGTATTTTAATGACAATTTTACATAAAGTAAAATAAAAAAAATCTTTACAATGTATTTTTACATGATTGTGTTCTTTTTCTGAATACATGGTTATTTCACATTAAACTTTAGAATTTTTTTTTTTTTTTATGACTGGTTCAATATACCGGAAGTCTCTAAAGTCACTATCCATTTCCATTAAAACTTACATTTTATTTTCTTAGCATACAATGTTAGCTTGGTGCAATGTTTAACACGGAAGAACGGGCTGCCATTGTTTGTGCACGGCTACGCGGATTGTCATATGAAGGCACCAGAGCTAAATTTACCCATAAATTCCATAAACCAGTACCAACAAAGACACATCTGCTTGTAAACAAATTTAAGCGTACCGGCAGTGTGTATGATGAGGCACGTCGTGGACAATCACGCATATTAGCAGAAAACGTGCAGTAGTTTCAAATTGCCAGTGATAGTCCGAACGCATCAACTCGACGCCTCAGTAATGATTTGAATATCCTCGCAACACAGTGGGGAAAATTCAACGTTTCACTCTACGAAAACACACTTATCACGTCTGCTTGATGTACGGAATCGTGTCACAGAATCGTATCGTATTACGGAATCGTATCACAAAACATGCTTTTATTACGGCTTAAATGTTAAGGTCTACATTTCGTTTAACTTCTGAAAGATGGAGTTTGTATTTTCATCTAGATTGCGGGCATAGAAATGCTATATGTATAACTTCACAATATCATTGATTTTTCAATCATTGCGTTCCTTCATTTAAATGGATAGTGACTTTAGATACACCCTGTATATTAGTTTTTTCCCCTTATGCTTAATTACACTATGTCTGAACATTATATTATATACAATGTTTACACTATTTACGTATAAATTCAAGTGTCAACTGTTACATATTTTAGGATGTTACAGGGATAAAATTATTCCAATAGCTTTCTGAAATATAATGAAGATACGCATTGTATAGGTGCCGCCAGATATCTGAAAGCATGATTGACGTCCTTTCTATCCGATGCATGCTAATAACTAAACTGAAAGTGTAGGTCGCTTACCTTACACTACTTCACTACGAACTGTCCGTCACAAAAAAAAAAAAAAAAAAAAACGTTTTGTGAATTATAACAGTACATTGAGGACGGAAGATAGCACGCGCATGCGCATATGAAACAGGCTATCCATATCGGTTTTCATGATTGCAGATATCTGGAAGACTCTGTAAAGCGGTATTTGTATATTTCACAACAGATTTTTTTTTTTATCGTCTGCCAGGTTCCATCGTGAGAGCTTTTTTGATGGTTCAGAGCACAAGTATACCAAGTACAGCATGTTATATATGGAGAAATAATATGCCAAAATGTATGAATCCATGAATTTATAGGGAGTATTTGAAAACTGTTTACAACTAAATTTTAGATTTATTGGTCAAACGCAGATAGAATTATTTTAAAAATAGTTTTTTTATTGAATACGTATAGCACAGTTTTTTATTTGGTCTACTTGCGGCTCTGAACTATCCATTTGAAGATAGCAGGAGAAATACAAGAGAATATCTGAAAATTGAGATAAACCTGAAATCTGTTTAATTTTTTTTTTTTACTTATACATGTCATTGATAAAGATTACAAAAACATGAAATGTCACAGTGAAATAAATAGTTTTAAGTTTTACTATTATGGGGGAAAACACGTAATGTTCAAACATTATAATTGTTTTCTCAATTCTTAGTTTTTGTGACACTCTTGTTTTTTTTCTTTGGTCTTCATAATTCTTCTTGGTACTCCAGAATCTTGAAGTAATAAATTAATCTTCGTGCTGTATCTTAACTGCCTTCATGGAACATATTAGATTATCTATTAGTTTGAATAGGCTATACTATTATTTTCCCTACTAAATGACCACCTCTCCTGAACATATATTTTAATGCAGGAACATATGGGATTTTGTGTTAATTTAGATCTGTTATTCTTTCTCCCTAACATGCGAACACAACTCTTAAAGATTCAAAAACATTCTTAATCATTTATTAGTTTGAAACTATCATTACTTTCCCTACTGAGTGACCACCCCTATTTAGTCCATTTTACTATGCATTATTATATAAAGTGGATAAACAAGAAAGTGGTATTTAGAACAGAATAAATAAAGGTAGAGCAATAACAGCAATGATGAATGGAGTCTTATGGAACAGACATAAAACCAGAAAAAATAAGTTACAAATATATAATTCATTAGTGAGAAGTACTGTCACATATGGAGCTGAAGTTTGGAAATTCAACAAAAACTTAGAACAAAACTTATATCGATGGAAATGGATCTCAAAAGGAGAGGAGCAAAATATTCAAAATTAGAAAAAATAAGAAATTTTGTCACACGAGAAAAAAATGGATATTACATATTCAATAAATCGGCCGCGGTGGACTAGTGGTTATGCTCCTTGCCTCTGGTCCCGAGGGTCGCGGGTTCAAACCCGGCCGGGGTCGATGGATTTTTTAGGACGGAAAAATCCAAGGAGCAAGTCCTCCGGGAGGGACTTTAAGCCATGGGTCCCGAGTCTGAAGATTTTCAGGCTCGTAAAAGTCCTTAAGCCTGAATGAAAAGGCCTCTAAGCAAAATTTACCGAATTTCCCCGTCCTACTACTACCTTGGTTTCCTAGATGTCAGTATGAGGCGGAACACTGACCACGGGCCACTCAAGTGACATCTATACGAAAACAAGTGTAACTAAATTAGTATGGTTCAAATTCTTCCCTGTAGGGGGAGAGCGCCTAAATTTCTGTAAAGGGAAAACATGCGCTTACAGTACAGTACATATTCAATAGTAGATTATATAATATATAAGAAATTAAATTGGTATGGGAATGTACGACGAATGCAAGAAGAAAGGTTTACCCAGAAAAACTTTGGAATGGTGTCCATTTAGAAGAAGAAGGAAATTATATGATCTAAAGATTTCTGTAAGGAAAACGAAGACCATGGCTTTTAGAGGAAGAGTTCCAGTGAGATCCAAAATTATTTTAGAAAATCAAAGTATAGAACAGGTGTCTGGTTTCAAATATTTGGGCTGTGATGTTGGCTACAATGTGGAAAGAGATATTGACTCCACAATAAATAAATTTCAGACGGTGTGTGGAATAATACAGAGAACATTCAAAAATAAAATTAGAAAAGAAACCAAGAAAAATGTATAATGTTATGGCGGTTCCCACAATATTGTATGGATGTGAAACTTGGGCTCCAATGAAAAAACAGAAGGATAGAATACAGACGGCGGAGATGAGGTTCCTAAGACAAGTAAAAGGATGTACAAGACTTGATAGAATAAGAAATGAGGATATAAGAGAAGAATTGAAAGTACAGCCTTTATTGGATAAGGTGACGAATTACAGACAAATGGATTGATCATATGGATGGAATGAGTAAGGAGAGATATCCATTGTTAGCAAGAAATTATCAAGCAAGAGGAAGACGTGATGTTGGAAGACCTAGAAGACTTTGGGCTGATGCATTATGAAGTCGGAACGGCAATTGCCTAATCCCTGGAGTGATGATGATGGTGATGATGAAGGAAAAGAAGATCTCGAAACTCATGGATGCAAGAAATAAGAACTGGAATGAGAACAAGAGGACTGGAGGACATGGAGTGGATGGATAGAGACGAGTGGAGAAGGAAAATAAAACTTTAAGGACAGAAAGATGTGTAAACATTATGAAACTGTACATAAATAAAATTACTATTATTATTATTATTATTATTATTATATTAATTATTTTTATTGATTTATATTATTATTAGTACTATTATAAAGTCGTGGACAATAATACTGTATATGCAATTGACTTTGTCCAGAAAGATAAAAATTTAAAAGTAGAGTAGATTGAAAAAAATTCATATTGCCTAGACCATAAAATGTATGTTCAACCAGTCAACTTGGAGATAACTTTTTTATTTGTTAATAGAATTTAAATAATATTGCGCGGAATTGTTTTTAATTTAAAACTTTTTTTTTTAGAAATATTTAATGGTTTGAGTTGGCGTACAGTTGACTTGGAAAATGTGAGGGTGTATTATTTTTGTCACGAATGCATCCTCTAGATTTTTTTTTCAAAACAATGATTAGATTAGATGATTAGAACAACGGTAGCTCGGGTTATCATACTCAAAGTATCTCTGCAGGCGGAAGAATCAGGAAGCTCTGTTTGTTGGTACACGTGACGTCATAAGGCAGTGTGCACTGTCAGCGTCCCACGTCCCATTCCCCTTTGCACTCATAGATAGCAGTGGCACGTGGTCTATTCCTGCATAAACACGACTGCAGTGCCCTCCGTCAACAACTGCGCTTACTCCTTAAACGGGTAATAACAAGGCAACCTTGTGTACGTTCATTGTATTACAGGACCTATCAATGTTTGTTAGGAGTAAATGGAAATGGCATTCTACTGTGTTATGTAGTCTGATATGGTTATCTAATTTCGGCACATCTAGCATGCACACATGGCTCATATCACCATTATCTGGGTTGGGCCCGGGGGCTCAAGGAGAGGCTGTAACTCTCGCTTTGTACCTCTTCTGCCCAAAGATATTACATAGGCTCAGGATCGTGAGGACGTACACGAATGTGCCCTAACTACAACCACATATTTAAACACCTGGGTTTGCCAGACCAGGCTATTTTTCTTAAATTAGATGTGGTGAAGGGTGATATGAAATGAATAAATAAATGAAGACTAAATGACATGTTAAGAAAGGGAAGAGGAGTAGAGAATGTTATCATCATCCAGGGATTAAGCCAGTTGGCTCGTTCCGGTTTCATGAAAGCTAGAATTGTTAAAATTGTTCAGACCATAGAGAAACTTCGAATAGAGGGAAAACTGAATACAGTGACATCTAAAAAATTTCGGTCGTTTACGATGAACTACAATGGTAGCGCTGTTTCGTAATAACAGAATGTGTAACTAAATAAAACAAATGCAAGGCACACGGCGTGTTCACTCGGGATTATGGGAAATTAGCCATTTTGTAAATTTAAATTTTAACTCCTATCCTTTCGTTCTATGTAGACGGTACTGTAAAAATTATATACTATCGAAAGTTAAAATTATTACTTAGATTGTATTTTACTCTAATTTGTAAGTAAATTCAAGCTTGTTTACTTTTTAATGTGAATCTGTTTTCAAAGATAAACCTACTAGAAGTGATAAAATTCTGAATTTGTTAGGTTAGGAAGAATGATGTCAGTGTACAGACATTTCTAATAAACATTTTAAAAATGTGACTTTATAATGGATTTCAGATGTACGACATGGCTAAGGTTATTTAATAAATATTGTATAAAATATGTATGTGAGAATAAGGGGGTAGGTCAATTGTAATATTTAGAGCTCATAATGCACGTTTTTAGCTTTTAATAAACCAAAATAAATTAACATGTTTTATCTATTTCCATTCTTCCCTTCTGTTAAAATTAAAGAAAATCTTTAAATATGTGAGGCTGGGTACAAATAATTCCATAATTTAAGATTAATTAATATGTTATTTATTCCTATAAAAGTTCAATTCCATGATTATTCACCAGATGGCGTTATATAATTATAATTCATAATTTTACCACCAGACGGTGCTGAATTTCATATTTGTACCAGAAAAAATCTAAAAAATTTAGATGTCGTTAGTTGTTGTACACTAGCGCCGCTTGTGGCATGTACGCGAAACTTGTCCACTTTCTTCTCTGGTATTCTGTGGTTCAGACCATCTTCTGTGTGGGCGACCAACATTTCTCCTTCCGTGCGGTTTATAATTTAGCAATAATTTTGTAAATCTAACTTCTGGCATTCTATCAACATGTTAGTGGGATTATATTCTGGAAATAGGAGAATCCCGAGAAGCAACCGAAAAAATCACGATATACCCACCACCAATGACCCTCTCATCAACAAACAATGGCTCTACTAGGCCTATCCACAATAAAGTTATTTCTTCTGTATAAGAGCTTTATAGATGAATTTTTCATTATCCTTAGTGCTTTCTCATCTAATTAAACTACTTTATTTCATGTAACTAAACACTGTTGCTCCCATAATACTTTGAAACAATACGAATTTATAATATTTTGACACATACTTTCATATAAACGTATAAAATATGTTTCTGAAGAAAACCAAAGGTTAATTAATATTAAGTCTATAAGTAGTGAAAATTGTCAGCAAATTAATTTTTATATCTGCTTTACATAATTTATATTCGGACTTTTGAGTTCAAGAAAATGTACCGGTAATTAGGAAATTTGTTTTATAGTAACAGATTAGGAAAATATGTCCATTCCGCAAAGTAGAAGGGTTCGGGAATTAGAACTTGTAATGTTACAAAAGTATTTTGAATTTTTATCACACACTTTCTAATTAATTTTCAATATTTTGATGCTGTATGTCAATACTTCAATGTATCTTACAGGCCTAGCGGTAGGAGTTCGCATACTATGGTTCTGATATACTGGAATTTGAGCAATTTGTGGGGTCGACGTACCGAATGGGAAATTAAGTGGACGTGAATCCTGCGGCCGCAAGGTTGGTGATAAGCCAAACCCTGAGCCAAACGTCTGGGTGAGTGAAGCGGTTTGACAAAACCCTGAGCCAAACGTCTGGGTGTGTGAAGCGGTTTGACAGTGACCTAGAGCTGACGTACCATTGAATGTTTTTAATGCGTACGGGACAAGAACGCATTTTCCTGAATCCACAATACTATCGACACATTCGGTAAAGCTTGAAACCGAACTATTTATAGTAATATTTTGATTTCTTTCATTGTCTTCACTGAAAAATTCAAATTTAAATTTCGATGATTCGCCTTTTGTTTCAATATGCATAAGAGCACAGTAAAACAGATTATCTTTATCGCCTGATTTTAGTACAAACATTTCATCGTAAGTCTTTATGACTTTTACTTTCTCTGTAATAGGCATATCATGATGATAATCCAATGTAACCTTTTCGCCATCAGCAACACTAAGCAATATTGATGGGTGGTGATCAGTTATATGTTTTGCCATGGATTGAATAGAACTTTTGCATGGACAAATCATATTACTCTTATCATAAATAGGACAAGACACAGGTCTATGTAAACAGACAGCTTGGTGATTTTTCATTGAATCCAGAGGTAAAACTTGTTCGCATCCGTACTTTTTATTTGTGCAATTGTACCGCAGCTTGTTTGCAATTTTCTCTAAAAGGCAAACTTTTATTCTCGTGTGTACTCTTGACCTGCAGATTGGACAATTTGCGAGTTGTATAGAACATGCTGTGCACACGCAATGTCCATTGGCGCAGATAACTTCTATAGGAGGTACCATCGATTCTAGGCAAATAGGGCATTCCATTTCCTTCAATATGCTGGCATTCAAATCCTCAGTTGATTCTGCCATAGTGTCGTAATAATATTCTTCCTGGAAAAGAAATGAGTACAAAATACTTTTATTCAGAGTTATACAGAGTAGCAATAACATAAGTACTTAGCTTTAATAAGAGAGATGAACAAACAGGTGAATGGAGAAGACTACTTAATAATGAACTACATGGTTTTTATAGGAAGCCAGATATAATAAGAACAGTTAAGTCTCTTAGACTGCGATGGGCAGGACATGTTGCGCGTATAGGGAATGAAATACGTGCATGGAAGCTTCTTGTAGGAAAGCCGGAGGGAAAACGCCCGGTTGGTAGACCAAGAATGAGGTGGGAGAATAACATTAACTATGATTTGAGGGAAGTAGATTATACACGGAATGATTGGAAAGCATTCGCTCAGGATAGGAATGTATGGAGAGCTTATATCCGCGCGGCCATGAACCTACGGGTTCGATAGTGCCAGTGAGTAAGTAAGTAAGTAATCTTAGCTTTAATAATGAATTCCTTGTGTTAAATATAGAGAAGAGGAAACAATTTACAACATCGTATATTGATAGTGCGCTGTTATTATGCCTGTGAAAGACCGGTCGTGAAGAAAAGTAACGAACAGAGTGTTGTATAGTTAGTTATTATTGAAGATGAACCTTCATATTTTGTTGTTACGTTCTCATTATAAAAATACTAACCCCAATAATATAAATCAAATTCATAAATAATAATATCGTTAAAGAAAATTCTTTCAGTGGGAAATTTTATTCTTAGTTTGTAAAAGTAGCATAATTAAATAATTTTTACGAAAGTTTTTAGTAGAACTGATGCAATATTTTTCTTTCTGTTATTATTATTGTTGTTTTATTTGTTTTGTTTTTGTTCTTATTGTTTTTGTTGTTTTTTTGTATTTGTCGCTTTTGTTGTGTCTTGTCGCTGTTTTTGTTGTGTCTTGTCGTTGTTTTTGTTGTGTCTTGTCGTTGTTTTTGTTGTGTCTTGTCGTTGTTTTTGTTGTGTCTTCTCGTTGTTTTTGTTGTGTCTTGTCGTTGTTTTTGTTGTGTCTTGTCGTTGTTTTTGTTGTGTCTTGTCGTTGTTTTTGTTGTGTCTTGTCGTTGTTTTTGTTGTGTCTTGTTGTTTTTGTTGTGTCTTGTTGTTTTTGTTGTGTCTTGTTGTTTTTGTTGTGTCTTGTCGTTGTTTTTGTTATTCTTGTCGTTGTTTTTGTTATTCTTGTTGTTCTTGCTGGTATTTAAATTGTAAGAGTACGAAAATTGGTATCCTACTTTACTTATTTAAACTTTTTGAAAATATAGTTCTTTAGTATTATTTTACGGGAAATAAGATGTAACAAGAATAGTTGTCTTATAGATTGCTATGGGCAAGACATCTGACTTGAATGAGGAATTAAATAGGAGCATGGAAGAGGAAGTGACAGAATTCAAACACCTAGGAACAATAATTACAAATAGGAATGAGATGCAAAAAGAAATTAAACATAGGCTCAATTCTGGAAATGCGTGCTATTATGCATTACAGACTTTTGATGTCCCAACTCCTTTCAAAGAACGTTAAACAGAAAATATATAAAACTGTAATTCTACCAGTTATATTATATGGATGCGAAACATGGACTCTTACTTTAAGGGAGGAAAGGAGATTACGAGTATTTGAGAATAAAGTACTTAGAAAATTTTTGGACCAAAGAGAGATGAACAGACAGGTGAATGGAAAAGACTACATAACAATGAACTACATTGTCTTTATAGGAAGCCAGATATAATAAGAACAGTTAAGTCTTGTAGACTGCGATGGGCAGGACATGTGGCACATATGGGGAATAAAAGAGGTGCATGGAAGCTTCTTGTAGGAAAACCAGAGGGAAAACCCCCAGTTGATAGACCAAGAATGAGGTGGGAGAATAACATTAAGTATGATTTGAGGGAAGTAGATTATGCAGGGAATAATTGGAAAGCATTAGATCATTAACAATCATAATTAAGTATAACTGTAGGCTTTCACGGCCGGCGTCTTGATCCCTATTAGGTTCGTCTTCCGGGCATATAGGCCGTGGTCCAGTCGTTCTTCTACTCGACGTTTCGTCTACTGCTGCGGTAGACATCTTCAGGAGATACTGCGTGCTCTCTGTGAACTCCTCAACAGTCGGCTGCAGACTGGCTGGTCGTTGGAAACTCCCTCCCTATTTATAGGCACGCCCCTGGTGGAGAGGCGGTTTTCTGCGCGGTCCGTGTTGCGTGCTGTTTTGCCCAGGCTGTCGCTAGCAGAAGTCATAGGCTTCGTTGTCGTATTGTGCAATGCCGGGATCCAGATTTTGTTTATCTTCATGGTTTCTTCTTTTTTGTTAAAGGAATTTTTGTGTTTATATATTTCAATGGCTTCTCTGTACAGTCTGGTGTAATAATGTGATGTTTGGGACAATACCTGTTGTTTCTTCGAATCTTATTATATGTTCTTGGTTGTTCATCCAGTGTTCCGCTACGGCTGATTTTTCCTTTTGTTTTAGTCTGCAATGCCTCTTGTGTTCTTGCAATCTTGTGGTAACCATTCTTTTTGTTGTGCCGATATAAACTTCTCCACAACTGACCAAGGGATGCGATATATACCGGCAGTACTTAACGGATCTCTTGTATCTTTGGCTGGGCGCAGTATATTGCTGATTTTTTGTGTTGGCTTGTAGGTTGTAGATATGTTATATTTATTTAATATTCGACCAATTCTCTCCGTTATTGTCTTGATATATGGTAGGTACACCTTACCCTTTGCCTCCTCCTTGTTCCCGTTTCGGATTTGTATTTATTGGGATTTATGGCTCGGCGAAAATCTGTTTTGCTGTATCCATTGGATTGAAACGCTGCTTGGAGATGATTAATTTCTTCTTGTAGATACTGTGGTTCCGAAATCCTTTTGGCTCGTTCCACCAGGGTTTTAATTATTCCGCGTTTTTGTCTGGGATGATGGTTGGACTGCTTATGTAGGTATCTGTCTGTGTGAGTCTTTTTCCTGTATACCTTGTGTCCAAGTGTCATGTCTTGGTTTCGAATTACTAAAACATCCAAAAACGGTAGATGTTTTAGTAATTCGAAACCAAGACATGACACTTGGACACAAGGTATACAGGAAAAAGACTCACACAGACAGATACCTACATAAGCAGTCCAACCATCATCCCAGACAAAAACGCGGAATAATTAAAACCCTGGTGGAACGAGCCAAAAGGATTTCGGAACCACAGTATCTACAAGAAGAAATTAATCATCTCCAAGCAGCGTTTCAATCCAATGGATACAGCAAAACAGATTTTCGCCGAGCCATAAATCCCAATAAATACAAATCCGAAAACGGGAACAAGGAGGAGGCTAAGGGTAAGGTGTACCTACCATATATCAAGACAATAACGGAGAGAATTGGTCGAATATTAAATAAATATAACATATCTACAACCTACAAGCCAACACAAAAAATCAGCAATATACTGCGCCCAGCCAAAGATACAAGAGATCCGTTAAGTACTGCCGGTATATATCGCATCCCTTGCAGTTGTGGAGAAGTTTATATCGGCACAACAAAAAGAATGGTTACCACAAGATTGCAAGAACACAAGAGGCATTGCAGACTAAAACAAAAGGAAAAATCAGCCGTAGCGGAACACTGGATGAACAACCAAGAACATATAATAAGATTCGAAGAAACACAGGTATTGTCCCAAACATCACATTATTACACCAGACTGTACAGAGAAGCCATTGAAATATATAAACACAAAAATTCCTTTAACAAAAAAGAAGAAACCATGAAGATAAACAAAATCTGGATCCCGGCATTGCACAATACGACAACGAAGCCTATGACTTCTGCTAGCGACAGCCTGGGCAAAACAGCACGCAACACGGACCGCGCAGAAAACCGCCTCTCCACCAGGGGCGTGCCTATAAATAGGGAGGGAGTTTCCAACGACCAGCCAGTCTGCAGCCGACTGTTGAGGAGTTCACAGAGAGCACGCAGTATCTCCTGAAGATGTCTACCGCAGCAGTAGACGAAACGTCGAGTAGAAGAACGACTGGACCACGGCCTATATGCCCGGAAGACGAACCTAATAGGGATCAATCATAATTAACTCTAATATTAACTATTGAATGAAGATTTGACCAATAAGATAATATGTATTGTATTAAGATCTATAATACAACCAGTTAATGATAGTTAAGATTAAGACTAAAACTAATAATAAAATGTATTCAACCAAGATAAATTAAATTGTTGGTAAATTGTCCCTGTCTAATGTATATATAAAGTAAAGTGATCCCACAACAGACCCGGAGGCCCTTGGGGTAGTAGGATGTTAAGGCTCCCACTTTTTCTAGACAATCGGCACTTTGTCAGCCGGGTTGTCAACCCTGCGTGACGGCCGCCTTTACCCCCAGAACAAGCGTCTAGTACTCATTTAAGTTAGAGGCTGAGTCGACCCCAGGGCCATAGTGCCGCCAGTGGGTTTGGGTCAGTTTAAAAATCCTGACCCCAACGGGACTTGAACCCTCGACCCTCCGGCTTGTAGCTCAGTGCCTTAACCACTACGCTACGGCGTGCCCGTATATTTAAAAAAAGGAAAAATAATGAGATATAGAAAACTAATTTTACGGTTATACAATATTTTAAAAAATTAAAATATTTGTTAATCTTAATATTATTTTCATAAAGAATTCAATTTATTAATTGTTAAAAAATATTATCAGTGAGGTGTATAAGTTAGTTTTTGCTATTAAATAATTCTTTAGTTTGTTTTTGAAGGATGTTATAGTTTGACAGTCTCTGACATAGAACGGAAGTGAATTCCATGTTTTGGCAAGTGAGATTGTAAAAGGTTGCTAATAATACACAGTGTGATGAGGAGGGATATATAGGACAATGTGCTGATGGGACCGAGTGTCAAGATTATGAAAAAAAAAAAGTGTTTTCATGGAAATGGATTGGAAGCAAATTGTAATACAGGGTGGACCGCTCGAATGGACCTAATTTCAATTGCTTGTTACTGGCAAACGGTTGAAGATAGAAACTTAAAACAACGTTCATATTACAGAAACACTCACCAAGTTTTGATATCCAGATCACCACATCTCTATATGAGCCCCAGCAGTCACTGTGACGATATCAAAGCGATGAACAATTTCTTGCCAAGTACGTTGGAGTATGTCTTCTGGAATGTTCTCAATAGCCTCTATGATGCGCTCACGAAGATCACGAAGGTCTTTGACTGGGGTGGTGTAAACTTTATCTTTGACATAGCCCCAGAGAAAGAAATCCAGTGGTGTTAAATCGGGAGACCTCGGGGGCCACGCGATTGGTCCTCCCCTACCAATCCAACGGCCAGGGAAAATGTTGTCCAAAGTCGTACGAACTTCATTGGACCAGTGGGGAGGAGCACCATCTTGCTGGAAAACGATGTTAGGCTGCAGTGTTGTTCAATTTGTGGAAAGAAGAACTGCTCCAGCATGTCAAGATATGTGGTACCACGAACAGTTTTCTCGGCGAAGAAAAACGGTCCAATGACCTTATTATGTGACAAACTGCACCAAACATTCATCTTCGGACTATCACGAACATGCTCTTGAATAGCGTGAGGATTCTCCGATCCCCAGATCCGCACATTATGCCGGTTTACCTTGCCTGACAAATGGAAAGTGGCTTCGTCCGAGAAGAAAATCTTGGTCATGAAGTCAGGATCAGCGCCGAGACGGTCCAGCATCGTATTGGCGAATTCCACTCGTTTCGGCATGTCATTCGGCTCCAGACGTTGCACTAACTGTACTTTATATGCGTGCAGTTTGAGGCGTTTGTGGACAATCCGTTGTAATGTCGATTTTGGTATTTGAAGTTCCCGCGAAGCTCTTCCGGGGGCTTCGCTCAAATGCGGCTTGAACATTTGCTACCATTTCATCGGATGCTCTGCGACCACCACCATGCTTCTTCAACACAGATTCTGTAGCTAATAATGTATCACGCCACTTCTTTATGCTTCTAGCAGTTGGAGCATCACGGTTAAACACACGCCGGAACTCCCTTTGAACTCTAATGATTGATTTAAACTCCGCATACCACAAAACAGCTTGCGCTTTCATCTGCGGAGTCGCCATTTTCACAAACAATTAAATCTAAGAACGAGAAACGTATCTTTGTGCCATCTACCGACAGGATTCGAAACTTGGTGAGTTTTTCTGTACTATGAACGTTGTTTTAAGTTTCTATCTTCAACCGTTTGCCAGTAACAAGCAATTGAAATTAGGTCCATTCGAGCGGTCCACCCTGTATAGTCATGATTACTTAATGGCACGTGAACAAACTTGCAGTGGACATGGAATATCAGATGAGCGGGAAATGACGTATGGACTATCCTAGTCAAGACATCTAGTGAGTGGCGCCGAAAAAGTGTGTGAGGTGATTTTGCGTGCAGCGGGAATATCGGTACGTTTCCGGACACGAGTTCCTATGCTAAACTTTATTGTCTTGGTCCCTACTACAAGTCCTCAAACTCTGTAAGGGGAATTTAGACCCATCCTGTAATGTGTATATATATATGTTATAATTAAATGTTTAACATTGAGCAATGCAAGCTTAATATGGTATGATAAGAAAAATAAATGCCTGCACGGGATTCGAACCCGGATCTCTGAGTCTGTACCTCAGCGTGATATCCATTACACTACCAGGCGAATCCAATTCACACACTTATCTTTCTTATATATGTATTATATTCTCCATTATTACTAGATGTCGCGAGAACTCTGTCTTCACTGCCATCTAGTAGCTGACTATAACAAGTTTTTAAGCAAATTAAAGAGAATATATAGCAGTGACGCTTTATAGATGTTATAATGAAATGTTTAACATTGAGCAATGCAAGCTTAATATGGTATGATAAGAAAAATAAATGCCTGGATGGCATTTTAATTTGCTTACTTGTTATAGTCAGCTACTAGATGGCAGTGAAGACCGAGTTCTCGCGACATCTACTAATAATGGAGAATATAATACATATATAAGAAAGATAAGTGTTTGAATTGGATTCGCCTGGTAGTGTAATGGATATCACGCTGAGGTACAGACTCAGAGATCCGGGTTCGAATCCCGTCCAGGCATTTATTTTTCTTATCATACCATATATATATATATATGCCTCTTCGCTCTCTTGGAATTTCCTTCCTCAAGATATCAGGGGTTGCCATACACTTGGCACCTTTATAAGTCACGCTTATACACTTACATGTTGTCTAATAATTAATTTCTCTTTGTTTACTTAAATTTATACTATGTCATTAATAATCTTTTTCTCGTGTTTTATATATCTTGTACATATTATATATTTAATTCGTTAAATTTAGAGTAAATAAAAAAAATATATATATATATATTTTCAAATGCCCCAGGTTTGTCTTTCGACATTCCTGGTTTCTCTCCTGGCATGGCGTACTTGTAACCCACTTCTGAGGTTGTGGCGCCTGGAAGGAGGGGTTACGTTGCCCCAATGATATGATGGGCCATGGTGGTGATAATGGTGCGCCAGGAGAGTCCCTAATCCTAAGCTTAACCTGAGATGAATATGAATGATGATGATTGCGCTGCCATATAATTTCGGGGACCGTTTGGGCCTTAAAGTTTTACTGACATTTGTCTTACATGTGAGGAAAAACCCCGATAAAAACCTCACCCAGAAAAACTGTCCCGACCGGCGATCGAACTTGGTATCCTACTTTACTTATTTAAACTTTTTGAAAATATAGTTCTTAAGTATTATTTTATGGGAAATAAGATGTAACAAGAATAGTTAAGTCTTATAGATTGCTATGGGCAAGACATCTGACTTGAATGAGGAACTAAATAGGAGCATGGAAGAGGAAGTGACTGAATTCAAACACCTAGGAACAATAATTACAAATAGGGATGAGATGCACAAAGAAATTAAACATAGGCTCAATTCTGGAAATGGGTGCTATTATGCATTACAGACTTTTGATGTCCCAACTCCTTTCAAAGAACGTTAAACAGAAATATATAAAACTGTAATTCTACCAGTTTCGTATTCTTACAATGTAAATAACAGCAAGAACAACAAGAACAAAAACAACAACATAACAACAAGAAAAACAACAAAAACTGCAACAAGAACAACAAAAACGACAAAACAACAAAAAACTACAAATACAAAAAAACACAACAAAAACAATAAGAACAAAAAAACAAATAAAACAATAATAATAATAACTGCCCATCGCAGTCTACAAGACTTAACTGTTCTTATTATATCTGGCTTCCTATAAAGACAATGTAGTTCATAGTTATGTAGTCTTCTCCATTCACCTGTCTGTTCATCTCTCTTTGGTCCAAAAATTTTCAAGTACTTTATTCTCAAATACTCGTAATCTCCTTTCCTCCCTTAAAGTAAGAGTCCATGTTTCGCATCCATATAATATAAATGGGCCCGCTGCGTGACAAGGCAGCACGCTACCCCGAGACCACAGCGGTGAACAAATCGAAATATTTTATAAATATTAATTGTATTGTATTTATAACATGTAATCGTTTATGTATATTGTAATTTAGATGTAAGACTATTTTTTTTGTATTTTTTAAAACCTGGTTGAGTTGCAGACAAGGCCCTAAAGCCTTAACTCTGCCAGGTAAAATAAAGCTATTATTATTATTATTATTATTATTATTATTATTATTATTATTATTATTATTATTATTATTATTATTATATAGTGTTGGTTGAAAAAGTACAAGGAAAAGGGGACAAATTAATTAGAATTTCACATACATCTAGACTAAAAAATCTTATATATTAACTAACTAACCAACTAACTGGCACTATCGAACCCGTAGGTTCATGGCCGCGCAGACATAAGTTCTCCATACAGCCTTATCTTCAGCTAATGTTTTCCAATCATTCCCTGTATAATCTACTTCCCTCAAATCATAGTTAATGTTATTCTCCCTCCTCATTCTTGGTCTACCAACTAGGCGTTTTCCCACTGGTTTTCCTACAAGAAGCTTCCACGCACTTCTTTCATTCCCCATTCGTGCCACATGTTCTGTCCATCGCAGTCTATGAGACTTAACTGCTGTTATTATATCTGGCTTCCTAATAAAGACCATGTAGTTCACTGTTATGTAGTCTTCTGCATTCACCTGTCTGATCATCTCTCTTTGGTCCAAAAATGTTCCGAAGTACTTTATTCTCATATACTCGTAATCTCCTTTCCTCCCTTAAAGTAAGAATCCATGTTTCACACCCACATAATATAACTGATAGAATAACAGTAAACAGGCCTGAGACAAGGAGATAGCTTATCATGCATGCTGTTCAACATTACACTTGAGAAAGTACTGAGAGATGCCTAAGTTAATGACAATGGTCCGATTGAGGTCTTTCCACTTTTCAGCGGTTGCCCTTTTACCAGCCGGCTGCTGGCCCTTCACATCCACATGTGTCAATCACAGAGGTAGATGATCAACAGCCAGTGTAGGGGTGGCATGTGGTTAGCATGTCGAGTCCCCCAGCCGTTATAGCTGGTTCCTCAACCTGGAGCCGCTACTTATTGTAGCTACCCAATTGCCTCACGATGCTGGGTGGGCACCGGTCCCATACTGGCCGAAATACCATGAGAAAATTTCTTCTCCCATGGAGACTCGAACCAGCGCAAGTCCCGTAGCTCTGCGCCAAGGCTTCCTACCTTAACCGCTAGGCTATGGCGCGGGACAATGACAATGGTACAATAATAATTATAGTAAATCAGGCTCAACTGCACTTCTACTAGCGCTTGATTTTTCAGTTACATTATTGTAAACTATAGCTCTTCTTTTACATTTGCTAACATTATTTAATATTTTAAACTTTTTCAAACAATTTTTATAACATTATTAGACCGTTTTTTAAGTATTTATTTAAATATGCAAATCACAATATTATGACACAGTTAAGAAATATTGTGATGCTGCTATTTTCTCCACAGAGTATTACTTAGTATATGATTTTTCTATCGCTGTTTTGGGTTATCGCTATTTGGATCAGCGTTAGGGAGCCATAAGTAAGTGTACACCGATTTTTAATAAACGTTTGGTAATTTTAATATTATCAATATATCTTTTTAACATAGATTTGGGGATTTATTGCAAATGTTGGTCATTTAAATTCCATAGGGACAGATAGTAATCGAGGATGATAATGAATATGCGGTTCGATTGTGGTTTATCGGTGGCTCTACAAACTCTGGCGCATGCGCACTGTTATTCTATAGGACTTTGAAAATATTTCACGCTAGTTTAAGTGCACTCTGGCGCATGCGCACTGTTATTCTATATTCTATAGGACTTTGAAAATATTTCACGCTAGTTTAAGTGCAGTTTCTCCGTAAACCCATCCAGACAAAGGCATATGCTGACGATATAGTTATTATTGGTCGGACCATGAAATCTATAACGGAAGCTTTTAATGCCATATCCATAGCAGCAGAATCTATGGGACTCAAAATTAATGAAGAAAAAACCAAATTTATGCAGATCTCTAATAGACCTGTAGCTAAAGACCTACTAGAATAGGCAAATATAAATTTAAAATTTTACATGAATTTAAATATCTGGGCTCTATTGTCACTGATGACAATAATATTAATAAGGAAATAAGGAGCAGGTTTCTCCAAGCCAACACATGCTATTATGCACTTAAGGACCAATTTAAATCACACATTCTAGGTCTGGATGCAAAATTAAAAATGTATAAAACCGTACTGAGACAAGTTGCTATTTATGACAGTGAATTCTGGACATTTAGCTGAGAGAATGGAGAAAGACTGAGCATTTTTTAAAGGAAAGTTCTAAGGAAGATCCTCGGACCTATAAATGATCGTGGAGTATGGCGGATAAGATATAACGATTAAATCTACAATTTGTATTCGGGCCCAGATATTGTAAATGTTATTAAAATTGGCAGACTGAGATGAGTGGGTCATATAATGAGAATTGAGCAGAAGAATACTATTAGAAAGTTTACACTACTGACACCAGATGGAGGAAGACAAGCTGAGATGGATGTGGGGAATAGAGGAAGAGTACCTAAAGCTCGGGGTCTGGGGATGGAGAAGGGCGTTGGACAGGGATGTGTGGAGGAGTGTCTTAACAGCAGTCAGAGCTCATAAAGGGCTGTAGAGCTGGAAGAAGAAGAATAATGACAGTTTTATATATTTTCAGTTTAACGTTTTTTGAAAGGAATTGGGAAGTCAGTCTCTGTAATCTATAATAGCCTGCATTTCCAGAATTGAGCCTACATATAGGCTAGATGTTTAATTTCTTTGTGATTATTGTTCCTGGGTATTTTAATTCAGCCACTTCCTCAAAATTTCCCTCATTTGTTATTAGAGCTGTCGATTTCCATTAGGGCCTATATAATGTATTTGTAGGATTTTCATCCTGTTTATTTTCAAAATCACTCCTGCATTGGACGTGTATTCACTATCTATCCATCTCTTGGCTGGTCTTCCTCTTGTTCTTCTCCCGTAATATAAATTAACACACAGTGCAAAGTAGTAATGAAGGGTCTAACTCGTACTTCAAATTTTGAATTAATAAAATTTTTCTTCTTATTTCAGGTAAGATCTCCATGCAGGCATGATCCTCAAGGTTCGATAGTAGCAGTGAGTAAATAATTAGATACTCTGGTAAGGTAGTGTTTTACTAACAATACAAATTCTATACACAATTTTAATATAATTGCAAAAGGATACAATGTGGAAACCAATACGAAGAAAACTAAAGTGATTGCCTTTTGCGGGAAATAATAGTATAAATTTAAATTTAATTAGACCCGATTACAATATATTGAAATCAATTGGTATGCAGTATTACGAGTATCTGCAAATCTATAGGTATAGAAACTGCCGCAATCTACACGTCCCGTATCTCATCCCTCTTACTACGAGAGCAAAGCATCTCCAGCTTGCTCCCAGATGATTACATCTGATTTATATATTATTTTTGTTTTGATACGTATTTAGTTGTACTGAATATAGGAAACATAAAAGCCCGCTCTAATGGATCGTACTTACTTTCGCTGATGCTGTACGGACGGTCTCTCTCTCACAATGTTCACTTACATAACTGCGTGTAATAATTTTTTCAGCCTGTATATTATCATTTGACCTTGTAGCTCTACCAACTTGATAAACTAAAATCTCACTAACATCTATATCATATTGTACAAAACATCCTAAATTTATCTGGAGAATATTTTGTAATGAAATGCCTTGGCATTTTATTATTTTGTACTATCGACATGGAGCTTTCACAACACGCAACGTTTAGATTTAAATAATTTGTAATAGGTGATTACATATTTTCCTTTTTTCTCTCCGCAAATTTATTTTCTTAATGACTTTGTTCATACTCCGTTCTTCTGATATAAACAATTAAAGACTTCAAATTAGATTGGTATATGCAAATTAATCTAAGGTACCATCATTATTTAATTGGCTTACCGAAACCTTTTTCATAAGTAATGCCACGAGTGATTTCCAATTTATCTAGAGAATTTGGAAATCAAGAGTGACATTTGTTAGGACTATTTAACGAATAAAATTAAGCTGTTTACTCACAAATCATTATTTAACTATAGTTATTTTAAAATATTTAATGTAAACGGCGATGTTTGAAAACAAATGAGAAACGATAGGTACGCTTCATCTGCTTCTTTTATTTATCACTGCAACCAGATCATACTATTTATTGCCAAAGGAACGCAATATTGTAAGAATACTCTCTAGTGGAGAAAAAATTAAACACATTAAACTGTATATTAATCCATTTCTGATGTCGTATGATGTAAATATGACAATTATATTTTTCTGGATTGTTACCTGGGGAAAAATACATTTAAGAAAGTGCAAACAGTGTTTTTTTTTGTGGTATAATCAATTGCTACAAATGTTTTTATATTAACTCCCGCAGGCCGCATGTGTTGACATTCATGCACTATATACACAATCTGGTAGCCGTATTTCTCACGGGCTCAGTTACTGCAAAATAATGGTCAGACCTGTTCAGAATATTGAAAAAGGAGGAGCTTTCTTTAATATGGTAATTATAACACTGATAAATATTTCGTGAAACACGACTCTGATTGGTTGTAAAACAGAAATCATTGAAACGTGATTGGTCATTGACTCCCATTTGGGGCATGAGTTAAAGTCATAAGTAATGCCACGAGTGATTTCCAAATTATCGATAAATTCACGACTCACGAAGTGAGGAGTAAACTTATCTAGAGAATTTGCAAAACAAGAGTGGCATATTTAACAAATAAAATTAAGCTGTTTACTCACAAATCATTATTTAACTACAATTATTTAAAAATATTTATATATTTAATGTAAACGTCGATGTTTGAAAACAAGTGAGAAACGATTGTTATGCTTCATTTGTTAATCACTACAACCAGATCATATTATTTGTTGCCAAATGATCGGAATATTGTAAGGATGCACCCTAGTGGAGAAATTTATAACCACCATTATAGGTTATGATGTAAATATGTCAATTATATTTTTGTGGAACGTAAATTCCTGGGAAGTAATACGTTTAAGAAATTGCAAACAGTGTTTTTTTTTTGTGGTATAATCAATTGCTACAAATGTTTTTTATATTATATCCCGCAATCACTATCTGGTAACATTCGTGCAATATATATATATATATATATATATATATATATATATATATATATATATATATACAATCTGGTAGCCACATGCAGTCACTGTAAAATAATGCTATGAACTATTCAGAATGTTAAAAAGAGGAGCTTGTTTTTAAATTGATAAAATCGAGGTGAAAAATGACTGTGATTAGTTGTAAATAAGAAATCATTGAAATGTGATTGGTCATTGACTCCCATTTGGGGCGTGAGTTAAATAGTCATTACTAAAATGACCTACCTCTTACAGATCAACTATTTTATTTATTTCATATTTTAATTCAACGAGTGGGAACATTTTTATCATCACCTATCAATTCATTCAAGAAACATACGCAATTAGCATAATCCCAAGAGCATAAAAAATGCTTATGCATCTTACACTTTTCAGTTGTCTAGAACAGAGCCGCCCAAATTTATTTTCATCGCGGGCCAAATTGAATAAACATGAAGATAGCGCGGGCCTAGGTCCTATTATAGCTGTTGAGGATTGTTATTATTATTATCATCATCATCATCATCACCATCTATTTAGCAGGTTTCACATCTTCCTGCTTCCAATAAATATACTGTATTCTCCTCTAGATCTCTTATCATTCCAATCTTCCATCGTCCAGTCCTTTTTCTCTCATGCTGCTCAAAACATCATCAATCCATGTTATTTATGACCGTCCTTTTTTTTTCTTCTACCAAGTGTTACCTATTCCTGTAATCTTCTTGGGAATCTGTGTTCTGTCATTTTTGCATGATCATACAATATTTTATTGTTTGTTATTATTATTATTTTATTATTATCATTATTATTATTTAAGCGTATGTTGATATGCTACTTTTTTTTGTTATGTCGTTATAACATATTTCACAAGTTCTTGTTCCATTACTGATAGACTAATATTATAGGCTTACCCATAGCATAGGCCTATATTAATTCACTAGAATGCTATAGGCATGAAGGGGCCGAATAGAAAGTGGTGGCGGGCCATAATTTGGATGGCCCTGGTCTAGAACATGTGGTGCACATGCAATGTCCATTGGCGCAGATAACTACTATAGGAGGTGTAATAGGTTTTAGGCTAACAGTGCGTTCCATTTCCTTCAATATGACGGCATTCAAATCCTCAGCTCATTCTACCATAGTGTCGTAATAATATTCTTCTTGAAAAAGAAAGGAGTAAAAAAACTTTTATTCACTTATACAGGGTGAAAGTAATATAAGTACTGTACCTTGGACCCTCAGGGGCCCTCATCTAGGGGATATGTGGATGGCGACCACAAGGTGCCCAAGCTGAGCAAAACATTTCTTCCACTTACTTGTGTTTTGCACTCTTTTAACTTTACTATCTAACCTCTCTTGGTTAACTTGTTTTTTCGACCCCGACGCTATTATGGCATCCGAGGGCTAGGGAGTCTTTCCTTTCTTCCATTTCTTCTTTCCTTTATTTTCTTTTCTTCTCCAGAAAAGCCTGACCAGAGGCTATAAGATGGCAGCCCCATCACTGGTCTTGCCTTCCTTTGGCCAGCAACCAATCGAAGGGACTATTATTATGCTTTCAAGTCTTATACGAGCATTTCCCGGATGGGATCGGAAAAGGAACACCGATATCTTAAAAGAATTGAAGACTCCGCCAATTTTGGAATATATTAAACAGTACCAACTAAAGTGGAAACACCATCTTGAAAGAATGAGTTCAAATCGGATCCCCAAAGCTGTTTATAATTATATACCAAGAGGATGAAGATCTCTGGGCCGTCCTATGAAACGCAGGAGAGAAAATGTTCTATAGGATGGTAACAGGCCTTGGCCTAATACTTGGAAGGAAGAAGAAGAAGACCTTGGTTTTAATAATGAATCGCTTGTGGAAATATAGAGAAGAGGAATCAATTTACGAAATCGTAGGCCTATATTGATACATGTGTAGATCAATAATGGCATATGGTGCATACATAAGAGCAGATACTAGTCAAACGAAACAACTCATGAAAACAGCAAAAATTAATACTTTAAGAGCCATAGTAAACAAAGCAAGATTTGACATAGTTAAAAACCAGGATATGAGGGAGGAATGCAATATAACAGATGTTGAGACATTTATTACAACAAGGAAAAGGGAATCGAATGCCGAAGTGAACAGAGGTGACGATACGAGGCGTATTGACATAGCAAAAAGCCTACGTCTCAGAGGGAAAATAGAAATGGGCAGACCTCTCAATAGATGGAATCAGATGTAACCATCATTGACATAGTGTGTGTAAATATACAGGCATATGCCTTTAGAAAAAGAAGTATATTGGTAGTATGCTGTCATATGTCTGTGAAAGTTTGGTCGTGAACAAAAAAAGCGACATAAAGAGAGTGGTGTAATGTTAGCTATTATTGAAAATGAACCTTTATATGTTGTTGTTATGGTTATCATAAGCAATGCCACGAGTGATTTCCAAATTATCGATAAATTTACGACTCACGAAGTGAGTCTGAAAATCAAGAACATTTAGGTAACCCTAATATCTGTTGCAAAATTTTAAACTTTATAGTTGTCAGCGACTAACGCTAGAAAAGCATAAAATATAAGAGTAAAATAAATGTTTCAAGTTTTACTAAGATGGGATGTTAAAACATTAAAATTAAGTTTTCTCAGTTCTTAATTTTTGTCACATTCTTGTGGTCTTCACAATTCTTCTTCGGTACTCCAGAATCTTGAAATCGTAAATTAAACGTTGTGATGTCGAAATGGAACATATGAGGTTATAAATATATTAGTTTTAATTATTCTCCCTATTAAGTGATCACCCCTCCTAAACATTATTTTTATACAGGAACATATGGGATTATGTATTAATTTGGATCTGTAATTCTCTCTTAAAGATATGTTTTCGTTGATACAAAATCATACTTAAGCGCCTATTAGTTTGAAACTATCATTATTCTCCCTACTATCTGACCATCTCTCTTTTACCATGGATCGTTAGATTAGATTATTATTATATTGTTTTATTTTATTAATTTGTATTATTATTATTATTATTGAGTCATGGATCACAATATGTGCAATTGACTTTGTTAAGAAAGACACAAATTTAAAAGTACAGAAGATTGAAAAAAAAAAATTCATATGGCCTAGACCATAAAATGTTTGTTCAACCAGCCAACTGGAGATAACTTTATTATTTTTATATTTTAATAGAATTTAATAACATTACCTGGAAATTTATTTGAATTTTAATACTTGTTTTTGAGAAAGATTCTATGGTTCACTTAACGTACAGTTGACTTGGAAAATGTGAGGATATATTATTTTTTTTTGTCACGAATGCATCCTCTAGACTTTTTTTTATCAGAAACAATTAGAACACTAGTTCGAGTTATCGTACCCTTGTGTACGTTCGATCTATTACAGGACCTATCGATGTTTGTTATGAATGAATGGAAATGACATCTATTCTACTGTTATGTAGTCTGTTATGATTAAGGCTAGGATTCATATGTAATTACATATTTTTTCTCTTTGCTCATACGCAGCTAAAAATTATAAATGTCCACGAATTAGGAACTTTCTTATCAAATATCAAAAGTTATCATTACATATTTCATCGTAATTACATATTTTCACATATTTTTTATGTAAATCTTCATATTTTCCCTCATAATTTAAAAAATAATTTCATAAGCGGAATAAAATTTTAAACTATCTGTAGGACAGTATTTTATTCACACTACGAAGACAGGTACCTGCACACTGAAAAGAATTTTGCAAGCCATCCAAAAGTTACAAAAAAAAAAAAGATCAAGGAAGAATTCCATTCAACTGACACCATAAATGTAGCTATACAAAGACACTGTGACTTGGGTGTAGGATACCACATTGAAGATATATTTTAAAACTACCACAGAACCATCTGTTTTATGAATGAAATAGTAGAAACATGACAACAGTTTCTCACTCACCATATGTTAACAATTGTGTACCACATTGAAGATATATTTTAAAACTACCACAGAACCATCTGTTTTATGAATGAAATAGTAGAAACATGACAACAGTTTCTCACTCACCATGTGTTAACAATTGTGTATCCTCCTCATCTCTGCTCTTCAGTCCCTTGGAATAAATACAACCTGTTTTAAAAATGTTTGTTTCGTTGTTATATGAGTATACAAAATTATAATTTTGTACTGTGTTTATAAAGTTGTTTGTTGATGCAATAGAGATTGAATCCATGTAGAAAAAACTGAAAAAAAATAGCACAGAAGGAATTGTCATTGTCTCTCACCCAGCGAATCCAGGTTCGATTCAAGTTAATTTCCTTGATAGGGTTTTATCTGTGTCCCTCCCAAAGGTAATTTAGGCCATTTGCATTTGCTATCTCACTCATCTAAGTTTACTGATATCGCCATAAATTATCATAAAATAAAAACAAGAGGCGATCAACATTTCTTAAAATTTAAATTATGCACTATAATTTGTTGTTAAGATCCAATGGGATATTCTAAATATTATCATATCAGGCTTAACATATATTTTATTTATTTAATTAATTAGATTTTACACCATAGCTGTTTGATCTGTAACAAGCACTGAAAGTTGTGAGACTACTTAAACTTCTTATACATCCAATCAAACATTTCCGTGCTTTTCTGTTTCTACCTCTTTTCCCCTCTCACAATAAAATGCAACATTCCGATGCTTTCTATTTTCTTCCACAAGACTTTTAGTTCCAGTGTCTTCATCAGTATTATTTTGACTGTCACAGTGTTTCATTGAATTTCGTATCATGACTCCTGTAGCATCAAAATTATCGTCTAAGTTAAAATCGTGGGTTAAAATAGATTATTCGTTCACTACTGATGGAGATGTGGTTCTGTGCCAGGCTTGTAATAACCAGATAGGTTGTTCAATGATATCTCAACTTGAACAACATGTTCGCAGTGCTCTGCATGCTAAAAACAAAGGATTACAAACATCTAAAAAGCAAATGCGTCTATCCTTCTATCTCAAATGCAACAGTCTTCAAATGTAAGGAGTGAATTCTTCCATGACATGTGTAATGCTATGGTTGCCGCAAATATTCCTTGGTACAAACTCCAGGTACCTAAATATCGTGCATTTTTAGAGAAGTATTGTGGGAGGCAGATTCCTAACGATTCTACGCTCCGAAAAAAACTACATGCATTTGTGTTACGATGAAGCAATGACATATGTGCGAAGTGATATAGGCAACAACTATATATGGATTGCTGTCGATGAAACAACGGATGGAAAAGGTCGCTATATTGCCAATCTCGTGATTGGTAAGCTGGATGGAAAAGAATCCCCCACACCTTTCCTGATTTCTTCGAAAACGTTGGAGCATGCAAATCACGCAACAGTGGCTCGTTTTGTGAACGATGGACTTTAAGTGTTGTGGCCTGAAGGCGTTCAAGAAGATGAAGTCCTTGTCCTTTATTCTGATGCTGCGGCGTACATGCTAAAGGCGGGAACTGCTCTACGTGTGTTTTATCAAAATATGATCCATTTTACCTGTCTCGCACATGGACTGCAACGTGTTGCCGAAGAAGTGCGAAGTAACTATCCACAAATCAATAGCATTGTTCCAAACACCAAGAACGTGTTTGTTAAAGCCCCCCAACGTGTGCTGCACTATAGAGAACAATTACCAAATGTGAAATTACCCCCTGAACCTGTCCTCACTAGATGGGATACATGGATTGAGGCTGCCTGCTTTTATAGTGACTATTTTAAAGAAGTGAAGTCTGTAATAGACTCGTTTCCAAGTAAATCAGCAGTTTCTATCAGAGGGGCTCAAAATGCCTTCAGTGAGTCCAAGATACAGTGCCAATTGGCATATGTTAAAAGCAATTTTGGATTCATTTCTGACAGTATTGTAAAATTAGAAACTTGTGACATGACTCTGAAGGAATCACTGGACATTTTCGAGGACGTTAAATCTAAGTTAAGTGTTGTTCAAGGAAATGTTGGAATAAACATAATGGAAAAAATTGACTCTGATAAGGAAAGAAGCCCTGGCTTCTCGACATTGACTACAGTGTGTAATATCTTCAACGGGGAAGAAGAGAATCCTCCAGATGACATCTCTCCTGAAAAATTCCATCTGCTTAAATTTGCACCAGCAACTTCCTGTGATGTGGAAAGAACATTTTCTGCTTATAAAAACATTCTCTCTGACCGACGACACTCCATGACAATGGAAAACTTGGAGATGTATCTCATAGTTCATTGCAATTTAAAGTAGATCGTTTCTGTATTCGCTGTAGGGGCTAAAGGTTGGTTAAAGAGTGACTACAAAAACATTATATAATTATAACTAGAAATACATTTTGTAACATTTTTTTTATTTAGCCACTTTATTAATTGTTACATTTTCAAAAAATAAATAAATTTAATACATTTTATTTATTATATCAACATGTTTAATTAATAATTGCCCCACACTTTACTTTTTATTAATAAAATCAGGAATCGACAACTTGATATTTAGTATAAATTTATGTAAAACTTAAATTTTAATGCATTTAAAATTACATATTTTAAGAATTTTTTTATGTAATATTACATATTTCACCAAAAATTATTACATAAATATGTACATATTTTGCATGTTAGCTTTAGTTATGATGTTTGTAGTTTCGTCACATCCAGCCTGCACACATGGCTCGTATCACCATTTTCTGGTTTGGGCCAGGGGGCTCTCCCTTTGGCCCTCTTCTGCCAAAAGATATTACGTAGGCACAGAGTCATGTGGAAGTACTCGAATATGCCCTAACCACAACCACATATTTAAACATCTGTGGTTTGCCAGACCAAATTATTTTTACTAAATTAGATGTGATGTAGGGTGATAGAAAATGAATAAATAGATGAAAATTAAATGGCATGGTAGGGAAGGGAAGAGGAGTAGGGAATGATAATGGGATGAAATTCTGCAAATGGGAGGACCCCGAAAAAATCACGATATGATTCACCACCAAAAACAACCACTCATCACAAACAATGCCTTTAACACACTCCAATTCAACCCAGGAACTTACTACAGACCTTACGGACTACGCCAATGTGCCCCTACGTACAGGGGTAGATGTTGCCAAACTCATAATAACGGTATTTGTTTGTTTAGGGAAGAGAGGAGGGGAAGGTTAGCAGTACTTTTTCCAAATCTATGTATTATACACTTAAAAACATAGTTTTTCGTTTACGGTATGCAAACTAGTTTTATAGAAAATATGAGAGTCGACACTTTCACACAGGATAGTACAGGTCCGCACGAGCTCATTGACAAGTGGTAACTGTTTTTTTTCTTTAAGAGGGGGTGGCTTGAACGGCTACAACTTGCAACTATGTACCTGCGGTGTTGCATATTTCAGTCTTATTTAAGAATTTATCTCAAGAAAATACTGTTAAAATGGCGACCCAGTTCCCTATTCCAAACACACAGTAACTTCCTAGGTTGAATGTGACTATAGGTCTGTGTTCAGTGAAGTTATAATTTTTTATATATAAGAACATTATAGATGAATTTGTTATTATCCTTAGTGCTTTATTTTGTTATAAAACTACTTTTTGTGTGTAATTACTGTTGCTCCCAAAATAATACATAGGCCTAATACTTTCAAACAATAACAATTATAATATTTAGACACATACTCTCATATAAACGTACAAAATCTCTGAGTGTCACTGAAAAAAAAAAGTTAATTAATATTGAGCCTAAATGTAGTGAAAACTGACATCAAATTCATTTTTTTATCTGGTTTACGTAATTTATATTCGGGTTCTTGAGTTCAAGAAATTGCAATTAGGAAATTTTTTTATAGTAATAGATTAGGAAAAAATGTTCATTCCGCAAAGTAGAAGGGTTCGGGAATTAGAACTTGTAATGTTACAAGACTATTTTGAATTTTTGTCTTACACTCTCTAATTATTTTTTAATATTTTGATACTGTTTGTCAATACTTCAATGTTTCTTATAGGCCTAGCGGTAGGAGTTAGTGTAATAGTAACACAGTCTTCAGAACCATATGAGATCATACCAGTCTGATAGCCCATATCATTAAGTAGCCCCAGTGGACGTGAGTCCAACTCCCTTACGTTTTCTGAGGCAGCCACAGAGGCGGTTGGACAAAGACCTACAGCTGCTGTGGCATTGAGTTTTTTAAATGCATATGGAACAAGAACACATTTTCCTGAATCTACGATATTGTTGACACATTCGGTTAAGCTTGAGACCGAGCTATTTATAGTAATATTTTGATGTCTTTAATTATTTTCACTGAAAAAAAAAGCATATTTAAATTTCGATGATTCTCCTTTTGTTTCAATATGCATAACATCACAGTAAAACAGATTATCTTTATCGCCTGATTTTATTACAAACATTACATCGTAAGTCTTTATGACTTTTTCTTTCTCTGTAATAGGCATATTAGGATGGTAAACAAATGTAATCTTTTCGCTATCAGCAACACTAAGCAATACTGATGACTGGTTTTCAGTTATACGAGGGTCATACTGAAAGTCGTGAGCAACCCATTGTTAAAATTCAAATTTCAACAATGTAACAAAAACAACTGCAGGATCATAATCTACAGACTCTATACCACAACATTGCCGTTTTGTGGCGTCATAGCTTCTATCATGTGACCACACGCAGTGTTTCCAAAATGGCAGACATCAATGTTTCGTTTCGACAGCGCGCTGTCATTCAATTCCTTGTTAAAGAGGAACAATCTCCTGTTGATATTCACCAAAGACTTCAATGTGCTTACGGAGATGCCTGCATGGGTGCCAGCAGTGTTAGGAGATGGGTGAAACATTTTAAAGATGGGAACATGAGTATCAAAGATGAGCCTCGAAGCGGTCGCCCACGCTCTGCCTCCACGGATTGCAACAAAGAGAGAGTTGATGCACTCATTAGAGACGACAGGCGTATCACAGTGAATGAAATCGCTACAAAACTTGCAGTAGGACACAGTGCAGTGCAAGAAATGATTCACAGCTTAGGTTACCGAAAAGTTAGAGCCCGTTGGGTTCCACGTTTATTGAGTGAAGGCCACAAACTTCAGAGAAGAACCATCACCCATAACCTTCTTCAGAGATTTCAAAATGAAGGCGATGATTTTTTGACGAGTATTGTGACAGGTGACGAAAGCTGGTTTCATCGTTACGAGCCTGAAACAAAACGCCAGAGTATGGAATTGCACCACTTGAATTCGCCATCAAAGAAAAAAGCGAAGACAGTGCAATCTGTTGGGAAAGTTATGGGCAGCGTCTTCTGGGATGCGCAAGGTTGCATTCTGGTTGAATGTTTTGAACTTGGACAAACCATAAATGCTGCCCGCTATATCCAGACACTTGTAAAGCTCCGTCGTGCATTGCACGACAGACGCCCTGGAAGGAAGATCATTATGCAACACGATAACGCGCGTCCTCACACTGCTCGTGCCACTGTGGAGAAGATCAGGACATTTGGGTGGGAAACTCTTCCACATCCTTCCTATAGTCCCGATTTGGCACCCTCCGACTACCATCTTTTTCGGTTCTGTGAAGGAGCAGATGAGAGGCAACGCTACGAGACGCTGGAGGATATTCGGAAAGCAGTGCGTCAGTGTCTTCGAGCAGCTGGAACGGACTTCTATCATAAGGGAATTTTCAAGCTTGTAAAACGCTGGACAAAATGTGTGCAAAGAAATGGAGACTATTTTGAAAAGTAGCACAAAGGTCGGTAGATTAACATGGTGTACTTGGTTAAAATAAATATTATGATTGTTTAAAAAAATGTTGCTCATGACTTTCAGTATGACCCTCGTATGTTTTCCCATGGATTGAATAGAACTTTTGCACTAACATGTGCTATTAGTATTATCATCCATAGGACAAGGCACAGGTTTATGCAAACAGACAGCTTGGTGATCTTTCATTAAATCCAGAGGGAAAACTTGTTCGCATCCGTACTTTTTATTTGGGCAATTGTACCGCAGCTTGTTTGCAATTTTCTCTAGAAGGCAAACTTTTATTTTTCTGTCTACTCTTGACCTGCAGATTGGACAATTTACGAGTTGTTTAGAACATGGAGTGCACACGCAATGTCCATTGTCGCAGATAACTTCTGTAGCAGGCATCGTGCACCCTTGGCATACTGGGCATTCCATTATCTTCAGTATTCTGGCGTTCAAATCCTTAGCTGATTCTGCCATAGTGTCCGAATAATATTCTACCTGAAAAAATGAGCAAAACACACTTTTATTCAGAGTTATACAGGGTGGAAGTAATACAAGTAACTTGGTTTTAATAATGAATCCCTTGTGGTAAGTATAGAGAGGAGGAAACAATTGACAAAATCTTGTATTGGTTCGTCCCGCGCCGTAGCCGAGTGGTTAAGGCAAGAAGCCTTGGCGCAGAGCTACGGGACTTGCGATGGTTCGAGCCCCTATGGGGGAAGACATTTTCTCACGGAATTTCGGCCACTATGGGACCGGTGCCCACCCAGGTATTTGGGTAGCTACAATAAGTAGCGATTCCAGGTTGAGAAAACCAGGCATAACGGCTCGGGGAGCTGACATGCTGACCATATGTCAGCCCATACAGTGGCTACATGATCGTCTACCTCTGTGATTAACATATGTGGATGGGAGATTATCAGTCGGCTCCTAGGCCAAGGGCTTTCTAGGCCTGTCAATCTTGGAGTGAAGCGGAGTAAAAGTGTACGGCCAATAATGGCATTTGGTGCATATATGTTACAAGAGCACATAATACAGAAAAATGAAGACGACTTACAGAAATCAATGCATGCATTAAATGAAATATGTAAATTATACGATCTAAAGATTTCTGTAAGGAAAACGAAAACCATGGCTTTTAGAGGAAGAGATCCAGTGAGATCCAAAATTATTTTAGAAAATCAAAGTATAGAACAGGTGTCTAGTTTCAAATATTTGGGCTGTGATGATGGCTACAATGTGGAAAGAGATATTGACTCCAAAATAAATACATTTCAGACGGTGTGTGGAACAATACAGAGAACTTTCAAAAATAAAATTAGAAAAGAAACAAAGATAAAAATGTATAATGTTATGGCGGTTCCCGCAATATTGTATGGATGTGAAACTTGGGCTCCAGTGAAAAGACAGAAGGATAGAATACAGACGGCGGAGATGAGGTTCCTAAGACAAGTAAAAGGATGCACAAGACTTGATAGAATAAGAAATGAGGATATAAGAGAACAATTGAAAGTACAGCCTTTATTGGATAAGGTGACGAATTACAGACAAATGGATTGATCATATGGATGGAATGAGTAAGGAGAGATATCCATTGTTGGCAAGAAATTATCAAGCAAGAGGAAGGCGTGATGTTGGAAGACCTAGAAGACGTTGGGCTGATGCATTATGAAGTCGGAACGGGCAATTGCCTAATCCCTGGAGTGATGATGATGATGATGATGATATACTAGTCAAACAAAATAACTCATCGGAACAGCAGAAATTAATACCTTAATGCTATGGTTTATTATACAGCGTGTAGCGCCCGACGTGACGCCAGCTCGCGTTACGCTCGTCGTGATGCTGGTTTCGCATGGAGCGTGAAACGTGCTTCCAAGGATTGTATGTCTGTTATTGTGCTCTGTGGTCTTTCGGTTTTTTTCTATGCTGTGGTCCTTCATTCGTTTTTATTTTTTTAATCAGCTGATAGATTAGCCCCGGGTTCTGTATGAGTATTGATTATATAGTTTCTAAGTAAATCGAAAATGAACTTAAGTAATTCAACATTAACAAAGCTTTACCTTCTCCTAGAAGACGAAGATGATGATGATTACAAAAAAAGTGCATGCATTTAAAACAAATAAATAATAGTTTTAAAAAACTAAAACTACACGCTTTATTAGAAAACCGAACTAAAAAAATGAAAAATAATTTTAATTTCCATCACGCTTGGGATAAATAATTTTACCATCAAAAGCGTGGGGTGCTCTTTATCAATTAATGTATTTGATAATAAACAGGTATTGGAAAAAGTAAAGTCTCTAAGAAGAAAATGTAAAAATCATAAAAAAGCACCCCACGCTTTTGATGGTAAAATTATTTATCCCAAGCGTGATGTAAATTAAAATTATTTTTCATTTTTTTAGTTCGGTTTTCTAATAAAGCGTGTTGTTTTAATTTGTTTAACTATTATTTATTTTTTACTTTTTTAGTTTTAATATTTTACACAATAAGATAAAAATGTAAATATCTTTAAATTCGATACTATCGCAGTATGAGCTAAGAGTAATACTCTTCTAAAAACAATCTCCCACCCGGACTCGAACCATCGACATATGGATTACTGAAATTATATACCAGTAGAGTTCACTGCTCTACCAATAGAGCTCTTATAACGATTGACTAAAAATTCGACAAGTCCGCAACCTATTATACCAGTTTTCATTTTTTTTTCTGATGATTCTGGCCAGTACTTTAGAAACAAAATATAAAATTATTATAAAATTATTGTATTGTCACGGGTCCTTTACAAGTATAGAAAATTTCAAGTCGATCCAATGTTTCTAAGTGGGTGAAAATCGTGTTCAAATATTCCGTTACATAGATACAAAGACACTTCAAAGACGATTCTGGCCAGGATTTTAGAAACAAAATATGAAAATATTGTATTGTCACGAGTCCTTTACAAGTATACAACGTTTCAAGTCGATCCAATGTTTCTAAGTGGGTGAAAATCGTGTTCAAAAATTCCATTACATAGATACAAATACACTTTTTTTTATTTTCTGATGATTCTGGTCAGGATTTTAGAAACTAAATATGAAATTATTGTATTGTCACAGGTCCTTTACAAGTATACAACGTTTCAAGTCGATCCAATGTTTCTAAGTGGGTGAAAATCGTGTTAAAAAATTCCGTTACATAGATACAAAGACTTCTTTTTTATTTTCTCATGACTTTGGCCACGATTTTAGAAACAAAATATGAAATTATTGTATTGTCATGGGTATTTTACAAGTATATAATGTTTCAAGTCGATCCAATGATTTTAAGTGGGTGAAAATCGCGTTCAAAGATTCCGTTACATAGATAGATACAGGTCAAGCTAATATAAAGCGTGTAAAAAGAAGTAAAAGGAAATAAATGTTTGAAATGAGATCTGAAGATGTCTTTAAGGCTTTAATACTAAAGCATCTGGTTGATGACGTGAAATTTAAAGAATACTTCCGAATTTATCGTGTTTTAAATTTAATAGAAGAAGAGATTGTGAAATTGCCTACATCGTTTGTTCAAAAGCCTATAACTGCTGCCGAGAGACTATCGGTAACTCTAAGGTACGAGAATTTTAATTTAGTATGCAAAGGGAGTTATTGTAAATTTAAGAATATTGATTGATTGATACAATATCTGGTTCAACTTTAGATTGATTTCAATTCAATTTTCTATACTATGTTCTTGTAATTCTGCTGCTCTGCGTATTACATCATCATAGTACATTCACAAATTTAAACCATTTGTTGACCTGTTTCGGCCTCACGAAAACACCAACCAAAAGTCTTTTCAGTGGACATTCTGGTCTTCTTCCTGCAGGTTCACAGCGTAACATTTCTTTGGGTATCCTGTGATCTTCCATTCGATGAACATGTTGCATCCATCTTGACTTATAATCAGAAATGTTGTTTTCTAATGGTTCCTTGTGTAATTCTTCTAAGATGTCTTTTTTTTTGTGTTCTAATAGTGTGTATCCTGCAGTCCTCCGAAGGTATCTCATTTCAGCATATCTAAGTCTCTGTACATCCTTCCGTTTCAATGTCCATACTTCGCTACCATACAAAAGAGTTGGAAGAGCCAGTGTTTAAACACTTTTGGTCTTGAATGTTTTTGGACCAACTGTGGCTTGAAGATAGAATTTATTAATCCTAAAATCCTTAAAAATGTTGATATTTTTGCATTTACACCTTTTCTTCTTCATATGAGATATTGCATCCTAGATATGTAAAATGATTCACCTGCTCCAAAATTGTATTGTCAAGTATAATATTCCTTCTGACAAGATCTACATCTTGAAATGCCATAATTTTGTTAAGTTCATACAGACCTTTCTGTAGATTATCTTTTGAATTTACAATTATTATTTGGTTATCTGCAAACAATAAGGTGTTTAACTAACTCACTGGCAGTATCGAACCCGTAGGTTCATGGCCGCGCGGACATAAGCTCTCCATACATCCCTATCCTGCGGTAATGTTTTCCAATCATCCCCTGTATAATCTACTTCCCTCAAATCATAGTTAATGTTATTCTCCCACCTCAATTTTGGTCTACCAATTGGGCGTTTTCCTTCTGGGTTTCCTACAAGAAGTTTCCATCCAAGTCTTTCATTCCCCATTCGTGCCACATGTCCTGCCCATCGCAGTCTACGAAACTTAACTGTTCTTATTATATCTGGCTTCTTATAAAGACCATGCAGATCACTGTTATGTAATCTTCTCCATTTACCTGCTGTTCATCTCTCTTTGGTCCAAAAGTTTTCCTAAGAACTTTATTCTCAAATATCCGCAATCTCCTTTCTTCCCTTAAAGTAAGAGTCCATGTTTCGCACCCATATAATATAGGCCTAACTGGTAGAATATAGTTTTATATATTTTGAATTTAACGTTTTTTGAAAGGAGTTGGGACATCAAAGGTCTCTGCAATGCATAATAGCATGCATTTCCAGAATTGAGCCTATGTTTAATTTCTTTGTGCAACTCATTCCTATTTGTGATTATTGTTTCAAGTATTTGAATTCAACCACTTCCTCAAAATTTCCCTTATTTGTCATTAGCTGTCCATTTCCATTATATGATGCATTTTTTATGTGTGACCATACATTTAGTTTTATTGATATTTACTTCCAGTCCTAAGTTCTTAGTGTTTACTCAGTAGTGTGTGCGTGTTGGCCTTTAGTATCTCCTCGCTATCGGCCAATAGAACTATATCATCAGTATAAACTAACAGCTTATTTGAGAATAAAGTACTTAGGAAAACTTTTGGACCAAAGAGAGATGAACAGACAGGTGAATGGAGAAGACTTCATAACAATGTACTACGTGGTCTTTATAGAAAGCCATATATAATAAGAACAGTCAAGTCTCGTAGACTGCGATGGGCAGGACATGTTGCACGTATGGGAAATGAAAGACTTGCATGGAAGCTTCTTGTAGGAAAGCCAGAGGGAAAACGCCCAGTTGGTAGACCAAGAATGAGGTGGGAGAATAACATTAACTATAATTTGAGGGAAGTAGATTATACAGGGAATGATTGGAAAGGGATGTATGGAGAGCTTATGTCCACGCGGCCATGAACCTACGGGTTCGATAGTGCCAGTGAGTGAGTAAGTATAAACTAACAGATTGTTAATACCATTAAGTTGTAGGCCTTCTTCTTCATCTAAAAATTTGATGGCATGCTCTAGTACAAAATTAAATTGTAGAGGAGATAGTGCAAATCCTTGCTTCAACCCATTGTGGATTTCAAAAGTGTCCGAAAACTGTTTTCCTATACGCACCCTACTATTTATGCCATTTAGACACATTCGTATCTAACTTTTTTAGGAATTCCGAACTACAGCAGGATACTATATAACTTCTCCCTCTTAATTGAATCATATGCTTTTTTTTTAAGTCTACATATAGTTGATGTAAAGTAACATTATATTCCCATTATTTTCTAAAATCTGACTTAAGCTAAAAGTCTGATGTGTTGCAGACCTATTTCTTCAACAGATCAAATTTTTAGCTTAAGACTGATTTTAGACAAGAAATGGTAATATAATGGTACTTTACATAAACTATACGTAGATTTAACGCCGTGACTCGGTCCTCAGAGCCACGAGAAGGTGAGGATGAGGATTGGGTAGGAGAGGTTATATGTACATCGCTATCCCTTACAAACCTCTACGTACTTCTTCCGTCTTTACAAACATTTCATACTATTTTATATGGCAGGAGTTTCTTTAAGCGTTTGCACATGCGCATGACGAATCGATAGAACTTTGAAAAAAAAAAGAGATTATTTGCATACTTAGATAAATATGTAATAATTTAATAAATTGTTACATATATTGTTCCAAAAACGTTTAAAATAGTATGAAATGTTAGTAAAGATGAAGAAAGTACACGAGCAGCAGTATTACATGAATATAGTAAGGAAAATTACAGGATGAGGTTTCGTAATGTTGGGCCTAACTCTAAAATAAAAGGAGAAATCCTTACATTCTACAAAAAAAAAAGACCCACATTCCCTTTTAGTTAAAAAATTACCAATGTTATGGGATAAATTCGTCAACTTGGCAACAGTATCACCGCAGATATTACTTTATTAGTAAATATGTGTGTCAACTTGAATGAAAAAATAAAGATGTAGGACACATAAACAAGGCAAGTTAAAATAATTACAGTAGGAATCAACATTATGAGGTTATTCTTAATACATTTATTAATCCAGTTTAAAACCTGTTACACCATACTGACATATGGTCAAGGGCCTAAACTTGTTACACCATACTGACATATGGTCAAGGGCCTAAATATAAAGTGGAATTTCATCATCAATTATCTAAAACAAACAGTATATAATAACATTCACAGGCTCATATTAACCATACAGTACGTCTAATTTATAATAAAACCTTAATTATAAAATTAAAAACAATTTGTTTTTTCATTTATTTTGTTCATCATTCTTCAATTGAATTTCTTTCATTTCTAAGTTCATAATAATTTTAAAAACTTCCCGCTTGGCTTCTACTATAAGTTCTGGAGGAAATGTAATAACTGTCTCTGCCATAGCCTGAAAAAATGTCTTTATTGGATGGCTATTGCTTGCTCCAATATCCTCCAGCAACTTGTTCCTTTTCTTCTCTCTTTTCTCCATCATTTCCCAGAAACGGTCTTCACTCCTTTTTTTCTTCCCACTGTCCCTTACTTGAGGGTCAGATGATTCTGATTCTCCAAATGTATTAGTTTCACTTTCATCATCAATGCTGGCATCCTCTGCTTCCGTAAATGTTTCATAAAATTGTAGTGGAACCACATTCGTAATTGCACTTCTTTCATTCTCACAGGAGTTCAAAGAAGACATTGCGTCATAGTCCTCCCATTGTGAGTTAAATGTAGAGAAGTGCCTGTACCTTTTACCATCAATTTTTTCTTCCTCTGATATGTATCCCTCAGGGTTTTCCATCTTGTTTTGTACTCAGTAACTGAAATGAATCAAAGAAAATTATTTACTTGATGTAATTTTGGTGTTAGTTTCAGGTACATGGGAACTGGGGAATCATTCATATCTTTGGCATTTGCTTTTCGCATCTCACACAGCCATATCTGTCAAATAGTCAAAGAAGTTCTGAAAATATTGTGTGAGAAACTTGCACCAATATATTTACCAAACCCAACAAAAGAGAAAATTAAAGTAATTCCAACAGATTTTTATGAATTATGGGACTTTCCAAACTGTTGTGGTGCATTGTATGGCAAACACTGCCGCATTGTGTGCTCTAGCAACAGTGGGTTCTTATATTTCAATCATCATCATCATCTCTAGGTCTGCCCACATCTCGGGTGCCTTTAGGTTTGTATTTTGTAATTTGTTTTAGATATCTATCTTCATTCATTCTGTCTATGTGCTGCTTCCATTTTTGTCTATATGTATCTATTTTATCAGTTATTGCAAATATTTCAAGTTCCTGTCTTATTTCTGTGTTCTTGATTGTCTTCCTTAGTGCACCCTTTAACAGATCTCAAAAATGTCATTTCTGCCGCCGTTATCCTACTTAGATCTTGTTTTTTATGTATCCATGCTTCTGAACCATAGAGCAGTACCGGTACTGCCAACATTTTATAAAATTTCAGTTGGGTCTCTCTTGTTGTTTTGTTATTTAGTGTTCGTTTTATCGTACCACATATTCCCTGAAATTTTGCTATTTTATTATTTATATCATTATCATAATTAAATGAAATGTCACATCCTAGATAATTGAGATGGTTCACCTGTTTTATGATTTTGTTTCCTATTACTATTTTGGATCTGATTTGATTTTTCCCTTGGAATGCCATTACCTTAGTTCAATTATAAAAATTATTATTCCTTGGTGTTGTTGGGGTTGGTGGATGCTAGGCATAAGTTTATTGTCATTGATGCTGGATCTTATGAAGAAGAAGGGGATAGTGGTATACATCAGAAGTCAAACATTAAAGATTCTATACCACTATTGATGCTCGAAGATGCTCCACTGTCTGGAACAGACATTATTCACGTAATTCTAGGAGATGAGGCACTTCATCTCTCTCAAAATTTAATGAGGCCCTTTCCAAAGACCCAAAGTATGGAATATAATTCCAAGCGCACTTTCAATTATCGTTTATGTAGGGCGCGAAGAACAGTTGAAAATGCGTTTGGAAGTATGGCACGTATTTTCAGGGCGTTTCTTAACCCCATTGCAGTGAAACCCGATACTGCCGATCTCCAAATAACGGCATGTTGTTGTCTGCACAACGTGTTAAGATGTGCCGGTATTCCTAATAACAGGATGTAACTATGCCACAGCCTACCCAAAATATGATAGCTTTAGCCAGAGGAGGAGGGAATAATGCAGCAGAGGCTTTAAATGTTCGTGAAGGATATAAAAATTACTTCTGCAGTGAAGTAGGACTGCCTAGGAGAATGCAATGATATATACAGTCATAAAGGCTTGGATTTATATATAATACTAGAAGTCCCGGCCACGCGTTGCTGTGGCTAAGGTATACGTTAAACATTTAAATTAAGTTGCTGCCTTTCAGTCAGATTACTAATACTTACACACGAAATTAATAATATTGAAAATAAAATACGGGTTCGATAGTGCCAGTGAGTAAGTGAGTAAGTAAATAAACAATGAACACACTTAAATTATGAAATAATCATCATCATCATCATCATCACTCCAGGGATTAGGCAATTGCCCGTTCCGACTTCATATTGCATCAGCCCAACGTACAATCCGGCTGATTTCCATGAAGCTTCTCAGTAAGATAAATGTCTCCTGGAAGCGTTACGAGCGCTTCGCAGGACAAGGATGGTGGAAGGGCTGCTTCCTCTGAGCCTCCAAACATGCTCCTCTGGGTATCCACCCCCCAAGAGAGGGCTGCTTCTTCCGCTCTTCAAGCCCTACAAGTTTAGCTGTGCTATTCCTTGTCGCCCTGTTGACCGTTGAAGACTTGACTTGACGAAGATGTGGCCGCCCAATATGGATACAGACGCCATTCCTTCGTTGTGAGCTATACTTAGTTCCCCTCGCCTCTTACCCACCAGCAAGATTAACCTAAGTCAATCTTCCCCAGTAGAGTCGTCTGGTTCATCGGGTACTAAGCCCCCCCACCACGTCAAGGTGATAGCTCCTGGGGGGGATGAAATGAAATAATAATAATAATAGTAATATGAAATAATCAATATTTGTAATTCAATTGAAATTCGCGGTTGCAACAAAAAGCACAGCTACCTGGATCTCTCTTTGTTAAATAATAAAGCAATTACCTTACCAAATTACCTATACCGCCATCTGTTAGAATCGTATGGAACTCACAGATAATTATAACTCTTCTTTGTTAAATAATAAACAAATAATGTGCAATAAAAATAATGCGACTATAAATTTAGTTATAAACTACCCTAAGTCTCAAGTTGGATCAAACTGCACACAGTGTGCAAAATTTTATTAAAATCGGTTCAGTAGTTTAGGATTCCATCGCGGACAAACAACGTGACACGAAATTTTTATATATTAAGATTAACATGCAAAATATGTAGTAACATTATGTAAAATATTTAGAATTACATAAAAAAGATCCTTAAAATATGTAATATTAAATACATTAAATTTTAATTTTATATAAATTGTGTTAAGAAATGGAGCAGTTAAATACTTGACAACGTGGTACGAGTAAGAAGAGTATCGTCATGTTACTATTGTAAAGTGATCCCACTACATACCTTAGGGATATTCGGAAGTCAACGTTCCCATCTTTCTAGACATTTGGCACGAGATATTAGCTTTGGGTGATAGTCATCTTTACCTGCACAACATAGTATGTTATTATTCTTTTATAGCCTGAGTCAACCCCAGGCAAAAAAGATTTAAGCAGTTTTAAAAATCCTGACCCCCCATCGGGGCTCGAAACTCGATTTTCCAGCTTGTAGGATATTGTATGGGGCTTGTAGGACATGCACCCTACATATTTCTACTATTTCATTCATAAATAGAGTAGATCATAGTAAAGTGATCCCACTACAGGCCTCAGGAGCTTGGGGTAGTAGGAGGTTAAGACTCCCACTTTTCTGGACAATCGGCACTTGATGTCAGCCGAGTTGTCAGCCCTGTGTGACGGCCGCCTTAACCCCCAGAACCAACGTCTGGTATTCATTTCCGTTAGAGGCTGAGTCGATCCCAGGGCCATAGTGCCGCCAGAAGGTTTGGGTCAGTTTAAAAATCCTGACCCCACCGCGACTCGAACCCTCGACCTTCCGGCTTGTAGCGCAGTGCCTTAACCACTACGCACCTTATCCTGCTTCAAATTTCTGCTTTTTTGACATTTACAAGTTGCTAACAGTTGTATTTATGGTTCATAGATGCCATCACTTGTATACTGGTTGTGTTATAGTACTTTTCAAATAATTGTAGAGGTCATTATAGTCCACCGCTGTGGTCTCGAGGTAGCGCGCTGTCTTGTCACGCAGCGGGCCCGGGTTCGATCCCCGGTCGGGGCAGTTTTTCTGGGTGAGTTTTTTATCGGGTTTTTCCTCACCTGTAAGACAAATGTCAGGAAAACTTTAAGGCCCAAACGGTCCCGAAATTGTTTTATATTTGTAAACAAACTGCAGATTGTGTTTTACAAAAGTTATTTTCGCTGTTTTATTGTGAAAGTAATTATTTCTGTGGTTATAAAATTGAAATATTGTGTGGTATGGTTAGATTAAGTAAAGGAAAACAAAAGCCGAAAGAGCAGATGCAAAAAACGAGAGCAAGAAAGAAATCTTTCATATCTATAGCATGAACTCAGCTAATTTCAGAGAATGTAAAGAAACCTTCAAGTACAGAAGCAAATAGGCCTAAGATAGATAATAAAAGAATACAAAATATACAATCTTCCGATGATCCATTTACTCCATGTGTGTATGCCTTCGACAACATTATAGTTGACATAACATGTCTTCAGGAACTTTTGTTTTTCTTAGAGTGCATGTACTGCATGTTCCTCTCAAACAATGGAAGTGAGTGCAAGTGACTCATTGTTATAATCATTTCCTATTCAGGGTTAATATTTTCATTACGACTAGTAACCATGATTTTGCAGATACGGACAAAGCCTGCTGATAGGGATCGTTTACACAAGACCCTACGTTTACCTGCGCGAGTTTTGTAGGTCATGCTTCTTCCTTAGTGAAACGACCTCTATCATGCACAGCAGAGACTCTTGATGTCCCAACTCTTTTCAAAAAACCGTTAAACTGAAGATATACATAGCTATTTTTCTACCAATTATATATTATATGGATGCGAAACATGGACTCTTACTTTAAGAGAGGAAAGGAGATTACAAGTATTTGAGAATAAAGTACTTAGGAAAATTTTTGGTCCAAAGAGAGATGAACAGACAGGTGAATGGAGAAGACTTCATAACAATGAACTACGTAGTCTTTATAGGAAGCCAGATATAATAAGAACAGTTAAGTCTCGTGGACTGCGTTGGGCAGGACATGTTGCAAGTATGGGAAATGAAAGACTTGCATGGAAGCTTCTTGTAGGAAAGCCAGAGGGAAAGCGCCCAGTTGGTAGACCAAGAATGAGGTGGGAGAATAACATTAACTATGATTTGAGGGAAGTAGATTATACAGGGAATGATTGGAAAGCATTAACTCAGGATATGGATGTATGGAGAGCGTATGTCCGTGCGGCCATGAACCTACGGGTTCGATAGTGCCAGTGAGTAAGTAAGTACTCTTCCCGTATTCAAACCCCAGTTTCAATCAATCTGATTTTATCCTTGCAACCATGTCCATGCATCTGACTTATGCGGCACTCTGTATTTTACACAGTTCCTGAACCTAAATTAACATATAGACTAATATTACTAAAAAAAGACATGTTAGAAGAGACTTGGATATTTTCACATAAATTTACTTATTTTTTTTTTTAGATGTTTAAATTAATTATATACAACTCTCAAAATACAGTAGTTACAGTTTTCTTGCACTAAACAATATTTGTTTCATAGTGTACTACAAGGTCTATAGGTCTACGACACTTTTACCGTTTGTGGTGAAAGGTGTCATCGGTAGTTATCCACGGTAACGATGGGACAGTCGAAACCATTTTCATCTGTGTTTACTGGCTTTCAATAACAGCAATATAGGCCTACTAAGTCAAAACTTTAAAAAAATGAAAATTATTCTTCTTCTTCCCTTCCAAGGCCTGTTACGATCCTATAGAAAATTTTCCCTCCAGCGTTTCATAGGACGGCCCAGTGATCTTCGTCCTCTTGGTATATAATTATAAACAGCTTTGGGGATCCGATTTGAACTCATTCTTTCAAGATGATGTTTCCAATTTAGTTGGTACTGTTTAATATATTCCAAAATTGGCGTAGTCTTCAATTCTTTTAAGATATCGGTGTTCCTTTTCCGATCCCATCTGGTGTAACCTGCTGTTCTGCGCATGAATCTCATTTCACAACCCGTTATTCTGCTTTCATGTTGTTTTTTTAGTGTCCATGCTTCACTACCATAGGTCAACACTAGTCTAGCCAAAGTGTTATATAAACGTAATCTGGTGTTTTTTTTGTACAAGGGATGGTTTTCTAAAAAAACCCTCAGGGGTCCTCATCTAGGGGATATGTGGATGGCGACCACAAGGTGCCCAAGCTGAGCAAAACATTTCTTCCACTTACTTGTGTTTTGCACTCTTTTAACTTTACTATCTAACCTCTTGGTTAACTCTTGTTTTCTTCGACCCCGACGCTATTAGGGCATCCGAGGGCTAGGGAGTCTTTCCTTTCTTCTTTCCTTTATTTTCTTTTCTTCTCCAGAAAAGCCTGACCAGAGGCTATAAGATGGCAGCCCCATCACTGGTCTTGCCTTCCTTTGGCCGGCAACCAATCGAAGGGACTATTATTATGCTTTCAAGTCTTATACGAGAATTTCCCGGAAGGATCAAAAATGAAAATTGTTAGAGAAAATCATAAATTGAACACTTCATTTCGTGTGCTATATCTATGATCTATCCTGATATTCTTCACTCCACTCAGGAATATCAAACCAGTGGAAAATATTGTTTTATATTCTTAAAGTGCATTCAATTTTAAAGGAGTTGCCTTTAACAACAAGGTGTAATGGAGCATCCTGTTTGGATTATCCTGATATAGTTAGAAGTAGTAGAAACTATTCAACCTCTGATTCACTCTACATGGTGTTGGGGAGGAGGTAGCAAACCTCTTATAACATTTCAATTGATTTTGAACGATACTTACTTACTCACTGGCACTATCGAACCCGTAGGTTCATGACCGCGCGGACATAAAGCTCTCCATACATCCCTATCCTGAGCTAATGTTTTCCAATCGTTCCCTGTATAATCTACTTCCCTCAAATCATAGTTAATGTTATTCTCCCACCTCATTCTTGGTCTACCAACTGGGCGTTTTCCCTCTGGTTTTCCTACAAGAATCTTCCATGCACGTCTTTCATTCCCCATTCGTGCCACATGCCCTGCCCATCGCAGTCTACGAGACTTAACTGTTCTCATATCTGGCTTCCTATAAAGACCATGTAATTCACTGTTAAGCAGTCTTCTCCATTCACCTGTCTGTCCATCTCTCTTTGGTCCAAAAAATTTTCTAAGAACTTTATTCTCAAATACTCGTAATCGTATTTCCTGCCTTAAAGTAAGAGTCCATGTTTCGCATCCATATAATATAACTGGCAGAATAATAGTTTGCATTAGCTCAGGATAGGGATGTATGGAGAGGTTATGTCCTTGCGGTCATGAACCTACGGGTTCGATAGTGCCAGTGAGTGAGTGAGTAAGTAAGTATGTAAGTAAGTAAGTAAGTAAGAAAGAATAATAGTTTTATATATTTTCAGTTTAACGTTTATTGAAAGGAGTTGGGACATCAAAAGTCTCTGGCAATGCATAATAGCACGCATTTCCAGAATTGAGCCTATGTTTAATTTCCCTTGTGCATCTCATTCCTATTTGTGATTATTGTTCCTAGGTATTTGAATTCAGCCACTTCCTCAAAATTTCCCTCATTTGCCATTAGCTGTCCATTTCCATTATATAATGTATTTTTATGTGTGAACACATATTTAGTTTGGGAAAGCTGACGATAAAACAGAATTGTTTTGAAACATGTCCAAGAACAAATCAACATTAATATTGAGGTAAGATGTCCAGACCAAAAATAATATAATCAAAATAACCTCAAAATATAACTTCCTAAAATTAAATATTTAGTTTTATTGATATTTACTTCCAGTCCCAATTTCTTAGTGTTACTCAGTAGTGTGTGTGTGTGCTGGCCTTTAGTGTGGCAAACTTCTTATAACATTTCAATTGATTTTGAAAGATACCAAAAATAACTGAGGCTAAGTTTTCCAAGAAAACTATACACCATGGGGAACTGCCGAATGAGGGGTAGTATGACATCCTTCCTCATTCCACCCTTCATTGAACTCGTAACTGTTGTTATTATCGTCTCGCGTGCGTTGCAGTATCAGTGGCGGTACACCCTTTTAACCTGAAACATATGTACTGCTCGGGACCCAGCTCCGTGTGTCTGAAAGGAATTTGCTGACTCAGCTGTTAGTACTATGAGAAGCATAGAAGTGTACCTCCTCCCACTCCCCACACTCCTCCCCGCAAACACACAGAGCTTGGTCTCGAGCTGTACTAATCTCTTCCATTCTCACGTACATTGGGTGTCATCGTTTATTCTGGAGCGTATTTTAGATTTGGCATGGTTCAACTTCGAAAATAATTGTTCACATGTATAAGTCGAACCAAAAATTGCGAGAATGTGGCCTGCAAAATCTCTCATGTTGGGATACGAATCTATTGACAACAACCTGTATAGTTCCAAGTCTTCTGTGCCATTCTGAATACAAAAATAATAATTTTCCCAGTCAGTATTAAAATGGTATTGGTGTTTAGAATTTGCCATGCTCACGCTGAATTGTACGCCACTGACTCTCACTGCGTATTGTCAATCACTGTATACCTGCGTCTGCAGTGCAAGTACAAATGAGTGGAATGGGTATTGGCGGAGAGGATTTGTTATGAGCTCCCGGAGCCCCAGTTCCCCATGCCTGACCTAAATGAAGGTTTGTATTTTGTTTAATTGTGGAAATTCCATTATACTTTTCCTAGAAAATTATAAAGTGTTTGTATTGTGGTTTCAATGTGAGGCAGTCGTTATCAGCTGGGACTATGACCTGTCAATCATATGAGCCTCCAAAGTCCAAACAGAGTTGAGAACAAATCATACAAAAATTTTTACCTGCTTACTATTGTATAGCTGGCTTACTTGGCAGAGAGAGATATGGAGATACAATGGTAGATCATTGACCGTAGAAAAAACCCACCCTATTGTCAGTTTTCCTCTTTCCCCTATTAACATATGGTGAAGAAACCCTGACAACAATGGTGCGAGTGAGAGAGGAGAGTACAGTTGCGTCATTCTACAAATTTCTCGTAAAGTTAAACCAGAGAGACTATAGCACTGTTCTCAAAAATTTTGAGAACTAACAGTTGAAGACCATTTTATGTAAAAAAAAAAAAAGCAATATTCTAATAATTATTTAGTAATGGTCCACCGCTGTGGTCTCGAAGTAGCGTGCTGCCTTGTCACGCAGCGGGCCCGGGTTCGATCCCCGACCGGGGCAGCTTTTCTGGGTGAGGTTTTATCGGGGTTTTTCCTCACCTGTAAGACAAATGTCAGGAAAACTTTAAGGCCCAAACAGTCCCCGAAATCATATGGCCATCATCATCTTCCTTCACCGGTGTGGAAAGCAATGGGAAGCTACCACACCTACAATTTCCTAGTAAAACTGCAAGCATAGCATAAAAATGCTATGATTGCACTGAAGGACCTGCCTTCGGGAAGAATTACTCTGGGTAGATGTAGTAATGAATAAAATATGTAAAAATATGTTATATGAAACTTGACTATAAGGTCTAATTTCGTGTGAATCAACATTTTCCGTTATTAGTTATTACGAAAGAACATATCAAGGAAAAAAATGTATGTAATTACATACGAAACCAGACTCTAGAAGTCACATCACATTTATATGTATCGGTACATTTCAGTAGTTAGGCCTAGAATACGTTTTGGTTAGATACTTTTTCGTTGACAATTGGAAAACCTCTATATTGTGTGAATTTATAGTGCCCATACAGCAACAAACGCGAAGCGGTTTACACTATTGGAATCATGCGATTCTGCCAACAAACTTACGATATTAAACGAACCTAAAAGCTAACCTATCGCAATTAAGTACTCTAACTTGTGAAACACCAACCTAAAAGCTAATCCAATTTAAGAACTCCATCCTATGAAAGACCAACCTAAAGCTAATATAACGCAATTTAAGCACTCTAACCTTTGAAAGAATGCGGCGCCCAAAAATAAATAGTATAAATTCTGAAGTGCATACTATATGTCGGCTGCACTGAAACATGCGTTGTGTAGAATATTTGTTAAAATCAATATGGCTGCCACGTCTTTATGTTACGGTATGTAGTTAAACATCATAGAAAAACGCATTGAAATAATCGTTAGAAAAAGTGTGAAATTTATTGTAAATGCTGGTAAATAATTTGAAAATAAAACCATGTTGGCGCATGCGCGTGGTGTCTGCCTGGATTTCTCACTGCGCTTAATGGAATCTATATATAATACAATACTTACTCACTGGCACTATCGAACTCGTAGGTTCATGGCCGCGCGGAAATAAGCTCTCCATACATCCCTATCCTGAGCTAATGCTTTCCAATCATTCCCTGTATAATATACTTCCCTCAAATCATAGTTAATGTTATTCTCCCACCTCATTCTTGGTCTACCAACTGGGCGTTTTCCTTCTGGTTTTTCTACAAGAAGCTTCCTTGCACGTCTTTCATTCCCCATACGTGCCATATGTCCTGCCCATCGCAGTCTACGAGACTTAACTGTTCTTATTATATCTGGCTTCTTATAAAGACCATATAATTCACTGTTATGTAGTCTTCTCCATTCACCTGTCTGTTCATCTATCTTTGGTCCAAAAATTTTTCTAAGAACTTTATTCTCAAATACTCGTAATCTCCTTTCCTCCCTTAAAGTAAGAGTCCATGTTTCGCACCCATATAATATAACTGGTAGAATAATAGTTTTATATAATACAACGGTCGGGTAAAAAAAAACTACGAGAAAAAAGAGGATAAATTAATTAGAATTTTACATAAACCTAGCCTAAAAATCTTAATATAGAAGAATAAATTCTCTACGTTTCGGTATATTTGGGTAGGTTACATTACATATATGAATTCTTACATTGTGTGAATTTTTTACTATGGGAATGAGACAGCACTACACGAGTAAGATCGGTCATTATGATGAATTCATTGGGTTGACAAATCTGTTTCCGATGATTTTTAAGTGTGATTATTTTGGAGTAGCCATACTGATTTTTTCTCGTAGGTTATATATACGTGAAATTTTAATTAATTTTTCCGCTTTTCCGCTATTTCTCGTTCTTTCTTTTCATCAATAACTATATATGAGGTTGATAAATGAATTCTACAACAGCAATTTTTCTATTTTGTTGTATAAAACTCAATTCTGATTTTTCGCAGACATCCCCCTTATATTCTATAAATAAATTCGAAAAATGTAATAGTGTAAGTCTAAATAATAATAATAATAATAATAATAATAATAATAATAATAATAATAATAATAATAATAATAATAATAATACTGAAGAATATAAGTATTTGGGAATTAAAATTACTAAAGATGGAAAACAAGAAACAGAGATAAGAAACAGGATCAATATAGGAAAGTATGCTATATCTGCCCTAAATGGAATAGTATGGGACAAACATATCTTCAAAGAAACAAAAAAAAACTATTTTAATACAATAATCAGAAGCATTATTTCCTATGGAGCTGATGTGTGGGCTTTAAATGCACAAATGAAAAAAAAAATTACTCGCCACTCAAATGGATTACAAGAATATCCAGGAAGGATAAAATCCGAAATTCATATATAAAAGAAAAAATGCAGGTACAATATTCAATATTAGATTTTATAAAGAAGAAACAATTAAATTGGTACGGCACATTAGAAGGATGGAAGAAGGAAGACTACCTATAATAATCATGGATTGGGAACCACAGGGAAGAAAAAAGAAGGGTAGACCAAATATTACGTGGATTCAGGGAATCAAAGAAACTAAGAGGGAATGGGAAATAGAAGAAGATATATGGATGAACAGACAAGAATGGAAAAATGTGTTGAATCAAATGTTTAGTTAACTGTGAACATGGGTACCGGAAAAATGTATATTCATTGTAAAAGCCGGAATAATAAAAATAAAAAAATAATAATAATATATTGAAATAAATTGGTATGCAGTATTACTTTTCTGCAAATCTATTAACTGCCACTATCTACACGTGCTCTACCGGCTGTCGCCCGTATCCCATCCCTCCTGCTACGAGATCACACCAACTTGAACCAGCTCTCTAGCGCAGCGAAATTATTACATATGATTTAGATATTATTTTTGTTTCGATAAATATTTAGTTGTATCTGAAGATAGGAAAATATAAAAGCCTGCACTAATGGATTGTACTTACTTTTGCTGGAAGTTCTACAAAGGGCAGGCTACTTATCTCACGATATTCACTCACAAAACTGCTTACAGTAATTGTTTGCACCCTGTATTCAGGGATTAGTAGGCTACTTCTACACTAGCGCCACTTGTGGCACATACGCAAAACTCACTCACTGTGCCCTGTATTTTCTTCGGTTTAGCAGAGCTGCCAACTTGATAAACTAAAAATTCACTATCAATATCACCAACTGAACAGACTAAAAACAATTTTCCGCGTAATTGTTTACCTCTAGATCATCGTTTCCCAACCTATGGTTCGCGAACCCCCAGGGGGTTCACAAAATATTTCAGGGGTTCGCCAAAACTTTTCCGTAATGGCCGGTTTCGAGGTTAGGCCTATTATTGTTTCCTTCATTTATGTGTCATTATCATAATAATAATAATAATAATAATAATAATATAATAATAATTAACTTACTCACTGGCACTATCGAACCCGTAAGTTCATGGCCGCGCGGCCATAAGCTCTCCATACATCCCTAACCTGAGCTAATATTTTCCAATCATTCCCTGTATAATCTACTTTCCTCACATCATAGTTAATGTTATTCTCCCACCTCATTCTTGGTCTACCGACTTGGCGTTTTCCCTCTGGTTTTCCTACAAGAAGCTTCCATGCACGTCTTTCATTCCCCATTCGTGCCACATGTCCTGCCCATCGCAGTCTGCTAGAGTTAACTATTCTTATTAAATCTGGCTTGCTATAAAGACTACGTAGTTCATTGTTATGGAGTCTTCTCCATTCACCTGTCTGCTCATCTCTCTTTGGTCCAAAATTTTTGCTAAGAACTTTATATTCGAATACTTGTAATCTTCTTTCCTCCCTTAAAGTAAGAGTCCATGTTTCACATCCGTATAATATAACTAGTAGAATAATAGTTTTATATTTTTTTCAGTTTAACGTTTTTGAAAGGAGTTGGGATATCAAGAGTCTCTGTAATGCATAATAGCACGCATTTCCAGAATTGAGCCTGTGTTTAATGTCTTTGTGCATTTCATTTCTAATTGTGATTATTGTTCCTAGGTATTTGAATTCAGCCACTTCCTCAAAATTTCCATGATTATTTGTCATTAGCTGTCCGTTTCCATTATATAATGCATTTATATGTGTGACCATATATTTAGTTTTATTGATATTTACTTCCAGTGTTACTCAATAGTGTGTGCGTGTTGGCCTTTAGTATCTCCTCGCTATCACCCAATAATAATTATAATAATAATATTGTTATTATCATATTATTATATTATTTTAAAATTAAATTAACTCTATAATGACCCTTTTTACATTATGTGTATGATCAAGAATTTATTACATTATTTCTATAATAAATTAATATTTACCGCGAGTGCCTGATTTACAGTTATGTAACAACGTTAGGAATGCATTTAATTTCGCAACAACTAGGCCTACACGTTGTGCAACTTTTAAGCCGTAACTAGAGTAATTTTAGATTTTAACCGTTAAGGATTAAATTAATTTAACGTTATTAAACCTTATACTTGGAATTATATTACGTAGGGCCGACAACTCAGCTGACATACAGAGCAGAGTGGTCTGTTGTGCGAGACTTAACCTCTTACTAACCCAAGGACCTCCAGAGACTTTACTTTACTTTATGTTTAGCATTGGATAAGTAATGGCAACATTGTGGTAAATCAGTGCTCCTAGTACCCCGATGATGGTCCACCACCATGATATGTGTGCTGCATTCCAGCTAGAGTAGTGTGGCTCACTCCACGCCGCCGGCTTTCGGACTCTCTGCTTGTCCGGCGACGTGGTTTATGATGACTAGAGCGAGGATGTTTATGAAATTTCATGTTTTAAACTATTGATCAGAGAGCGCTGAGACAAAGTATCTTTACATTTTATGATATGTAGAAGCAAATAAGACCTTCATATTTTTTCATATTTCATAATATTTTGGCAAAATGTTCAATTTTCTGTAAAAATTTAATATTCCTTCATATTTTTCAACTTTCAATTTTTTTAAATAAAATTTCTACTAATTCGTTAGAAACATTTTTGGAGTGACTGTAGTTTTGAAATTTTTTGACAATATAATATGGTACACAGCGAAAATTCCTATGTAACCCATCTGGAACAAGATAAATAGATTTGATAAAAGAAAATAATTGAAAAAAAGGAGAGATGGAATGACCAAGTGGAGGATTTTGTACGAAACTACAGAAAAAGAACACGGATTTCCTAATCTGTGACAAGAACATGAATAATTAGAATAACAATGTTGGAATAATAACCACCCACTCTTTTTTTCTCAGGTAGAAACCTATTTCTTTTGCTACCTAAGGACAGTCCCTATTTTATGAATGGATTACGGTATTTAAATGTAGGTAAGACTGCTGCTGCTATAATTGAAGCTGTGCTGTGAAATAAGGTCTTGCTCCACAGTTTATGAAATTTGTAAAATTCTTGTAGGTAAGGCCAATATTATTCTCTTTTACATCAAACTATCATATATGTAGTGCAGTACATGATTGCTCCCATAACTTCATATAATGTGGAGCATACTTTTTGATCGTACAAAATAATTCTGACAGACAGGCGTAAAAAAAAATATATAAAGCTCCTAACTGTGTTTTACGAACAGAATTGATAATTTGATTATTTAAAGCACATGCATACATACTGTGTTCAGGCAAATTTAATGGAAAAACTGTTAAAATAATTCTAACTAAAAACTACATTTCACCATGTTCATACGTGTAATCTATAGGATTAAAAATAATTGTAATTGCAAAGAGTTTTGAAATACTCCCTAGAATTATTTGTGGATTAATTTATTTTAACATCTTGTTTCTCCAAATATGACATATAGTACTTGTTCTACTGCGATGGGCAGGACATGTGGCACGAATGGGGGAATGAAAGACGTGCATGGAAGCTTCTTGTAGGAAAACCAGACGGAAAAGTTGGTAGACCAAGAATGAAGTGGGAGAATAACATTAACCATGATTTGAGGGAAAGATTATAGAGGTGATGATTGGAAAACATTGGCTCAGGATAGGGTTGTATGGAGAGCTTATGTCTGTGTGGCCATGAACCTACGGGTTCGATTGTGCCAGTGAGTTAGTTAGTTAGGACTTGGTCTACGTGTGTTCTGATTCATCCAATTTAATGTTATTGTGACATTTACATATACTGGAATTCATTATCTTTATGCAAGGTAAATAGAAGTCATCCAAACTGTACCTACTCTAAATTTTGTCAGTGGTATATTCGATGAAAGCAAGTTACAACGGTTGCTATGTTTTTTTTTCTTTATTTATGTTTGGATTTTGTAATTAAATATCATTAGATAAATTAATTGATCGCGTTTTATATAAACCCAGTATTAATTTATTGAAATAAAGTGTCAAACTACAGGCTTGGGGTAGATGGATGTTGAGACTTCCACATTTCTAGACAATCTCCAAGGGATGTCCACTGGGTTCTCAGTCCTGCGTGACGGCCCCTTTGCCCCAGAATATGCGTCTGGTACTCATTTAAATTAAGAGCTGAGTAGACCAGAAGGTTTGGTCCAGCTAAAAACCTGACCCCATTGAGACTAAAACCCAGGACCTTCCGGCTTGTTAGCGTGATTCCTCACACAATATACTTCAATATGAGCCATTAAAATTGCTTCAAATCACAAACATGATATTTTATTCAATAAAACCTCATAATGTTAAAAATTCCAAAATGAATTATATTAAATGATATTTTATATTATGTCAGAAGTAATGAAACATTAATTAAAATGGAAATACATTGAAACTCTTGAGCTACAAAAAGGTCTTCTTGTCTCATTTGTGTGCTTGAATGTATACCCATAAATTATACAGGGCTTGTGTATATAAATATGTGTAGAAAGTTGAAAAATTAGTAGCTTCATAATATTTTTGTGTCCTAATTTTCATAATTTTCATATTTTGTTATTATGATTTCATATTTTAGTATAATTTTCTTCATATAATTCCTCGCTCTAATGATGACCCTGCTCTAGTGAGGAACCATCCTTATGTCATCCATACCTGCTACGGTATTTCCGGCTGGACACCTAAGCCGCGAGACACGCAAGGGCTAAGAAAGGGTAAACCCTTACTGAAAAACACAATGGTATTTGGCCGCCAAGGGACCTCAACTAGTTCCCAAAGAAGCGGCACACTGGGCAGTGCTGGTCATTGCCACAAACCAGACCAGACCAGCGAACCCTTTTAACCCTGTAGTATGTTGTTGATCTCTAATACTGAAAGTATTTGAGAATAAAGTTCTTAGGAAAATTTTTGGACCAAAGAGAGATGAACAGACAGGTGAATGGAGAAGACTACATAACAATGAACTACATGGTCTTTATAGGAAGCCGGATATAATAAGAACAGTTAAGTCTCGTAGACTGCGATGGGCAGGACATGTTGCACGTATGGGAAATGAAAGACGAGCATGGAAGCTTCTTGTAGGAAAGCCAGAGGGAAAACGCCCAGTTGGTAGGCCAAGAATGAGGTGGGAGAACAACATTAACTATGATTTGAGGGAAGTAGATTATACAGGGAATGATTGGAAAGCATTAGCTCGGGATAGGCATGTATGGAGAGCTTATGTCCGCGCGGCCATGAACCTTCGGGTTCGATAGTGCCAGTGAGTAAGTAAGTAAGTAAGTAAGTAAGTAATACTGAAAGTCTTGGAATAGCAATATTTTGTGAATACATTCACTGTTTTTCACATTCGGTAAGTAATACCGCCCTAAAAAAATGTTCAGTAGAATATGTTTAGAAGGTGGAATTGTCAAATACTAAAACATACACCAAATTCATCAGATAGCAGCCCTTGTGCCTATAACTTATTCTCAACGATCAAATAACCTCTACGAGACATTCGAATTAAATCAAGAGTTGATATCCAGAAAGCTCTAAATCGATCAGATGAGGGGTATATTCAGAAATATTGCTGCAGATGAAATCGCCGCCTTCCAAGGCTTTGGCAAACGTATAGTTGACTTGGTTTCCGAACATCATATGACCACAATAACCATCATTCATATTCGCCTTGTCCACTACTGTGGTCTCGAGGTAGCGTGCTGCCTTGTCACGCAGCGTGCCCGGGTTCGATTCCCGGTCGGGACAGGCTCCTGGGTGATTTTTTTTCGGGGGTTTTCCTCACCTGTAAGACAAATGTCAGGAAGCTTAGGCCCCAACGGTCTCCGAAAATCGTCCGGCCATCATCATCCTTACCATTATCATCCTTCACCGGTGTGGAAAACAACGGGAAGCTACCACACCTATAATTCCCTAGTATAGCTGCAAAGCATAGCACGAAAATGCTACAGTCAGATTCAACCCAGGAAGTTACTCTGTGTTTGGAATAGGGAACTGGGTTGCCATTTTAACAGTCTTAAGAGAAATCCTTATATAAAACTGAAATATGCAATACAGCAGGTACATAGTTGTAAGATGTAGCCGTCCAAGACATCCCCTCATAAAGAAAAAAATAGATATCACTTGTTACTGAGCTCGTGCAGACCAGTACTATCCTATGTGAAAGTGTCGACTCTCATATTTACTATAAAACTAGTTTGCCTGCCGTAAAAGAAAAACTATGTTTTTAAAATGTATAGTAGCTACATAGATTTGGAAAAAGTACTGCCAACCTTGCCCCTCCCCCTCCCTAAACAAACAAATACATTTATTATGAGTTTGGCAACATCTACCCTCTGTACGTAGGGGGATACTGGCGTAGACCGTAACGTCTGTAGTAACTTCCTGGGTTGAATTAGAGTGTATGATTGCAGTGAAAGACCTGCCCTCGGGCAGAATTACTAGGATGGATGGATATTCGCCTTAGATTAAGTTTAGGATGAAGGACTCTTCTGGCGCATCACTATCTTCAACGTCGCCAATCTTATCATCGGGGCACCGTAATCCCTCCTTGCAGGTGGGCCAACCTCAGAAATGGATTACAATTAATAATAAATAATAATAAATAAATAGCTTTATTTTACCTGGCAGAGTTATGGCCTTAAGGCCTTGTCTGCCACTCAACCTACGCCAATGCCAGGAGATAACACCAGAAATGTCGAAATGGCAGGATGGGGCATTGAATAAAAAAATTATACATTTCTGCATTTGACGACATATTTTGTTTTATTAGTTAAAAAAATTAATGCAAAAATTACAATTAACATTGAATTTTAAAAAATAATTTTCTTGGAGTTACAGTTACAAAAATAATAATTATAGTTTCTTTATTTCCAAAAAGCAAATCAAATCATTTTCAATAATGAATTCTTGAACAACATCTACAGGAAGCTTAACACATTTACAAGACTTAAAAATATCTTCAATATTGTCTTTGATCGAATGAGTTTGTTGGGTAATTTTTATAGAACCTTTGTCCATGCAACAGAACGTGAAGGTATATTCATAGCTCGATGCTGTTTCTTTATTCCCAACGCATTGAAGAACAAAATTCCAAACGTTGTTTTCCACTGTTATCAATGAAACAAACACTTGATCCATGTATTTGATGATTCTTTGATAGCCATTTTCTAGGTTGTAGTTGCTGAAAACCATTAAGTTGTCGTTGATGTGATTATGAACTTCTTCTTTGTGCACTTCTTCTACGTGAGCGCACAGTTGGGTGTTCATACCTTTCCACTCGCATTCATCCATTGGACACAAGTAAGGACTGAACTGGCACAGAACGTGGTGATCTGCAAAATAACATTTCATTTAAAATAAAACATGAAAGGTGACGGTTTTATTATGTGTAACACAATTTTATTTTCGCCATGAAGATCTTATTTAATAATACACACACACACACACACACACACACACACACATATATATATATATATATATATATATATATATATATGATATGAAAAGAAAAAAGAATGCTTGAGTCGGGATTTGAACTCGAGTCTCTAAAGTCTGTACCTTTAGCGCTAAAGGTACAGACTTTAGAGACTCGAGTTCAAATCCCGACTCAAGCATTCTTTTTTCTTTTCATATCATATTTGCCTTCATTGCCAAATGTCAAAAATATATTTATAATATATATATATATATATATATAGGAACACTCTTATCAGAGAAAACTTGGAATAACAAGTTTAAATGAAGATATACAAAGATACCAACAAGAATGGAAAAATCATCTGAGGACAATGACAAGAAATAGACTTCCAAAATTGGCATTCCAATATACCCCAACTGGACATAGGGACCAAGGAAGACCAAAACATCGGTGGAAAGATCAAGACCATCTTCGCTAGGTTTACCGTACAGGCCACATGGCCTAAAACGAATTTGTCCATGATGATGATATATATATATATATATATATGCAATGATTGGAAAGCATTAGCTCAGGATAGGGATGTATGGAGGGCTTATGTCCGCGCGGCCATGAACCTACGGGTTCGATAGTGCCAGTGAGTAAGTAGGGCCTATATATATATATATATATATATATATATACTAATTTAGTTACACTTGTTTTCGTATAGATGTCATTTTGAGTGGTCCGTGGTCAGCGTTCCGCCTCATACTGACATCTAGGAAACCAATGTAGTACTAGGACGGGAAAATTCGGTAAATTTTGCTTAGAGGCCTTTTTATTCAGGCTTAAGGATTTTTTACGAGCCTGAAAATCTTCAGACTCGGGACCCACGGCTTAAGGTCCCTCCCGGAGGACTTGCTCCTTGGATTTTTCCGTCGGGGTTTGAACCCGCGACCCTCGGGACCAGAGGTAAGAAGCATAACCACTAGTCCACCGTGGCCGATATATATATATATATATATATATATATATATATATATATACTTAAAACCATTGAAAAAGGCCTTCATTTCACTGAGCTTCAAGAAAAGGTCACCCAAAATATATATTTATATATCAATATTTAATATTGATTTGGGGGTGACCTTTTCTTAAAATTCAGTGGAATGAAGGCCTTTTTCAATGGTCTTAAGTAAAATATAATCCATCCATTGCACAGGAAATATTTTATTTCACAAAAGCCCAAAAAGTTATAACCCTAACATATATAATTAACGAAGTTTTCTTGAGTTCTCCGTGTCATGGATTAAAGTTTTGTCTATGGTCACTGATACCAACGTTTCGACATGACCCCATTATCAAGGAATTTTTTATTTGATAATGGCATTAAACATCGAAATCAGTGGCCAGAGGCCAACTTTTAATCCATGACGCGGAAAACCCAACAAAACTTTATTAATCATACTTGTATCCTCGAAAATCTACAATAAATAAATAAATAAATAAATATATATATATATATATATATATATATATAACGCCCAGTTGTTATAGACTAATAATGAGGTGGAAGAATAATATTATCATGATTTGAGGGAAGTAGATTATATAGGGAATAATTGAAAAAAACATTAGCTCAGGATAGGGATGTGTAGAGAGCTTATGTCCGAGCGGGCATGTTTAATGAGGAGAGATTAGGTAATTACGTTAGATTAGGTATGATTAATTAGATTAGATAGGTTGTGTTAAGGTTTTCAATCTCGAACCTAAATTTAATAACATAATCTAATCTAATTACTACCACTACTAAAACTGAACTCCGTGGTGCGACAGGCCTAGAAGGCTTTTGCCCTATTAGACGGCTACTGGTTTCGCATCCACATGTATTAATCGCAAATGTAGAAGAATATCCAGCCAGTATAGGGTGATATGTAGTCAGCATGTCGTATCCCCAGCCGCTATAGCTGTTTTTTTCCAACCTGGAGCCGCCATTTATTGTAGCTACCCAATTGCCTCACAATGCTGGGTGGACATTGCTCCCATATTGGGTGAAATTCCACGAGAAAATTTCTTCCCCAATGGATACTCGAACCAACGCAAGTCCCGTAGCTCTGCGTCAAGGCATCTTACCTTAACCATTCGGCTACGGCGAAACCCAAAAGTTTATAAAGTGACCACAACAGCTAAAGTGCAGCCGCTGGAACTCCGGCTCTGAAGTTTAGGTTATATGAGGGTAAATGTAGAAACTCGCTCTCTACTGCCAATAAAGAAATAGTTCAAGTTAGATTGAACGTCTGTCACAACCAATCACTGCTCTTGACGCAGCAAGAGCGCCATATCTTTTCGATTTTTTAAGCCATTTTTCGGAAATTTTGTGCATTTTTTCGAATTTTCGAGTGCATCAAAATACCCTTCATTTTAAACTTAAAATAACCTATTTTTGTAAACACACTCCAGAACCATTTAAGGTTTGAAATTGCTGAGATGTTGTCAGCTGTATGTCTGCTAACCGCATACATGAAGCGGCCCCTCCTGAATATCCATATCAGCAACACTGTCGTGAAAATGTCAGAGCTGCGGAATCAGTTGCTGGACTATATATTTCTTGAAAATTTGCTAAAACGAGTTATCGTTAACATACTGACCTGGAATAAGTGCAGCAGGAAACATTTCTTGGCAGCCCTGTTTGCGGTACATGCATGGATACTGAAGATTTTCCAGCAGCTTTTCCATTGTCATGCAGCGAGTGTTGGTGAGGGTTCCTCTGCAGGATGGACAGTACTCCAGTTGTGGTCTACACACGTTACAGATGTTATGTCCATTCTCACATAGTGTGATGGGAGGTAGCATATACTCCAAACATGTAGGACATTCCAGTTCAGATATCAAAACCTCCTCCATTGTAATGACGCTATTTGCAATTTTACAACTTCACCATATCTGAAATACAGATCAGGAACGATTTATCGTTACAGAAAATGAATAAACTAACTAACTCACTGACACTATCGAACCCTTAGGTTCTTGGCCGCGCGCTCGCCATACATCCCTATCCTGAGGTAATGTTTTCCAATCATTCCCTGTATAAACTACTTCCCTCAAGTCATAGTTAATGTTATTGTCCCACCTCATTCTTGGTCTACCAACTGGGCGTTTTCCCACTGGTTTTCATACAAGAAGCTTCCATGCACGTCATCCATTCCCCATTCGTGCCACAAGCTCTGCCCATCACAGTCTATGAGACATAACTTTTCTTATTATATATGGCTTCCTATAAAGACCATATAGTCTTCTCCATTCACCTGTTTGTTCATCTCTCTTTGATCCAAAGAACGTTATTCTCAAATACTCGTAATCTCCTTTCCTTCCTTAAAGTAAGAGTCCATGTTTCGCATCAATATAATATACTTACTTACTTAATACAGGCTTTCCACTTTACAGCAGTTTGCCCTTGATTCCTGCTTTCCAGAGATTCCTATCTTCCCATACCCCTCTTCATCATGGCATCATATAGGCCTATTCCTTCATACCATGTTCTTCTACTTCTTCCCCTTCTCCTTCTGCCTGGTACCATCCAATCCAACACCTGTTTAGGCCACTGGTCTTCCGGCATCCGTTGTACATGTCCATACCATTGTAGAGCTCTCTTTGTTATCCTATCGATAACAGTTTCCTGTGCATCCATTTCTTGTCTGATATATGTATTTCGAATATGTTGTAGCCTGGATATTCTCATACTTCTCTGTAATCCATCCATTTCTGTCGCCAATATTCTTTTCTGCATCCTTTCATTTATTGTCCAGCTCTCAATATAATATAACTGGTAGAATAATAGTTTTATATCTTTTCAGTTTAACGTTTTTTGAAAGGAGTTGAGACGTCAAGAATCTGTGTAATGCATAACAGCATGCATTTCCAGAATTGGGGCTTTGTTTAATTTCTTTGTGCATCTCATTCCTATTTGTGATTACTGTTCCTAGGTATTTGAATTCAGCCACTTCCTCAAAATTTCCCTCATTTGTCATTAGCTGTCCATTTCCATTATATAATGTATTTCTACGTGTGACCATATATTTAATTTTATTGATATTTACTTCCAGTCCCAATTTCTTAGTGTTACTCAATAGTGTGTGCGTGTTGTCCTTTAGTATCGGCCAATAGCACTACTTCATCAGCATAAACTAACAGCTTATTAATACCACTGAGTTGTAGGCCTTCCTCATCCTCTAAAGATTTGATGGCATGCTCTAGTACAAAATTAAATAATAGAGGAGATAGTGCATCTCCTTGCTTCAACCCCATTCTGGTTTTCAAAAGCATCCGAAAACTTTTTGCCTACACGCACCCTAATCTTTATGCTATTTGGACACATTCGTGTAAGCCTAACTAACTTTTTAGGAATTTCAAACTCTACAGAATAACTTACTATATAACTTCTCCCTCTTAATTGAATCATATGCCTTCTTTAAGTCTACATATAGTTGATGTACAGTACCATTATATTCCAATTTCTTTTCTAAAATTTGTCTTATACTAAAGATCTGATCTGTTGTAGAACTGTTTCTTCTAAATCCACATTGATGATCTCCTAGAATGTCATCAATATAAGGAGTTGTCTGCTTACTTACATATTTGTTAGAATTTAGTACGAAGTGAAAGTAATGGGATGGCATTATAGTTGTTTCAATCAATTTTATCTCCTTTATTATACATTGGTACGATAATCGATCATCATCAGCAGGAGCATCAAGGATTAGACCTGCTGGTCCATTCCGATCTCATGTTAGAATTGGTCTATCCATCTTTTACTGGGTCTTCCAACATTTCTTCGTCCTAGTGGTTTGTAATGAAGAATCTGTTTCGGAATTATATTGTTATCCATTCATCTCTGTACAGGGCAAGTCAAAATGTTGTGCAGGTTTTCAGAAATTTATTATGTGAAATGTAATGAACATATAATATCGTGAGACATATTGTATGAAAGGTAAACTCTCAAAGTTTAGTTGTCCACTTCTAAAGTTCCGCGTTCACCCGCAAGATGTCAACAGCAGAGCAGTAAAGGAAAATGGCGTTGACTGGGGATCAGAAGTCTTTCTGTGTGCTTGATTACCATGTAAACAACTCTGTGACTAGTGTTCAACGACATTTCCGTACCAGATACAATAAAGACCCGCCGGATGGGAGATCCATTCGTAAGTGGTACACACAATTTAGGGATTCAGGCTGTATCTGTAAACGAAAATCGACTGGCCGTCCGTCGACGAGTAAAGAGACAGTCGAACGCGTTCGCACATGCTTCGTGCGGAGTCCACAGAAATCCACCTACCGGGGAGCGACAGAACTTCAACTACCACAAAAAACTGTATGGCGGATTCTCCGGAAACGTTTACAGATGAAACCCTACCACTTGCAACTGGTTCAAGCCTTAAAACCCGCCAATTATGCTTTGCGAGCGTCCTTCTGTGTTGATTTTCTCGCATTAATGGAAGAGAATGAGTTCCATGAGAGGGTAGTTTGCAGTGATGAAGCGACTTTCCACCTTTCAGGAAAAGTGAATAGACACAATGTAAGGATTTGGGGAACTGGTAACCCTCATGCAACTCTGGAACATCAACGCGATTCTCCGAAAGTGAATGTCTTTTGTGTCATTTCCCATGCAAAGGTTTATGGGCCCTTTTTCTTTCATGAACGTACTGTGAACGGACATGTTTTCCTTGATATGCTACAACAATGGCTCCTTCCGCAGCTTGAAGCGGATAGTCCAGATTTCATTCTGCAGTTGGATGGTGCCCCTCCACATTACCATGGCAGTGTTCGAGACCATTTGAATACGGCTTCACCACAACGCTGGATAGGCCGTGCATATCAGGGTGATCAACAACTCATTCATTGGCCACCTCGTTCACCAGATCTAACCCCGTGTGATTTCTTCATGTGGGGTCTTGTAAAGGATCATGTTTACTTACCACCACTTCCAACAACACTGCATGAACTGCGTGCCCGCATCACAGCAGCCATTGCTGATATCGACCGCGGACTGCTACAGAAAGTTTGGCAGGAGATTGAATATCGGCTTGACATCTGTCGTGTAACAAAAGGCGCTCACATAGAACATCTGTGAATATTTAAAAAAAAACTTTGAGAGTTTACCTTTCATACAATATGTCTCACAATATTATATGTTCATTACATTTCACATAATAAATTTCTGAAAACCTGCACAACATTTTTTGTATTGTGTAATTCTCTCTAATATTTTGAATATAGTCAGTTCTCTTCGTATATCCTCACTTCGCCTTTGATCCATTATTGTATAGCCAGCCACACTCCTCAGAAACCTCATTTTGGACGTTTCTATCCTTCTTTAAGTTAATCGATACAGGAAGTAAATATCTAATTAAAATGATTTTTGAATTTTCATGACTCACCTCATATTTGTAGATTTCTTGCAGACCTGGTTTCTATACTCTATGTGTCATTATCATCAATTCCTATAAATTCTTTGTAATTGTTGAATCAACGGTTCATGATTTTGCAGGATGATTTGTGCTCCCTCTGTTGGCTGACTGGTGAACTTCCAAATCGATTTTTTTCCAGGGAATTTTAAAATTCATTATTTTCTCTCTATTCTTGTGGATGTAAATTTTCTCCCAAATTGTTAGTTCTTTAGATTATCTGTTTCAGTAATTTGGCTTTTGTTTTGATTCTGCGTTTTTCTGACCATGCATGTGTAGCTATTGCAGATTTTTTTTTTTATTTTCCCCATTTTTTAACATTTCTAAGATGTTCTTTCAATATTGTATTCAAGTTCCTTTTTTATTTTTCCTATGTGTATTTTTCACACTCTTTCTTTGATGTAAAAGATGTTGTCTGATCAGGCCTGTCGCATAATAACAGGGGCATATGAAATTAAATGGAACGAATTGCTGGAGTGCTGGAAATGGTGGAAGGGAATTTTTTGACAGAAAAATAAGGGACAAATTACGAAAAATCTGCCCTGATTCCCTGATTCAGATTTGTCCAATACCAAAACCGTCTGGGACAAATACTCTTTGACTTATTTGAGATGGACGAATATGTACCCACTTGCTCCCGAAGCTGCCTGAAATTCATATCATTTCTACATTTTGTATTGTTTTATTTAAAATATTATATGTGTCTGATGACGTGATGAGAAGTAATATATGATAGTAACACAGGAAACGAAGATGCCGGAAACCGCAAGAGAAATACAAAAACAGGAGAATAAAAATAAATATGGATATAACAAAAGACAGTACATGACGCATGATAATACGTATTACAGCTATGTGCAGAAAAATGGCCGGCTTCTTCATGATACATCAGAGTAAGCAAAGCAATTTATGTGGATCAATCCTCTCCACGAAATAAATGACTGAAGTACTCAAAAGGGATTGATTTTTTTCCCCGAAGAAGCATTGGCCGTATAAAATAAAAACTGCCACTTTTAAGTCCAAGGCACTAAAATCCAGATCCACATCTCTCATTTGGACGGCGCCATGCGTCATTATGTAAGTTTAGAGGAAAATACATTAAAATTTAAGTCAATCTTTACTATTTATTGTAGCGCCCAACTAATAATACGGGGTGAATCATAAATATGGCTATACGTTTGATCGCGTTGTGTGATAAAAACATTACCATTACAGGAAATATCAAATTACCGTTGGAAAGGCAATTATTCAAATTACAAAAATTGAATAAAACAATACAGTGTAGAACTTACGTCATTAGTCAAAATGGCGTTGAATATGCAACAGCAAATTATAATTGCTGCATGGGCAATAACGTACGCTAATGATCGTGAGGCCGCAAGACGGGCAAGACGTGAGTTTAACGTAGCATTGCAACCGTCGACTGTGGGAAGTGGAGAAAACGACTGCTGGAAACGGGAAGGATGCAGAAAGTCAAACCTCCTGAAAGGCCTCGCATTAGCTCGGATGCAGGAACAACGAAGAGAATTGTGGAGGCGTTCGACGCTAGCCCACAAAAATCAACCCGCCAAGCTGCACGTGAGCAGTGATTTGTTTTATTTTGTTCTATTGTTGTAACTTGAAAGATTCCCTTTACAATGATAACATCATATTTCTTTTAATAATAATATTGTCGTCACAAAGTGCGATCAAACGTATAGCCATATTACTGAATCACTCTGTAGTGTATATTGCAAGTCATCTTACTTATTTGACAGTTATGTATCAAGAATCTAAGAGCGGGAACATTTGGCACTTAGCTGCATGGTGCAAAATTTAGATTACCACTTATGAAGATCTGGTTTCATAGCAGTTTGTTGCAATACATAGAATTTGTGATAGGATGATGGCGTTTACATTTTTCTTTAATTACAAGGCTATGTTTAAAGATTGACAGAAACAGCAATCTAATAGCATAAAAGAATTAGGTTTTAACATTGTGAAAAATGTTAACTATCTTGGCTCACGTATTACAGATAATAACGACCAATGCATTGAAGTAGAAAGAAGACTGAAACTGGCCAACAAAGCTTATTACTCACTTCATAAAATAATGAAGAATAATAACATACACTCAGCAACTAAATAAATTTTAATAAGATCAGTTTTGACCTATGGTAGTGAGACATGGAGCCTCACTAAAAGTTCAGAGGTAGCCCTAAATAATTTTGAAAAAAAAAGTACTCAGTAAAATATTTGGACCAATAAATATTAACGGTCAGTGGAGAATACGATACAACAAAGAACGTATGGCAAATACAATGAACCTGACCTTGTCAATTTTATTAAGTTACAGAAATTAGAATGGGTTGGCCATGTACAAAGGCTCTCAACATACCGAGCACCAAAAAAAGGTGCTTACAGCAAGTTTTATGGGGAGCCGACGAGTTGGAAGACCAAAAAGACGATGGGAGGATGCTATTAAGGAAGATGCTGCAAACCTACTGGAATGTCGCAACTGGAGGCTTGCTGCGCAAAATAGAAATGATTGGAGGCAGAAGTTAAGAGAGGCCAAAGCTCGAATTTGAGCAAATCAGCCATTGGATGGATGGATGGATGGATGGATGTTTAAAGATTTGGCTTTAAAAGTGTGCATACACTTACTTAATGTGCCAGTGCAATAGATGGCATCAAAATATTTTTAAATGGCGCTTAGTCGGTTGTTGCATAACGTCGTAAATTTAAACTAGAGGAAAGTAATACAACTTCTGAATTGGTAGATTATATAACCCTCACTATCTGCAGTTCGCGCTGAGCCTCACTCCACTCCGCTCTTACTCAAGCAGGGATGTCCGTACTGATGGCTGTTCCGTACAGTGGGTTGTCATTGTTAGATTCTGGCTTCGATTCCTGTGTCTTGCAATTAAAAGTTGCATTTGTTGATATGGAAAAGGCCTTTGACAGAGTAAATTGGAATAAACTCCAGAAGATCTTGAAGAAAATTGGCGTGAACTGGAAGGAGAGGAGGCTCATAAGTAGTCTTTACATGAAACAGCGAATAAAAGTGAAGATAGGAGAAGAAATGTCAGAGGAAAGAGAAATTGGTAGGGGGATAAGGCAAGGATGCCCTCTATTACCTACTCTTTTCAACATCTACCTGGAAGACCTAATGAAAAACTGCTTCATCAATACGGGAGGCGTAAACATGGGAGGAAGAAGAATAAAGTGCATAAGATTTGCTGATGACATGGCTTTGCTAGCAGAAAATTCAAGGACACTGAGGAACATGCTGATGGAGATAAATGATAAGTGAGAGGATTGTGGGATGAAGATAAATATAAATAAGACGAAGGCCATGATTATAGAAAAGAAACCAAAGAAGATAAACATGAGGATTAAAGAAGATACCATTGAGCAAGTGGAGAGTTTCAAATACTTGGGTTGCATTATCAATAGTAACGTGAACTGCGGTCAAGAAGTAAAGCAGAGGATAGCAATGGCAAAATAAGCTTTTAACAAGAAGAGAAGAATTTTATGCGGACCTTTGGCAAAAGAATTACGGAAGAGGCTAGTGAAGTGCTTTGTGTGGAGTGTAGCATTGCATGGTGCAGAGACTTGGACATTACGACGGAATGAGGAAAAGCGACTGGAAGCTTTTGAGATGTGGATATGGAGAAGAATGGAATATATAAAATGGACAGACAAAGAAACAAATAAAGATGTGCTAGAGGGAGTGGGTGAAAGAAGAACAATGCTGGAACTCAAAGAAGAGGAAAATAAATTGGATTGGCCACTGGCTAAGAAAAAACTGCCTGCTGAAGGATGCTCTAGAAGTAATGGTCAACGGAAAGAAAGTTAGAGACAGAAAAAGACATCAGATGATAGACAATATTAAAATAAATAGTTTGTATGCAGATACAAAAAGGAAAGCTGAGTTAAGGAAAGAGTGGATAATGCTGAGTTTGCAGTGAAAGACCTGCTCTTGAGCAGAACACTTCAAATGAATATATTTTTCTGGACACGGCCTAGGTACCGCACATCACAACGCTTCTCCAGGAGAAATTTCAAGTTAGGTTTCGGTACGCAATAGTTGACAGTTCCCTTGTCTGATAAAAATCATTTTATGGCTCTTCTTTGATGAAACATTTTCTGGGGCATTTGAAGTGTGCACCTATATCTTTTACATGCTTTCTAAATTCTTGATTGGTTTTTAACAATTAACAAATTAAATTATTTATGAAAATAATATTAAGAATAACAAATATTTTCATTTGTTTTGTTTTAAATATTGTATAGTCGTAAAATTAGTTTTCTATATCCCATTATTTTTCTTCTTTTTTATATACATTAGACAGGGACAATTTAATATGTCTTGCTTGTATGCATTTTATTATTAGTTTTAGTCTTAATTTCAACTAACATTAACTGGTTGCATTATATATCGTAATATAATAGATATTATCTTTTTGATCAAATTTTTATTTAATATTAGACAGTTATGTCTCGTAAACTGCGATGGGCAGGACATGTTGCCCGTATGGGGAATGAAAGACTTGCATGGAAGCTTCTTATAGGAAAGCCAGTGGGAAAACGCCCAGTTGGCAGACCAAGAATGAAGTGGGAGAATAACATTAACTATGATTTGAGGGAAGTAGATTATACAGGGAATGATTGGAAAGCATTAGCTCAGGATAGGGATGTATGGAGAGCTTATGTCCGCGCGGCCATGAACCTACGGGTTCGATAGTGCCAGTGAGTAAGTAAGTAAGTAAGTTGAGATTGTTATATTCTGATGTAATACATGTTTGTCCTCGTGAGTGGAAGAGAAGGCCACATGGCCTTAACTCCACCAGGCTAAATAAATCTAACCTAATCTTATTTGATTTAATATGCTTCACCGTTGTTCCACAGATTTTCTGTACATTTCTTTTCCATGTTTCTACATTTTTTTTAGATCCATGTAACATCATTGTTGTATATGTCACAAGATGGTTACATTTCACCACTTAGGCCTACTCCCGACATTCTGCGGGTTGCCCAGTCTTACTCTCCAGAGGGAAGCAATTTTTCGAAGCATGGAGATTTAGTGCGTCATTAAAAGCAAATATAATAATATTATTACGGAAATGAAAAAGCCCCAAGTGGTCCCTTTACATATATACTCACATATTTGTAACAACTCATTGCCATTATGAACCCGTAGGTTCATGGCCGCGCGGACATTATGGATGTATATCCCTATCCTGAGCCAATGTTTTCCAGCCATCGCCTGTATAATTTACCTACCTCAAATCATATTGTTAATGTTATTCTCCTACCACAATCTTAGCCTACCCACTGTGCACTTCCTCTCTGACTTACTTACAAGGAATTTTCAAGCCCCTCTTTCATTTCCAATTCGTGCTACATGTCCTGCCCATGGCAGTCTACGAGACTTAATTCTTCTTATTATATCTAGCTTCTTATAAAGACCATATAGCTCACTGTTTAGTAGTCTTCTCCATTCACCTGTCTGTTCATCTCTCATTGGTCCAAAAATTTTCCTAAGAACTTTATTCTCAAATATTCAAAATTCCCTTCACTCCCCTAAAGTAAGAGTCCATGTTTCGCATCCATATAAGATAACTGGTAGAATAACAGTTTATATATTTTCAGTTTAACGTTTTTTTTAAAGGAGTTGGGACAAGAGTCCCTGTAATACATAATAGCACGCATTTCCAGATTTGAGCCTATCTTTAATTTTTTGTGTAACTCATTTCTATTTGTGATTGTTGTTCCTAGGTATTTGAATTCAGCCACTTCTTCAAAATTTCCCTCATTCGTCATTAACTACCCATATGCATTATATAATGTATTTCTATGTGTGGGCATATATTTAGCTTTATTACAACAATAATCAGGCCTCAAGATATCAGGGGTTGTTGCACACTTGGCACTTTTAAATCACGCTTATACAAATACATGTTGTTAATAATTAATTTTTCTCGACAACTAAATTCATTCTATATCAAGAATAGTTTTTTTACCTGACTTTTTTATCTTGTACATTTTGTACAAAAGAATTACAAAATAATACAATTAGAACAGTTGAATTTGATTATTTTAGAAGAAGCCTCCAAAAAACAAGACAGGATAAAATAAGAAATGGATTCGTATGGAGAGAAATGAATGTCACCGCATCTGTTGTTAAGAGGATTGAAAATCGAACCCTTAAATTTTATGGTCATGTACAAAGAATGTGAAATGAAAGATGGCCAAAAAATATATATATCAGTGGTCACCCCCTGGAAGAAATAAACGTGGCAGACTAAGATGGAAATGGAAAACCTACGTCAGAACTATAATGGATGATAGGAATTTGGTAGAGGGGAGATTGGAATGATAGAGATAAATGGAAACTGAAGAAGGCAAACCTATAAGTCGGGGAAAGCGGAAGAAGAAGACATTTTGTATTTATCGTTAAATCTAGGTTGAATAAAATATTTTAAAATAATAATTATATTGTAGACGTATCATGTATATTTATGTTTCTTATAATTTAGATGTAAGAATAATTTTTGTATATTTTTTAACCTGGTTGAGTGGTAGACAAGGCCTTAAGGCCTACTCTGCCAGGTAAAATAAAGCTATTATTATTATTATTATTATTATTATTATTATTATTATTATTATTCTTATTATTATTAGTATTATTATTATTATTATTATTTATTTATTTATTCTGGCAGAGTTAAAAGCCATAAGGCCTTCTCTTCCACTTAACCAGCACAAATTACAAGTTCATATTTGACAATATAGATTATACATACACTATACTAATTATAAAAAAATATAAAAAATAAATAAATATATATATATATTAAATGTTGCAATGGAAATTGCATGTACAAACATTTTATACTATTATAATAATAACAATAATAGTACTAATGATGATGATGATGATAAATAATAATAATAATAATAATAATAATAGACAAGAATTTCAAGAAGGGATAAGATCAGAAAAAGCGCAATAAGAGAAATTATGCAAGTTAAAAAAAAATATTTGAAAAAATAGAAGAAAAACGTTTGAAATGGTATGGACACCTCATAAGAATGGAAGAAGAGAGAATACCAAAGAAAATCCTTAATTAGAGAGCTAATGGAAGAAGTGGAAGAGGCAGACCTAGAGAACGTTGGATAGATGGACAGAGGAAATGTATAGAAGCTAGAGATTTGAGGGAAGAAGATGCTTTAGACAGGAACCTCTAGCGACGTATCACTTTGAGTTGAAGGAGAAACATAATAAATTATAATACAAATATGATAAATTATACGAGAAACACAAATTAATATATTATGTACCTTACACTGGGTAATGATGAAGTCGAGGTTAGAGCAAATATAAATTTAGATTTCTTTTAAATGATGCCAATGTCTGGCAGCCCCTTATTTCTTGTGGTAAAGATTTCCAGTTGCGAGAAGTGGAGATTATTATTTAATTATCACAAGTAATGCCACGAGTGATTTCCAAATTATCGATAAATTCACGACTCACGAAGTGAGGAGTGAATTTATCTAGAGAATTTGGAAATCAAGAGTGGCATTTGTTAGGACTATTTAACGAATAAAATTAAGCTGTTTACTCACAAATCATTATTTAACTATAGTTATTTTAAAATATTTATATATTTAATGTAAACGGCGATGTTTGAAAACAAATGAGAAACGATAGGTACGCTTCTACTGCTTCATTTGTTTATCACTGCAACCAGATCATACTATTTATTGCCAAAGGAACGCAATATTATAAGGAGGAGCTTTCTTTAATATGGTAATCATAACACTGATAAATATTTGGTGAAACACGATTCTGATTGGTTGTAAAACAGAAATCATTGAAACGTGATTGGTCATTGACTCCCATTTGGGGCATGAGTTAAATAGTCAGATTAAATGGTTCCAACACGTCCAGAGAATGTCAAATTCCCGTTTACCAAAGATGATTTACCACCTCAACCCTAAAGGCAAAAGAGACCTCGGAAGACCCTTCAACCGATGGAAAGATCAGTTTTTGTAGTCGCAGAACGGGCATCATCACCCAATACTGCATCCGGAAGAAGAAGAAGAAGAAAATTGTAAATAGTTTTATCCATTTAATCTTAAACTCAACTAAAAATGATTAAACAATAACAACATTAGATAAAAGTTTTAATGAAATACATTGGTTGGATACATAATGCTTTTAAGGCGTGTATACTATAAATGCAGTCTATTATTCTCGCAGTTGGTAATTTCTACAAGTAGAATAACTCACCATATGTTAAATACAGTCCTATTACTGTAGATCTTGTTACACAGTGTAAATGACAAGCCAACGCACTGGAGATTTCTTCCTGATTCGATATCTGTCGCAACAGTTTGTACAAGGTCATTCGAATTCATGCTTGTACATGATTCTCATTGCTGCCAACATTGAAACATGCAGCAAACGCTGATATTGTTTTAATGTAAAATATGAGACATACAAATATTGATTTGTAATGTACTGTACGGTTAATGACCCTCTCTCTTTCTCTCTTTACCTTAGTAGCAAATATTCGATATTTTTATTTACGGTAACGATATTCTGTAATAGGCTTATATCAGGCTAAAACTCACTGGCAGCATCGAACCCATAAAGTTCATGACCGCGTGGACATAAGCTTTCCATACATCACAATCCTGAGCTAATGTTCTCCAATTATCCTCTGTATAATTTACTTCCCTCAATTCATTATCCTCCCATCTCATTCTTTGTCTACCAACTGAGCGTTTTCCCTCTGGTTTTCCTACAAGAAGCTTTCACCTTCTTTCATTCCCCATTCGTGCCATATGGAGAATGAAAGAGGGATATAGAAGCTTCTTGTAGGAAAACTGGAGGGAAAATACCCAATTGGTAGTCAAAGAATGAGATGGGAGAATAACATTACGAATGAGGAATGAGAAAGGGACATGGAAGCTTGTAGGAAAACCAGAGGGTAAAACATCTAGTTGATAAACCAAATATGAGGTGGAAGAATGACATTAACTATGATTTGAGGGAAGCAGATTATATAGGATCAGGTAATTACTTACTTACTCACTGGCACTCTCAAACTCATAGGTTCATGGCCGCGCGGACATAAGCTCTCCATACATCCCTATACTGAGCTATTTTTTTCCAATCAGATGAAATTAATAATGAATCAATAAAATATGCATCATTATCTTAATTCTGTTCTTTTAATATTTATTAAATATCTGTTGGAAGTTTGGACACGTTTGAGAAGAATGATATAGCCTATAGGATAAATCCATCCAATATTAAAAAAAAAAAAAGATAACAGACATGAATGTAACAATTATCGAAAGATAAGTTTTATAAATACATGTTAAGATCTACGCGTCGACTTAATATTCTTATTGAAAATGTGCTAGCAGAAACTCAAAACGGTTTTAGAAAAGGAAGATCATGTTCAGACTGAATATATGTTATAACACAATTCAATAGAGAAACGTAGAAAATATGAGACGTACTGCGGGCTATTCAAGGACAGACCATAAAAGGAATTCTGAGATTCTCAAAGAATTACACACAGAATCAGTCATGGAATATGTACAAAAATACAGAAACAACTGGAAATCTCACGTACGAAGAATGAGCAGAACAAGAATACCACGTCAGATCTTAAATTACCAGCCACCAGGCAAGAGATCTTTGGGCAGACCCTTCAAACGTTGGATTGAGTCCGTAACAGACCACTAGGTCTATCACATGAAAGGAAGAAGAAGAAGACGTAGAAAATACAACTTACCAATTTGTAGGCCTTTGATGTTTATTGATTTTGAGGAGTCCTTTGACGTGGTGAACGGAAAGAAATTACGGACCATAATGATACATAGAAGCATTATAGAAAAGTATTTAACATTACTGAAGGTTTATGTGTAAATAATAAGATATTAACTAGAATGGGTCATAAAACACAAAACAATAAAACGGCGGTAAACTGCGGAGTAAAACAGGGATGTCCACTTTTGTCATTACTTTTTAATATGTATAGTCCACCGCTGTGGTCTCGAGGTAGCGTGCTGCCTTGTCACGCAGAGGGCCCGGGTTCGATCCCCGGTCGGGACAGTTTTTCTGGGTGAGGTTTTTATCGGTTTTTTTCTCACCTGTAAGAAAAATGTCAGGAAAACTTTAAGGTACAAACGGTCCCCGAAATCATATGGCCATCATCATCTTTCATATTCATCTTATCATCATCATCCTTCATCGGTGTGGAAAGCAATGGGCAGCTACCACATCTATAATTCCTTAGTAAAGCTGCAAAGCATAGCATGAACATGATATGATTGCAGCGAAAGACCTGCCTATATATATATATATATATATATATATATATATATACATATGCCATACAGAATTGGGAAACTGAACATTTTTTAGTTAACGGTATTTTATAAGTTTCTTTACTTTATTCAGACGAGAAGATGGCTTACAATTGGCAGTTTACAAATTAAGTATAAATGTGTAACATATGACATATAGAGAACATTCAAAAATAACATTAGAAAAGAAACCAAGATAAAAATGTATAATGTTATGGCGGTTCCCACAATATTGTATGGATGTGAAACTTGGGCTCCAGTGAAAAGACAGAGGGATAGAAAACAGACGGCAGAGATGCGGTTCCTAAGACAAGTAAAAGGATGTACAAGACTTGATAGAATAAGAAATGAGGATATAAGAGAAGAATTGAAAGTACAGCCTTTATTGGATAAAGTCACGAATTACAGACAAAAATGGATTGATCACATGGATGGAATGAGTAAGGAGAGATATCCATTGTTAGCAGAAATTATCAAGCAAGAGGAAGGCGTGATGTTGGAAGACCTAGAAGACGTTGGGCTGATGCAATATGAAGTCGGAACGGGAAATTGCCTAATCCCTGGAGTGATGATGATGATGATGATGATGATGATGATGATGATGTGTAACATATACAACTTGAAAATGTTGACAGAATTCCATTCCATCCATATTTTTCTATTAAAGATGCCTTTGGTTTTCTTATTCTGGCGTAAACGCAACCCACAGCTTGAAGTCCCTCCTGGAGGACTTCTCCCTTGGATTTTTCCATTCTAAAAAATCCATCAACCTCCGTCGGGATTGAACCCACGACACCGGAGCGAAGGAACTTAGACCATCGAGGCTGATGAGAGTAGTAATACTTTCATTTTTTATTATGAACCCTTGGGGGAAAGGACATTAGCAAGGCCTAGGATTTGAAGGGAAGTACATATTAAAATTGATCTTAAGGGACTGGATATCGGATATATCAATTGGTTCAGTTGACAGAGGATATGACCACTGAAAGGTTCAATCTTCTTCTTCTTCTTCTTCTTCCTTTGCAGGATTAGGTCAATGCAACATGTTCCGGTCTCAAGTCCATCGTTTCCTTGGCCGTCCCAAAGAATCCATTGAATCTGTCCGGGTTTCGTATTCTGAGTGATAATTGAGATTTCTGAGTGATAATTTTTTTTTTAACCTTGTGTGGGTTACCAGCCCAACCGCAAAATCCCCAACCTGGAGGACCAGACTGCCTTACAAGGCTACAGAGCTCTGTCTGCCCCGAGCATCTGGTTTTATGGCGCCAGAAACTCGCCATTCATCCTCCATCTTCAGTAAAAACAGTCCCACCACTTGAAGGTAGATGGAAGGGTTTGGTAGAAAGAGGCTATATTTTGCGCTGACTATTTGGAGCCTTTTGTAGAATCTGAGAGCTCATCCTCAGATCCGCCCCAGTGATTCTCTACCCTTCAGGGACTAGGTTCAATCTATACTCAGTTTTTATTCCTCTCTCTCTCTCCGCCTCCCTCTATCTC